>CAXKWD010000006.1:26406416-27006416 GCA_964059195.1 Ectobius pallidus | reverse complement strand
GCCCTACTGTATAGACACAGATCCCGAACTCTTGATATGGCGTCGCTGCTGAAAGGAGTATAAACACAGCTAAAAAGAAGACTAAACGAAGACATTTCAATATCTTACTGGACCAAGAAATTTTATTTAAACCTAAATACCCCCAAAAAACTCAGACTACTATAATAGGACATAAACATCTCCTTAACTTAATCCACACAAAGACCATTACATCTATAAAAGAGGTACTTATTTCGCTCATATCTTACAACAAGATTTCAGATAACTAGAACTGATTAAAGCTTCAGTGAGTCAAAAATAATTAAAACAGGCGTCCTTCAAGGGATTATCATATTCTGGGACCAATCTTATTTTCAATATATATATATATATATATATATATATATATAAATGATTTATTAAAAGTAGACCTGAAGAAGTGTAACGGTGCCTCACATCCTTATGCTGATGATACGGTGGTGATCTACAATGGAGTAACGTGGGGAGAAGCTTATCAGAATGCTAATGCGGGTATAAAAATACAGATTGGATTTTAAGTTACTCTCTCTTAATGTAAATTAAGCTAATTTAATATCTTTTTTCCTTAACAGTTTCTGGATTAATCAATTAAATCACTCGAACATTTAAAAATCATAATCCATAACTCGGAATGTGGAGACCTCCCGGTTTGTAATGTCCTTCTTTAAGAGAAAGACATTTACAGACCGGTTAAATATCGAACCTACAGATTAGTTTATTTAGTCCTAGTTTAAGCCAGAACTAGTTTGTTTAGTATGGTATTATTGGACGGGACAGCATTTCTAAACCTATTCTTATTCCATTAACTTTATTACAAAAACGCGTAATCAAAGTTTGTTTAAAAAAGTGGCTGGACTATCCAACTAAACTAATCTATTCCGCTTTTAACGTATTTAACACTGGCTAAATTTATAGATACTTCATAATAAAATTCTAACATGAAAATAAGACAAAATTCCTAGCGATTCCACATGAGCACAGCACAAGACGAAATAAAACCAGTACTTTAGAAGAACCCAAATGTTTCACTTCTGCTGGTCTGTCACATACTTTTTGTTTCGGTCCTCGTCTGTATAGTTCTATAATCATATTACATCCAGGTTTATCCAAATATAGTCATGGAGTCTTTAAAGAAAGACACTTCTGCTGGTCTGTCACATACTTTTTGTTTCGGTCCTCGTCTGTATAGTTCTATAATCATATTACATCCAGGTTTATCCAAATATAGTCATGGAGTCTTTAAATCTAGATTAAAAAACTCATATAACTTAGATGTTCATCCCTTTTAAGATAGCTTTATCTTTTTTGGTATCCACTACTATCATGATAATTATATGGCACTATCATATGAAAACATCTTGACCACACGGTTAATATTCTGCTACTTTATTACATTCAGCTCAAACGAATCCAAGCTAGATATGCTTTACAAATTTAAATGAGCATAGACGCCATTGTTAAATTAATTCCCAAATTTATTTCAACGTAAAGATACTTGAAAATAAAGTGAAGTCTCGAAGTTTTGTTTCTGCTTCTCATTGAAAATTTATCATATTGTTTGAGGACGTTGAAAGGTTTCGCTTATAGCATAGAGTTAATTTGCATATGTATTTAGAAATTTAAATTGAGAGCCTGGACGAGAAGAATCACAACTGCTATGATCCAATTAAACGTTCCCTTTGATACGACACTGAAAGAATCAGCTCCACTCTCTGTCGAGGAATACTTGGGTAATGTCAAGTAAGTAAATAACTAGCAAAGAGAAAGAAATAGAAGAACGATATGGAACAAAGTGTTATACCGACTATAACATAAATGACGGAGAGAGAGCAAGAGTTACAGACAGTTGTCAGTAGGACAAGAATAAGCTGAAATAAAGATAGAAAGAAGAAACATTATTACATAGAGAACAATAATTATTCTTTAATTTACAAGGAATATTGTTCACTAATCACTATCTTAATTGTTAATATTTCTAAGAGTTATATAAGAGTAACAAAATATAAGAGCTAAAGGGAGTACATATAAATATTTAAAATCAATAATACAATAATATAGATTGTCAGATTATATAGGCTGTAGGCTATATAGATCGTAATTTAACATATGACATTACTAGTCAGTAAGGTAACAATACAATACAATACGTAGATGTTCAATAGTAAAATATTATAATAGTATATTAAGCAGTGAACCTATAGGCTTAATGCAGTGGTCTCCAACTCACTGTATTTTGTGCGCGTGCAAGCAAGCTTGCACTGTGCGACCCCTGTGCACCACGTGATGTCAGTCTGAACCAGGGTTCCGTCGGCAGAGGTGGGTCGTCTATTTCACCAGCTTACAAGCAAAATGTTGGGTGTAGAATGTGTTCCATCATGTAGGCCATCGACTCCTACATTTGTGGTAACAAATACCAATATAAGAGAAGTTTGAGTAACTTTTATTCGGATTTTCTCCGAACTAAATGCCCTCGACTGCATAAACATATTGCTTGGATTTTGTCTTTGTTCAGATCTACATACGTACATATGCGAGCATTTTTTTCACTACTGAAATAAGTAAAACCCGCAGCTGAAGTCAATTGTCAGATGAAAACTTAAAATGTGAACTTAGACTGGCTGCTGCACAAACATTGATTCCAGATGTTGAAAAACTTCTGCGTCAAAAGATACAACAAAAATAAAGAAAACAATCTTCCACTAATGAGTGATTTTGTAGTGTGAAATGCTTTATTTGAGCTGTTCTTTAATACTGATGTACTACATGGAGATATAGTTTCTCTGAATTTTGTTTGAAATATAACTTTAGTATTAAAATTTATGTTCAATAATATAAATGTGGAAGTGTGTCATTTAAAGGAATGAGTCTAGATTTTGTTTTCATTTCGCAGAATTTGTGGCATTACAATTTAATTCCTATAAAATTGAATAAATTCAGGAACGATTCAACCGTGTTCAAAACTACAGAATTGTGTATTATCTTACTTGAAATATATTGTACATTATGACTTCACGAATGCTCTTTGTAGATAACATATGTAAATGATAATGAAATAATAATTTAATAAAACATTTATACAACAATCATCTGTTGATATGCCAATATGATTTGAGAATTTCAAAAGCCTAATGAGCATGCCGATACTGAACTCAAGAGAGGCAGTATACCACGGGGTGTGTGCATACTAGAGGTGTACATATTCTGATTTTAGCTTGCCTGCCCCTTTGAAATTCTGCAACCAGTCACAGCTTTTAACTTGCTTGACTTGAAAGCAAGCCAGATTACAACGATGATAAGAAATACTGTCGCTATGAGTCACAAGCTCTTCATAACTTGGTGGATTGCACAGGACCTAAGGAAACTGCAAGGTCTGGCAGAAATAATATGAAACTGGGTATAGCAGTGCACTGGTATGTCGTGCAGTTACGTAGTTGAGGAACTTCAGATGTGTTTAGAGAATTTTACCCTGAAGGAAGCCGAGGAGAAACTAAAATGTGGACAGTTTGAATTATCAATGAACAAAGGTACTAGTCCGGCATGGGAAAAATTTTCAAACATTTTGGGGAAAACATAAAATCATTAATAACAATAACAAAAATCCCTTTAGGCAAGCCTACAAGCTGAGGTTGATTTCGAAGTGCTTTTGTTTTAATTTACTGTCGTTGCGTAGCACACTTCTTCTTTAGCCTTGGCATGACAAACCCGCAATAATAACTGCAAAATAGAGGAAAGAGAACTTTTCCAAACATTCAAATCTCGCCTTATATGAGAACTATCAAGAAACTAGTTATTGATTTGTAGAGTACTCATCAAGAGCTTTTCAACGACACCCCACAAGACGTAGTTTCGAAAATTTCGAATTTCCATCCCCATACCCCCACCCCCACTCGTACTCCCAAAACCCCCGAATCGTTGGTGTCACTGTGAACTCCATAAGGAGTACTCAAATTTATTCAATCAAAGTTTCCCTCTATACTTCATAGGAGCCGAGATATAAATGTTTAAAATTTCAACCCCCTCCCCCGACCACCCTCTTGCACCAATTTTGCCCATTAACGAACTTGTCTGAACTATTGGGCCTAGAAATAACATAATAAAATTTGATTCAAATATCTTGAAAATTACGGCCGCTAGCGTGTAAAGATATATATATGTATATATAAATATATATATATATATATACATATACATATACTGTATATAAATATAAATATCTCAATTTTTTTAACAGGTTGTGGTTTCGTACTTAGGCATGCATGAAACGTAAAGATATGAACGAATTTTTTGAAAGTCATTAGGTAGATTTTTCTTCGAAATCTACCTAATAATAAAAATAATAATTGTGTTAAGACGCTAAAACGATTTTTAATAGTTTATCCACCTTTTATTTATCTGCATGGTGAATTTCTTCTACCAGTATGTAGAACAGCAAGAAAGTATTACCTACACTTAGCAACTACAGTTGTTTAGCTGATAGGAATGTCGGAAGCTTATTCTGGCTTGCCTAGGCTGGGTTTGACCTGACCCATCAAGCTTAAAGAAACCTGCCTGCTTCCTAGCTATGACGCTGGCAACTTGCTTCCTGGCGTTCAAGCGGGTATGGGCAAGCTAAAATCGAGATTTTTACACCTCTAGTGCATACTAAATGATTCTAGCGTGCAATGGGTAAGCTTGCACATACTGCTGTACTCATTGTGCAATGAGTTGGTGGCCGCTGACTTAATGGGATTCATTGAGATGCGAATATGTTTACGAAACTAGAGCAGGGAGTATTATACTTTTTACACGAGTATCTCAATTACCAAGGCAAGTTGCATAGACTTTTTATGTTCGACCATAATTAAATGTCGTAAGTTTTTAGTTTTTAGTAGGCCTTGTAATATTGATCAATAGATTCTATTTCGGCGATCAGCTATTAGTAAATTCCCGTCTCTTGCGATCGATGGCAGGCGACAAAGCATGCAAGCAGCAAGGCTTCTCTAACAAGTTTTAATGTCAAAGCAACACACATTAAAACACCCGAAATGAATTCAATTTATTATAATATTGAAATTAACGCGAAAAGAAATTATTTTATTTTAATTACACGTCGACTATTGTGCAGTTTGAATTGCAACTGTCAAGACTTCAAGAGAGAGATTAATGTACAATATTAACTAACAACACAACAGTGTTGTAATGAAATTGTAATGGATGTCATTATGATATTGTTACGTCACTTGTAATAAGCTTATTACAGTATGATCGAACAAAATTGATTTTATCATTTGTTATGACGTAAGTCTACTACATAAGAATCAATACTGTGAGGATATGTCTTATAGTCAGTGTGTAGAACAGCCTCAATAGCGTGTTCTCAAGTCGTGAAACATGTTGGAGATATTTATTATAATACACGTTTCACTTAATTATTGCTTTTTTCACGGAACCCAGAATTCATAGTTTATACGGTTTCATATATCGGATATAACAAACTTGTCTAGTGTTTTAATCAAAGGTGGAGCGTAGTCTCTTTAAATAGTATTTTAAAATTGCAAAGCTACAATAAATCTTATAACAAATGATTTTCATGTTTCATCAAAAGAGCACTGCATGGGTCACACTATTAAACCCAAAATTTACATTTGTAGCTGATGTTAGCACCACTTAATTTCTAAGGAGGAAATCTATATGTAGGTATATTCAGTTAAGTCCTATATACAACTGATAACGAATTTAACGTAATTTTTCAAAGGAAAATGGATTGCTTGGAGTATACGATAGTAAGTCTCACATATTGTGATGCAACTATTATGTTTGTTATTTCTGTAGAATTTGTGATGTTAATGGGCACTGAAAATAGCTATTAGTCTTTCTTGATCAAAATTTATTGTGTATACGGCCTATGGATGTGAAGTTCACAATTATCCATTGTAATTGTTCATAGCTTTTAAGACATAGGCTAAAGAGTTGGCGTAAAGTAAAGAGTTTGGAAGCAGCTAACACTTTTCTGATGAAAAATAGACATTTACAGCATAGGTGTAATTGCGAAATATTTTAGAAAAAGAATGCTTTCTTAAATATATTGGCATTATCAACTAATAAAAGTGCAAGTGAGACTGATGATTGTTATTCTCTGAATGAACTGAATTACGGTATTCGTGAAATTATTAGAGAATGAATTTAAAATTTCTGACCTAGAAAAGTCTCTGCACAAGAGAACTTACCCAAAAAGGAATAATCTAAGAAGTTATTTGAGTATTCAAGATGTACAGGCTAAGTTCAGGAATACAAGAAGCAAAGATATTTTACAAAATATCTACAGGGAAAACTTATGCAAAGAGAATATTACGAAGTTGAATCTAGGATTTCACCAGCTAGGTTGCGATAGATTAAGGACGAGATTTAAGCAACTGTAAAAGGAATATCTACCATACGTCGAAAATCTTACCAAGTATGCTACTATCAGATTTAATAATGAATGTAAGTCAGCAGCTCTGAATGACAAAAAAGGATTTTATCTGTGAACTTTCAAAACTTCTCACCTCCCCGTTATTGACCAATTCTGTACCCTATTTTTAATAAAACTGCAGACTTTACGTTTTACCGCCGATGATTGTTCCAAGAAACGTTAATTGGCTGTCCTTGCACCTGTCTATCAGAGAACAGCAACTCATTTTATTAAATCAGACAGATTTTAACATCTCCAATTTAAGAAACATCTTCAACCCTCAGCTTTCAGCAGTGTAAAGAAAGCGACACCTATTTGGAATAGACTATAACGCAGAATGACTTCGAGTTGTGTAGAAAGAAGGTGTACACAATAAATACTTATTTTCCGAAATGTAATGGCAATATCAGGAGATAGCAAAGGAGACGGTAAAGCCGTACATGAGCAGTGCAGATTTCAAATAAGAACAATACTATCTTATTCTGTAGTATAAAAACTAAGGTAGGGGAAGGTTTCGTCATACCGTGGCCTTGACAGTATAATATAACTACTGTTATGTTGGTGTTGTTTGTGCACATTGTGATTGGTGCCGGTGGGAAAATTTGTTATTACCCCGAAATCTCCTCCTATAAATGCCATAGGAATTGACAAAGAGGTATTTTCAAAATATAAAATCTTCCTTCGCAGAAGTAGCACTTTCAATATTAATGGCTTTAATAAGTTCTATTAAAATATCAAAGAGTTGGTTGGCGCTTTCTTGCAATGACGCCCACAAATCTTGCGAATTGTGGCCAATATAATGTGCGAGTATTGAACCGAGTCGGCAAATTGACACATTTCTCACTGCCACATATATCGTGATGTTTTTGCGTGTTTGTGCAGAGCAACACGCAACTCTAGAGGTTGCCAGATCTCAACAACACCCACCTGTTCCATCCATCCTCTCCTTACTTCTATATATATACGCGCCATCCATACTGCGACGGGTGATTCGAGTGATTTAGATGATAGTTCTTGATGCAACAATATGTAGCTCCTAACTATTTATGTGATAGCGCATGAATCATGGAGACACATGTTCGCCAGTTACGTTATAAATATTTACACCCAAGCGATTATAGTTCCTCAGAGGAAAAGTGACTTTAAAATGTAGACCTTGTAAACCATAATAAGGATTGCACTGACCAATGGCACCGTGCAAATCCCCCAATTTCAACTTCCTTAATAGTCTAAAACATCCAAAACTTTCACTATGAACTAAAGCAACGTTGTGTGACCGAAATACTGGCCCCATTTCTCGGGTAAGCTTACTGAAGAAGAAATACACTAGGCATGCTTTAACAAGACGGAGGGTCGTTACTGTCCGTGCATTTAGACGAGAGCACTGTAAACACAATGCGCAGTGGAATCAGTCATCACGTAATTCATACTAGCAATACACTCCCCTTCCGTCCGCCCTATGTCTGCGGCGCATGCAAGTGCTCACGTCTAAATGCACAGGCTGTATCCTCTGTTAAATATTGATGACCCTCTGCACAGTTATACTGAACATTTTGTACGATACATTGAATAATCGCCCTTAAGGCGGGAGGGGGGTGGGAACGCCCCTAAGCACTGAAGCTGCAGGCTTTTTGTACCTGCCCACAGGCCGCCCCGGACCGCAGATCCCCGCAGGCCCCCACGGAGCTCCCCTACATCCAAAAAGCCCTATTACCATGCCACGTGTGCGCCACCCCCTTCGGTCTCTCCAACCGGAGCCTCGACAGGTCCGCGACACACACCACCAACAACCTCTTGACCACAAGCATCGGGGAGAACGGGAGAGGCCCCCAAACGCTGACTGCCAAAGCAGGCCCGATACCAGAAGTGGAAACGGG
Organism: Ectobius pallidus; assembly: GCA_964059195.1. Taxonomy (NCBI): domain Eukaryota; kingdom Metazoa; phylum Arthropoda; class Insecta; order Blattodea; family Ectobiidae; genus Ectobius; species Ectobius pallidus. The sequence goes on along the minus strand of CAXKWD010000006.1, from coordinate 26,998,091 downwards.
ATGATGATGAAAAGGGGGAAAGGTGAGATGAAGTGGAGAGTGTTGGTTTAATGAGAGGGGGAAACGGGAGAACCCCGAGAAAAAACCCTCAAGACACGGCTTCGTCCACCACGAATGACACACCCGCTGACCCCGAGATTTGAACTCAGGACCGCTAGCATGCCAGGCACACGAGCTACAGCATGAGCCACCGCGCCGGGTTGTACTGTTCATACTCTCGAATCAAGTGAACAGCAGACTTGCCAGATACGGAGATGTATCAAAAGATAAATAAATAGGTAAACTATGTAAAAAGGGAAATAGAGAAATATAAAATAGATAAACAAGTAAATATACAAATGCTTTAAATTAATAAAGTCATGAAAACTAAAAGCACACGTAAATCAGAAAGCATATGCTTATAGGTAAACTTAAGCAAAGAATATACTGCATTATCCTGCATATATGCCTACCCTCTACTACAACATATTATTTTATTGTTTTTGGAGTTTGTTTGTTTAACTGTTATGTAAAAATGCACATGCAGTATTTTAATATCGTTATTTTGCAGCTTGTAAAAACTAAAAGCAACAAAGAGCTTTCATAATTAAAATCCTTAGTCAGTAAACAAATTCCAATATTCTTAACGCATAACATTCTATCGCTTTTCTTGTGTTTACAGGACCTCCTGTGATCATCACTGTCAACTTTGATATCAAGAGCATGGGCGAGGTATCGGAAACAGACCAGGTATGTGAGACAAAGTATTTCCATTAAATGGCAATAAAATGTCTTGCTTCGGACTTATTTTAAAAGTAGCAGCATATCTGCACAGCAAAAATCTATTTAAATATTCAGTTTCAGGAGGCATTATGAGTCCTAATGAAATAAAAGGAATAATAGGCAATATATCAAACAGCGTATATTCACCAGATAACACGAGGTATAATTTTTCGTCAAAGTTTTATCTGTCCTATAAGGCGACCCCCAAACTATCAACGGTGAACCACTGAATTTATATTTATTTTATTTATTTATTTATTTACTTATTGTTACACTGAAAATGGGCCAACAACCCGGTGGCAGTGTTGCAAATAAATAACACACACACACACACACACACACATATATATATATATATATATATATATATATATATGTTTACGAAACAACTTCAAAAAGTTTCGTGTTTGTTTCAGTAGCTAGTAAGGTTAACGTATGTTTCAAAAAGTGCGTTATGGTTTACTGTGTTTTCATTTATAATGTTCTTATGTTTATACATTTCTATTTGCTCTAGAGCAGACATGGGCAAACCCCTATCAACTTACACATAGTTCGAAATGAACGGGTAGATGGAGACACAAGCACACAATAAGTGCAGTGGCGGTTGCTCATTCTTAGGGAAACACTAATTTCACTTTATAATGTACCCTACAAGAAACAAATAATACAAACAATTTTGTATTTTTTATTATTCTTTTACGTGTGCAATTATTTCATTATACAAAGGCTTAGAATGTGCCATAACGCCTTTCCAATCGGAACTGTGTCGCGACATATCACCGCTTGCAAAGAGAGTATGACTCATGCATGGGAATAATCCATCACGTATACCGAATGTCCGCAATGCCATCTTGTGTGTTATGCGGGAAGGTCAAGAACCACAAGTGGTTCGCGAACCAGTAAATGCCCATGTATGTACTAGATATGGGGAAGACAGAAGGTTGCTCTGTGACGTCACTGCTTTCTTCTCTGACTGCTCGCGTTATACCTCTGCGAGGAGTATGTGAAATGGCGGCATCAATGAACAGGGGGGAAGAGAGGGGCATTAGTATTGCGGGCAGCTGGAATTTAGGGGGTTAGAACTTACGTAATACGTGTTTCCGAGTTAATGAAACATCAATCGATTTTCTTGATAGGTTATCGGTTAATTACAGTAGTTTAACATATTATAAATAATTCTATTTTTCTATTCTGTGAGAACAATTGCCTTTCCACAAAATCTATGTTCTTTGACAAAAATAGACACTACTATCATTTGAATTAACATAATTCACTACAATAAAAATAATAAAAAAATGAACTGAATTAATTACCATACAAGCTCGTCTGCACCTTAGATTATATAAGATTATAGTAACAATTTTCTGACTTTCCTGTCTCTTTTTTCTTTAACAAGTTTATCAATGTTGGGACGTAATGTTTGAGCAATATTTAATCGAAGACTACATTTAGGTTGTGATTTGACAATGTACTTCTTGATTTGAGCTTTGCACATTTCATTAGTGAAAAAAATTGTTCGGCTACATATGTCGATCCAAAATTACATCATATTCGTGCGGCAAGTATCGGGAATCTGGTTTCAGAGAAATTTCTGTAAAAGTTACCCAAGACCACTTTACGTTCGTATTTGTCCTTTAACACATCGTCGCATTGTAAGTTTAGCAGCTCCAACTGATACCGGCAAGGAACGTCTTTGACATTAACTGAATATGGGGTAGCAAAAAGTTTAAACATTGGAGAAATGTTTTCCACATCCTGAAACCTCGATTTGAACTGAAGAAGAATGTTTTGCAGAACTAACACATGTTCTGCAGAGAGAACACTATCAGGATCGCGTACTTGCATTAAGTTTGAAAAATGCTCCGTATTTCCAACCCGAAGTTGTTCTACCCACAGAGCTAAAGTGAATAAGTCCTCTAGTAGCTCTAGCGTACTCTAAACACCCCTACTACCGTGCGCTCTTGCTGACGTCACACACAAGGGATCCGCAGGCACTGGCTCCACAAACGTCATCACAAGACGTAGTTGACTTCCTCTGTACTAGATGAATGATCAGTCCACGAATCCATTCGATGAATCGATCCGAGTTCGCAATGCTACCAATAGTTCGCATAGCAAATTGGAGGGCGTTGAGGTAGTTACTTAAATCAAAACGCTATAAAAACACACGAACTGGCATCGAAATAGTGTTTATAGTCAATGGACGTTTATGTTATTTCAATTTACAAACAAATTGTCTTGTATAAAATATTTTTTTTTTCATTCTCGTCAATGGCAACATGTGACGTATTAATCATTGCACGTTGACACCTTACGTGACCAGTAATGAGCTGACGTATTATCAGTAAAATTGCATCCTTGCGATCCGAGGAAGGATATTATAAGATGAACGATCGTGAATGGTCTATATCCGAAGAATTGCTGAACGTTATTGGTCAATATCAAACATGAGGCGTATGAGTAGAATAGCCTATGTAATTAATTCGTATGATTTTGAGAACCATTTTCTTCATTTCGATACAAACTAGTAATAATTTTAAACAAATGTTTTTTTTATGCAATATTCTTCCTCCGATAATGTGTAATGTTGCGATTTGATCAATTATTCTTTTTAGTGCGTAAGGTAAGACTTTAAGACACAAGTGTCTTAAAAAATCAAGCTATATTTTTACTCACTGCTATTCATTTTATGCACAGAAAAATTAATGCAATTGACTATTTCATATGCAGAAGACCAAGAATTCGTTCCTTGCATCATATCTATTTCGAAATATTTATTTATTGTTGGTTTACTTATGTAGTTGCTGTAAATTTAGTGCTTTTGTAGAAAAACAGTGTATAATACAAACGTACTAAACTTTTTTTAAATTAATGTATTTAATTCTAGTCTACACTCTTTAAAGTTTTGCACTTACACTCATAAATAAATATCATTAACAAATCTATCAATACGCAATTTAAAACCGGTTAAATTATATCAATCATGTTATTTGTTAAGATAAAAATACTTATATAGCCTATGAGTGCGGTAGTCTATTTAAAAGGTTGCAATTAATTTTAAGGGCCTGTATTACCACCTGCCGACAATTCCTCCCGATACGTGTGTTCCAGATAGCTTAACTGGAAGATGTCTTGTAATACCACCGCTGAACTGCTATCGGGAAGAACGCAGTAAAATTTTGTAAAATGATCCTTAGCTCGTTGAGGAAAGCCGCTAGGTGCGGCAGCTCGGATTTGTATGTGTACAATTAAATTACATAAGAACATATCGTTTTAAGTGCATTAATCGATTTGTGCAATTCTATTACATTCATATGTGAGCCTAAAATGACAATTTTGTGTAAATTAAATCTTCCAGCATCATTTCCGAAATTCAGGTGGCCAGGAAGCTACCATCCTGTTTCAACCAAGCTTCTCTAACTAGCAGTTGGTAGTTTGTCAGCCATTCCATCCTCCTGCTAGCTTAGCTGGGAGTTGACTTCTCAGACAGATTTTGTCACGAGATCATAATACGCAATTTACCAACTATCAGATAGGTTCTCTATCTGGCAGATAAATATGATATCAGGTGGTCGTCGTACAGGCCCTAAGAGTTCAATAAACTATATCTTAGTAAATATCAGCTTAAATGTTTAAAATTACACCTGCAAATTATGAGCTATTTTAAAAAGAACAAGCTATTCAGTTGATTCAGAGCATTGTCCTTGTCCACAGTCCTATTCCATGGACTGCTACTTCAGGCAGACCTGGTACGATAGACGACTTGTGTTCAACTTCCCTGGCCTGGATGAATTCTCTCTGTCGTGGCTGTTTTTGGATCGTGTGTGGAAGCCTGACACGTTCTTTATCAACGGAAAGAAATCTTATCTACACCGCATCACTGTGCCTAACAAGTTTCTGCGCCTGCGCTATGACGGATTCCTCACGTATTCCATGAGGTACGGTACGTAGAAAGAAATGTTTCATTACTCAGAAGTATTTTGTAAGTTCTGTGCGAAAATATACAATCCCGAAGAATTTTTAATATTATTTCATGATATGGCTTTCCAAAAATATTGTATATACTAAATTCGATCCTTAAAAATCCACAATAGCGTGCGTTAACATATTTTTTAGATGGATGTTTTTTGTGCAACAATTTCAACAGAAGTGTGTTAGAAGTATAATTGTATGAAAAGTTTAGCCTAAACCCTCAATAAAAGATAACCAACTACGAAGCGAAAGACCAAAAATTCCTATAAGATATAAAAGCTGGTGTGATTATAGTATAAACTCAACATTTTTTATGAAATGAAGTATTAAATTCGCATTTTACTATGTTGTCAAAACTAGTTAGGAGAGTTAGGTTAGAAGACCATAAGTATATAAAATCCAAGTACAACAATTTATATTTTTATTTATGTATAGCGTTAATAGGTCAGATTGTAAGTAAGAGACATTAATAAAATAAGATCCAAAAAACTGTTGGTATAATACCTTGTTTAGATACACATCTCATTTAGATAGAACAGACAGTCTAAGTCAGTAATAGAAAACCATTAATATTAATTGGTTTATTCAAAGAATAATAGTCACATTAATGAATGGTTATGAATCCACTATAAACATGAAAAAGAACTGCTGAAGTACTTATAATATATTTTTTGCAAATTTTATATCTAAATAAGCTTAGTTGTCTGATAAAAGCAATGTTAAATATAATACTTATTTAAAATTATTTACAAGTGTACAATCTTGAAAAGGTTTCACATTATAAGTCTCATATTATATGTTAATTTATCACGTGTTATACGTGGTATAGTTATATAAAAGTAGTGTGGTACACACTCACATAGAAGTCTTATTACATACTTAAAAGCTAAAAGTTTTTATTTGAGACGTTTCACATTACAAGTCTCATATTATATATTAGTTTATCACGTGTTATACGTGGTACAATGTATAAAATTAGTGGAGAATTCACTCTCTCAGAGTTATTTTTATATTACCAAGAGCTAAATAGCTAATACAGTGTGTAGTATTATATAAGTATTAAATATTACTTACAAAAAAATAAAAACAAAAATATATGTGTCCAAATATTTATACTTTTTTGATGATTCTAACCTAACTTGATTAGGAGTTAGTGCAAATTTAGATCGATATAACTCATTGAATGTGTAGATACTGCACTATTATTACTATTTGGTTTATAAATATTTCTTCTTTGTGGCAATAATTTCAATAATAATTATTATGTGCTTTTCGTAATGACTGTAGATTATCAGGAATTAGTCAGTCGCTTCTAGTCGTAAGGTTGATTAACTGGATATGTACATTTCGGTACAAAGATCTACCATCTTCAGTCCATAAATCTTTAAATAAAAGAAAATAATAATAAGAAATTAGTTAAACCACGCTAACAAGTTGAATATAAATCTTGGAATGTATTAAGTTAATGATTTGAAGAGACTAACCTTGTATTCAGTTGTAGTTCCATTTAGATGTGATCATGCTGAGTGCTTTGTAGCGACTGATAACACTGGACAACAGCCAAAAAAATTTTTGCATGAAATTGGGCGTTTATTATGTGGATTTTAGTGCTGAATTCAATTATGCAAACAGTTTTTCTCTGGCACCCACAGTTTCAAAAAGAAAGCCTGTTTTCTGAATTAGCACTGGCTGTAAATGCTTAAATTTCTGTTAAAGTGATTGACATAGTAAACAAGACCTAATAGCGATTATAACATTTATTTATTATTTTACTGCTTTAGTTAGTAAGGACCGTGGTGTTATGATAATTGGTCATGCAGTTAAAATGAAAGAAAGTTACAAAAATATGCAGCTAATATTACAAAAAGTGCAGTATGACAAGTACAACTGGTCCATCGGTGGCGATTTCAAAATGATTGGAATACTGTTAGGATTGCAAAGCGGATACACGAAATATTGCTGCTTTTTGTGTGATAAATCCAAACATTACGACACTAAAATATGGCCTCCCCGGAAGAATTTTGTCCCTGGAGAAAAGAATATCTCAGCTGAACCATTGGTTGATAGATCAAAAATTTTATTGCCTCCACTTCATATAAAATTAGGCCTAATGAAGAATTTTGTCAAGGCATTAGACAAATCTGGAGCAGGTTTCAAATACCTGGAAGAAAAATTTCTAAGAATCAGTGCTTCTAAGTTGAAGGAAGGCATTTTTGTTGGGCCTCAGATTCGAGAACTAATGAAAGATCAGCTGTTTGAAAGTAAACTGAATCATGTGGAACTTGAAGCATGGATATCATTCAAGACCATTTGCGAACAGTTCTTAGGTAATACTAGAGCACAAAATTACGAACAATTAATTGAGAAATTACTAGGAGCCTATAGAAATCTAGGTTGCAACATGTCTCTCAAAATTCACTTCCTGCATTCCCATTTGGACTTTTTCCCTGCAAATCAAGTTAGTGATGAACATGGAGAAAGATTCCACCAAGATATTTCCGAAATGGAGAAAAGGTATCAAGGAAGATGGAAACCCAATATGCTTGCAGATTACTGCTGGAGCCTCAAAAGAGAAACCACAGGAAAGTACAGAAGAAGCAGCAAACGGCAGAAATTCAACTGACAGCAGTAGAGGATGGACTTGAAAACGAGCTGGCAATGTTTTCAGGTATGTTAATTGGTTACTTTTACAAAATTAAATATAATTTTATTATGAAGGATTCTTCTACATACGAATATTACCAGTTAGTCTTTGATATTACGGTGACTTATATTTTATTTATAAACGACTAGACGTGTAAGTACACGATTTACTAAAAAAACTGAGGGTGCTAGACAAAAACAAAGGCCATATTTGAACTCAGCACATCAAAATACATAAGAAATGATATGTTTTGTGTAAAAAAATATTACCAGTTAGTCTTTGATACTACTGTGACTTTACGATTTATTTATAAACGACTAAAAGTATAAGTATACGATTTACTAAAAAACTGAAGGTCCTAGACAAAAACTAAGGCCATATTTGAACTCAGCACATCAAAATACATAAGAAATGATATGTTTTGTTTAAAAAAATATTACCAGTTAGTCTTTGATATTACGGTGACTTTACGATTTATTTATAAACGACTAGAAGTGTAAGTATACGATTTACTAAACAACTGAGGGTGCTAGACAAAAACCAAGGCCATATTTGAACTCAGCACATCAAAATACATAAGAAATGATATGTTTTGTGTAAAAAAATGTTACCAGTTAGTCTTTGATATTACGGTGACTTTACGATTTATTTATAAACGACTAGAAGTGTAAGTATACGATTTACTAAAAACTGAGGGTGCTAGACAAAAACAAAGGCCATATTTGAACTCAGCACATCAAAATACATAAGAAATTATATGTTTTGTGCAAAAATTTTTTTTTAAGGTCAGTTTTGTTGTCCAGTGTAAGTGGTATATTCTGAGATTAAGGCTTAGGTTGCTAGAGCAAGCTCAAAAAGGGGGTTGTGTTCAATTGAGTTTTCATTGAGGATATTGTTTTTGTTTTTGTATATTTCTAGAGTCTCCAGTGTGTTTAATTTTCTATCTATTTTGTGTTTATGGACAACAGTTAATGTATTTTCTATTTTATCATGTTTGTGGTTGTGTGTAATTAAGTGTTTAGCGTAGGCTGATTTATATCTTCTATGTTTATAGTCGAGCATGTGTTCCTTATATCTTAATTTGAATTTTCTACCGGTCTGTCCTATATATACTTTGTTGCATTCCAAGCATTCTAATTTATATACACCATTGTTGTCGTAAATATCTTCTTGGTTATTATTTACATTGTAAAGTTTGTTCTTTAGGTTGTTATTTGTTTTGAACGCAATGTGGAAGTTGTTTCTTTTTAGTATTTTTGTTATTTTGTGTATTTTGTTGTTTGTATAATTAAAAGTAGCAAAATTTGATTTTTTGTTATCTTTACTAGGGGTCAGGGGGGCTATTATGGTTGAGTTTATTAGAAATTTTTCTTTTATATTTATTAACTATATTCTGGACAACTTGATTGTTATAACCATTATTTGGATAATAGTTTTATATTCTTCATCATATGCTTTTTTGCTTAGTGGTAAGTTTATCATTCGACGGTATATACCATACTATTGATAGCTGAAAATTTCTGTTTAAATGGGTGATTAGAGTTCTTATTTATCATGGTATCTGTAAATATAGATTTCCTAAATATGCTAAATAAAATTTTATTATGTTTTCTATTCAATTCTATGTCTAAAAAAGATAGCTTATTCTCATGTTCTTTTTCTAGTGTGAAAGTTAAGTTTTGGTTCATTTTATTGAACTCCTGTAGTATTTCTTCTGGTTTATTTTTATTACATATAATGAAAATATCATCTACGTAGCGATAATAAGCTTTAATGTTATGTTTATGAATTAGCTTATTAACAAGTTTATTTTCTAAATTTTGAAGAAACATTTCTGAGATAATACCAGACAGAGGAGAACCCATGGCTAAACCCTCTTTTTGGAGGTAAATTTTGTTGTTAAATTTAAAATAGTTCTGTTTCAAAATATGCGAAATCAAATTAACAATTTGTTCGATTACTAGTGGGTTCTCTTTAGTAAATCTTTAGTAAATTGTTTTGTAATATATCAAGTGTATCATCTATAGGAATGTTTGTATATAAGTTTTTAATGTCTAATTACACTGGTCAACAAAATTTGAACTTTTTTATGTTACAAGAGAAACAATGGGTGTGTCTGACTTACTTTTTTGTGCTGATTTCAAATCTTTTTACAGAAGTTTTCCATCACCCAGGGTTTTTGAGTAATCGCATGGAAAACATTTTTCGTTTCTATACACTTTAGTATTATGATATCTTAACTGAAATTACATTTACTACCTAGAATGTATGTGAATTGGATTTTCGGCTGTACTTCGCTTGAGGAACATCCCTCTTCAGTGTCCAACAGTAGTCTGCCAACATATTTGGACACCATTTACCCTGGTAGCGCCTTTCCATTTCCGCAATGTCCTGGTGGAAACGCTCCCCGTGTTCGTCGCTCACAGCCCCTAGGTTTTCAGGGAAGAAATCAAGATGGGAGTGCAGAAAGTGTATTTTTAAAGACATTTTACATCCCATTATCTTGTAGTTCTCAATCATCTCACTGATAAGTTCTCTGTAGTTATCAGACCTGAAGTTTCCTAGAAAGTTTGTGACAACTTTTTTGAAAGATTGCCATGCAGCTGCTTCTTCCATATTTAATTGGATTTCAAATTGCGTATCTTTCATCAGTTCCCTTATTTGGGGGCCAACAAATATTCCTTCTTTTAGTTTGGCTTCGCTGATCCTTGGGAACTTATTTTGCAGGAAGAGAAATGCATTGCCATCATGATCCATTGCTTTCACAAATTGTTTTATCAAGCCTAGTTTTATATGCAGTGGAGGCAATAAGATTTTTTCAGAACATACAAGTGGTTGATGAAGAACATTTTCTTGTCCTGGATTAAGTGACTCTCTCTCTTTGGCCAATTCTTTATAATATAATGGTTACATCTATCTCTGCTATTCCACTTGCACAAGAAGCAGCAAAATTTAGTATAACCAAGCTGTAACCCAAGTAAGATGGCTATTACTTTTAAATCCCCGCATATCTGCCAAGAAAAATTCTCATACTTTATAGAGGATAATAAAAGCTTCATATTATCATAATTTTCCTTCAACCCAACTGCATGGGCTACAGGAATGGATGGATATATGTTTCCATTATGTAGTAACACTCCTTTCAAACTTGTTTTTGAGGAGTCTATGAATAAACGCCAATCCTCAGATTTATGCTCAACACCCATTGACTGGAACAAATTTTCAACATCATTGCAGAAAACTAGGTCCTTCTCTTTAGAAAACAAATGCTCAAATTCCTTTTGGCGTTGGCGGAAAAAACTTACTTTGGTGTCACCCTGCAGTAGCTTCCATCCTTTCAATCTTGAGGCGAGTAATTCTGCCTTATTTTTACTTAAACCAAGATCCCGAACCAAATCATTTAAATCATCCTGTGTTAGAAAGTGAGGTACATTTGTAGCATCTTCTTCCACAAAATCTGAATCATTCTGTAATTCATCCTGAATATCAGGAAATTCTTCAGTCATTGTTATGTCATCTGGTGGAGATGGTATGGGAAGTCCTGGCCCATGAAGCACCGGTCGAATTGCTGAATCTAAAGATGGATATTTAACAGTGTGTCTGGACTTCGAACTTATTCCAGATATATTTGTCAAGCAGAAGTAGCAGTCTGTCAAATGGTCCTTAGGTTCGCGCCATATCATGGGGACTGCAAAAGGCATATGACGGGATCCTTTCAACCAGCCAGATAATAGTGTTACACATTTGGTACAACAGATTTCTGGGGCCCATGTCTTGTTCTGGTCTATTTTGTTGTTAAAATAACAGTGATAAGCTCTTCTCATTAGAGGAGTAAAGTTTCGTCTCTGCGCTTTGAAAGTCAGCTCACCACACACAAAACAGAAGTTGTTTCTATCATTAACACACTTTCGAGACATGTTTCTTATCACTATACACTTTTACACTACTCCTTATAATGCACTACTAAGGATGGTAATATACACTTCTATCACAATTCAATTGACAACGGAAGAGAGTACAGAATTAGCTTTTATTCTAAGAAAGCTTCTATTCATCTGCAAACTTTACCTTACAATCACAGTTTTGCATATGATCAAGTAGGCCGTGATGACTAAATAAGGTATTGTAACTCATGAATTCAAGGCAACAATCACCAAACGTTATAAGTCAATTATTGACACAATGAAATGAAATATAAATGTAGAATACTAATTCTAATCAGCATGTTACCGTATATACCAGAAATGATAATAAACAGGATTTAAAAAAAAAATGGTGGGCGATGGAAAATTACTGACTTCATTTTTGGAATCAGCAGATGAAAATACATAAGAAACACCCAAAATTGTTTATGTAACAAAATCATTGTTGACCAGTGTTATATTAGAATCTCATTCTTGTTTAGTGTAATGTCTTTTATTGTATTGGCAAAATCTATTGAATTTATTTACTGTATACTTATTAGTTAGTTTAAATTTTTCTTTAATAATATTTGGCATGACTTTAGAAATTTTGTAGGTGGGAGCGTTAATGAAATTTACTACAGGTCGAATGGGATATTTATGTTTATGATATTTTATTTGAGCTCTTAAGTGTGGAATTTTGGGGTTCATATTAATGCTATATTTTATGTCATGCTGGTTGAGTATAAGGTCAGATGTTTTTATGATATTTTTAATTTGTGTTTGGAATTTCTCTGTAGGGTCTTTTTCTATTTCTGAGATGTTATTATCTGTAATGAACTCTAGTGTTTTAGTAATGTATTCTTCATTGTCAATCAAAACTATGGTATTACCTTCATCAGCTTTCGTATGTTTGATGTTATTGTCTTTTAATTTTTCATTAATTTCTTTTAGGTTTTTGAGATCATGAATAGTCCACCGCTGTGGCTCAGGGGATGCGTCCAATCCTCTCACGCAGCGGGCCCGGGTTCGATTCCTGGTCGGGACAAGTTACCTAGGTGAGGTTTTTTCCGGGGTTTTCCCTCACCCGTGAGACAAATGTCAGGTAACTTTAGGCCCTTGTGGTCCCCGGATATCATCTGGCCGTCATTATCATCTTCATTCCATCCTTGCCTTGTTCTGAGTGAGTGTGTGTGTGTGTGAATGGTGTGCATCGTCCTATGTGTTCGTGTTGTCTCGGAGGTGGCCCCGGCATTGGGCTGATCACTCATCCGGGGAGGCCCTCCATGTCCTTGTCTGGTCAAAAAAGTATGTCTGTCTGTGTTGTGATCCATAGTTCATTCCTCTCCCGACAGGTCGCGGCCCGGTAAGGCCCGGTAAGGCAGCATAAAAGGTCCCCTACAAGGGAGAGGTAAAACTACGAAAGAGAGAGAGATCATGAATAAACTTTTTATTTGGAGTAGATGCATTGTCTATGTATGTTTCTTTTATTGCTGTAGCTAATTCGTTTCTTAGCTGTAGTTGCTTTTCTAAAGGTGCACTGGATATAGCTGTTTCGGTATCTATGACTAGCGTTTCAATTTTCTTTTTAGTAGGCATTTCAAAATTAAATTTATATCCTTGTTGAAGAATTTTCGTTTCTTGTTCATTGAGATTAGTTTCTGTCAAGTTAAGTACACGGGAATAGAATTTGATATCCGTAAGTAAGTTATGTGGGATTCGCGGCTTCCTATTGTGTTTGTTCTAGTTTGCTTATGTTTCTCTAGGTTTTCTATCTTTTTGTTCATATTCTGATATTTTTTGTCTATTTCTGTTTGTAATTTTGTATGTATATCGTTGTAAATGTACGTCCATTGTTGTTGGAAGATTTTGCCTGCTTGTAAATGTTGATCATATACTAGGTTAGTAAGATATTCTTTCTTTTTGTATAGAAATTTTATTTCGTTGTTTAGCCATTTCTTAGCTTGGTGGAATAGTAGTGTTAGCTGTTGGGTGTTTAGATGTGGTTTTTAAATTAATGTATTTGGGTATCAATCCTTTTTGTTTGCATAATTTATTAAAGTGTATATTTGCTGTGGTTTTCATTAATTTCCTCTTAGTATTGGTAAATTTGTTGATGAGTTTAGCTTGCCTTGCTATATCAGTATTAATAAATTTCATCTTGTATTTGAGGGTAATTTTTAGAAGTATAATTGTATGAAAATTTTAGCCTAAACCCTCAATAAAAGATAATCAACTAAGAAGCGAAAGTCCAAAAATTCCTATAAGATATAAAAGCTGGTGTGATTATAGTATAAACTCAAATTTTTTTATGAAATGAAGTATTAAATTCGCATGTTAGTATGTTGTCAAAACTACAGTAGTTAGGAAAGACTTATAATGTGAAACCTTTTCAAGATTGTACACTTGTAAATAATTTTAAGTAAGTCTTATATTTAACATTGATTTTAACAGTCAACTAAGCTTATTTAGATATAAAATTTGCAAAAAATATATTATAAGTAATTTAGCAATTATTTTACATTTTAGTGGATTCATAACCATTCATTAATGTGACTATTATTCTTTGAATAAACCAATTAATATTAATGGTTTTCTATTACTGACATAGACTGTCTGTTCTATCTAAATGAGATGTGTATCTAAACAAGGTATTATACCATCAGTTTTTTTTATCTTATTTTATTAATGTCTCTTACTTACAATCTGACCTATTAACGCTATACATAAATAAAAATAAAAATTGTTGTACTTGGATTTTATATACTTATGGTCTTCTAACCTAACTCTCCTAACTAGTTTTGACAACATAGTAAAATGCGAATTTAATACTTCATTTCATAAATTTTTTTTTTGTTTATACTATAATCACACCAGCTTTTATATCTTATAGGAATTTTGGTCTTTCGCTTCTTAGTTGATTATCTTTTATTGAGGGTTTAGGCTAAAATTTTCATACAATTATACTTCTAAAAATTACCCTCAAATACAAGATGAAATTTATTAATAATGAGTGTGTTAGTTTACTTCATCTCATAAAATCAGCTGAAAAATAGTTTAAATCACAAATATTAATTAAATCAGCATAGAAAGCAATATTTGGAAGCATTTCATTATGCGGGTATAATTTCTTCTAAGTCTTCATAATAAACGTATGTGTATTTCAACCTGAATGGTAGTTTCAGTCGACCGCTTGGGAGCAGGACTCAAGATGCCCACAATATGCAGTCGACATTGAGGTTAGGGAAACATTTTTATAGTACAAAAATTGTGGAGGAATTGATTTATAATGCATTATATATATATATATATATATATATATAATAAGAGGAAGGGTTTGTCTGTTTGTCTCTCAGTGCGCGATGTCAAGCACACAGATATCTGAATTTTTAAACATAGACTAACTGAAGAGTGGCCAAATGCACCTTGAAGCAGGATTTTTTATTTTCCCTTTGGTATGCGAGTTTTGAACAAAAAAATGGCAGAAAACGTGAGGTTAGAACTGGATTTCACTATTACATTAACAATCGTGGAATTAGTTGCAGATGGCCTTGATCTGTTTACCATTTCAAACTGATAAAGAAGAATATTGCTGAAATAAATGAATATTTATAAAAAAGTTTAGGGCAATCTTATTCTTCTTCTTTTTCCCTGTCTTCTACTTTTTACTCAACGTAATGGCCTCAGCAAGAATAATACCATGTAGCCAGTGAAAAAAAATATAGGAATTTTATAAAAGTCTATTGTGGTGGAATTACATGCACAATTTATGGTCTCGGTTGACACCTTATACCCTATGCAATGTAGAATAAAGAGAAACTAATCGTATCGGCCAATATATGCCGGGAAGTATTTGAAAATTTTAACTTCTGCTCTGTTATGGCAGTGAAGCATGGACCCTTCGAACTCAGGATGAACGTCGCATCACAGCTGCTGAGGTGAATTTTTTACGTAGAACGGCTTGTTAAAGTCTTCTAGACCACCAAAGAATTGAAATAATAGCTAAAGAACTTAATATTACACTTATTACTCAATACCTGATGAATACAGGCGTAACTGGCTACACCATTTTTACCGCATGAACCGTTCCAGAATACCCAAACAAATGCTTCAATATATTCCATGTGGGAAACTTCTGTGGGCAGACCTTTCATGGCTATGCACATGACTTTGTACCTAAAATTTCTACTAGTCTTACGGGAATAAAAGCGAGGCTATGTCGAACTCAGAACAGAGATTTCGTGGTGTTGCTTTGCCTTGGATTGTACACGTGTGAGAATTATTCTTTAAAACATCAATGTTATTTTATTGAAATGTACAGACAGGTGGGATCTAACAATATGAACGATGGTACATATCTTTGCAAATACTGTGCTGTAACATCGATTGAAGTGACCTTCCTTTCTCACCACAACCAAACCAGTAGTAGGCGTATCCAAAGTCTGAATTCAGACGACATGTATACGCAATATAATATTCCCTTTTATCCTTAAGAACATCTTTTTATTGAATAATAAGGCAACACATAAATTAAATTTGGAAAACCAATAGCCTACGCCAGCCACCGTGACTGGCAGACGTGCAGAGAGAGAGAGAGAGAGAGAGAGAGCGAGAGAGCGAGAGAGAGAGCGAGAGAGAGAGCGAGAGAGAGAGAGAGCGAGAGAGAGAGCGAGAGAGAGAGCGAGAGAGAGAGCGAGAGCGAGAGAGAGAGCGAGAGCGAGAGAGAGAGCGAGAGCGAGAGAGAGAGCGAGAGAGAGAGAGCGAGAGAGAGAGAGCGAGAGAGAGAGAGCGAGAGAGAGAGAGCGAGAGAGAGAGCAAGAGAGAGAGCGAGAGAGAGAGCGAGAGAGAGAGCGAGAGAGAGAGCGAGAGAGAGAGCGAGAGAGAGAGAAACTAGCAGCCATGGAAGAAACCATCAACGGGAATGGATTCGTAGCAGAATAACTGCGATATATTCGAGCGTTTGGAAAACACGGTATTGTATCAATGGTGCACAGGTTTTCTTAGAATACCCCGGTATTACTTTTAGCCCGGTTACGAAACAGCTGAGAAAATCCGAGAATGGTGCACTCGGGCATAAGTATCAGATAGACCCGAATGGGAGGTCTGTGCTTCAGGATAGCACGTGGTAGCCTTTTTTTTTTTAAAGTAAAGCATTAACACTTTTATTGTTACATATGAAGAACACATTCCTGAAGTTATGCCATATATTCTTATGACAATTGTACAATATACTATAATATTTTCAGGTTGACTGTCAAGGCTAGCTGTCCAATGCATTTGAGAAAATTCCCATTGGATTCTCAAAGGTGTCCATTGTTGATCGGTAGCTGTAAGTACATAATTTGCACGTGACTTTCACGATTTATTAATATAAGTTGTTAATGTAAGTGCTTAATGTTTTTAAACATATAAGCTTATTTTCTGTGTGAAATTTTGGTAACACTTTTGCAAATAGAGGCCTAGCATTGGTAGACCTGTAACCGTTTAAAGACTTATGTTACAAAAGCCACTTTTCGAATTGGGGTTAGAATGAATCGTGGCACTCTTATAAACTTACCAATTCTTTGGTGAGTAAACAAACCTGTATAATATTATTTTTGACTTATTCTTTCTCATTAATGTGTTTAAATTTAGGTCAACTTGTAACCACTGTGCACACACACAAAAGACACACATTCACAAACTTTATCAAACGGCAAACAGTGATGTGGCTTTGAATTCTTTAAAGGAATATTTATCCTAGGCGGATATGTTTGTATGCTGACAGTGAGACCACTTACCCTTGCCGATTTAGAGCCCAATTCCTTTCCAAATATTTCTCTGCACTCTTCTGCACCCCCGCTACATGCATACGTATGCATTAACGTTACTAGGGATATGATTTGTTTATTATACCGCCAGCGACATTAAAATGTAAGTTTTTATCGTTATCATACCTAATATGTACTTAAGTCTCAATCCTTGGGCCCTCATTGTTCAACTTACATGTCAAAGATTTGCCATAACTTTTACCTGAAGCCCATCCCATTTTATGTGCAGATGACCGAATCTTGATTCTAGCAGGTGAAACTCCAGAAACATTACAATTATCAACTTCGAAAACAATAATTGAAATTGATATCTGGTGTGCCCGTGTAACAGGTTTAAGTATTGTAACTTCTTTAGATTGCAAAAGTTTTAAAATGACTCGTTTTAATATTACGAGGAAATACTAGACAGAAAAGAATAGTTATAACTAGAATATATTTCTCACTTAAAATGGCTAAGTACTATCTTTTCTTTATTCACAGGTAAGTACTTCAATGCATGAAAACTAAATAATAGGATGCTCAGTACGTTGGAAGGCATGCTGACCACCCAAAGAGGTAGTCAGATCGAAATTTCTATAGTTGCAGGAACGGAGAAGATACGGAGAACGAATATCATAAACAAAACAGAATTATAAATAAAGCCAATATCTTTAACATGTGCATATATTATAAATATCTCCATGAATGTACAAATATAATTTCAATAAAATGACAAAATCAAAAGCATTTATCATTGAGAAATACCATATATTAGATTTAAGACTAAAAAAATATTGTAAATAAATATTTTTTTTATTGTCGAATAACAATGACAAGTTATGACGCTATACAGTTTCCATGCAGATATAAAGTGAGAGAAGTTCAGAATAATATCCTAACAAGCAGAAAAATCCACCTGGACAAAATTTTTGAAAGAATAGCCAGAATAGAGAGAGACAGGAAATCTACCTTGCAGAACAATATTTAGAACCGGAGAATAATCTAGGTTTTCAAAACAATTCTCTGAATAGTTACAAAGAACAGACTAGTATAGAATTAATTCACTTCAATTCTCAAAATCTCATTGCAAAAGCTAATAAATCCACAGACAACAGAATATGTGTGTATATATATAGCACGAATATATAACTTAATGCGGTCCATTTACTTTAAGTACATTCCAGAAAATAATACTGAATAACTTATGATAAATAACTATATGAGCTTACGAATACAATGGAGTAATTTATACATGAGAAGGAAATTTTAACTGCAAGATAGCATAAGAATGACGTACCTTATATTGAGCTCAATTAAACATTAAATGCAGAACATAATCGAACACGGAAAGTAAGAGTGAATTTAGAACAAAGAAACGGGAACTGTTTGAATGACTCGCGTGCTGCGTACAATACATTGATCTGAGTAAATAGTTAATCTTGACACACGTAAAATCCTATCCCAAGTTACTAGTCAAATAAACAGAAACGTAGCAAGGAATGTTTACAATGAATTATAGAATTTCTAGGAATATAGATAAAATAAAAAAGATGGAAACTGCCTAGCGTAATGTTGTCACAAGATTTTAGTGTCTTTGAATAGTCTTGTTAAGGTGAAATTACTGATGAAGAAATCAGGATGTCAAGTAAATTTACCGCATTAACACATTACCAACTGCCGTAACCGTGATTCATGTTCAAAGTCAGACTATAAGTATTTCTACAAATATCAAAAGTGTGAGGCATGGCCAACCTTAATCAAGAAATTACATACTGAAATACGTGATCTAGATTAAATAAGCAAAAGCATAACATTTAAAAATCACTAGAAAAACCAGGCTTAATTCTAAGCGACCGAAATACTATCTTGATTTTCATACTCAAAACACAACAAAAATTAAGTAGAATGCCATGACTAGAACACTCACCGAATTCAAGCCCCACAGCTGAACTTAGAAGAGACTTATAGGATGACATTACAGAATCATCGACACACACTCACTGACTTCAGTGAAGGAAAATATCTCTCAGGAAAGCTCGGTATCGAGACCCGCGATTGCGCATGAAAAAACCACGGAACGGTCTAGAAATTACGAAACCAGTTACAGAAGAGGGGGTGGGTAGCAGCCACCATTACAATCCTGCCCCTTCTTGCACGAAGAGTGACACTCAGATTGCTTCAAGAAATTAGATAACCATTCAAAATTATAGCCAAAAAATAAAGAAGAAAAAACACAACCTTTGACTTAATTTGTATAGACACAGATTATGCCTAAGTAATAGCTATCATACAACATACAAATGTAAATATAAGTGTAGGTATATAAGTAACAAATAAGAGTAAACAGGTGTCAATATAAGTGTATGTGTAAATAGAAATGTTAAGTGTAAATATTTACATGTACATACAAAATTCAATATGTGTGTATATATATATAATTTTTAAGTAGAGACAAATATATCTCTCTTGTTCTAAATTTACAACAGAAAAAAACACCTAGATACTTATTATAAAAAAGACATCTAAAAGAAATGTATGGAACTGTCTTAAGTACATACAACTTTAGCTTATGAAATAATATATAAGAATATGTTGAGTTATTGGAATGTCAATTGAAAATTTTATGCAATCCAGGCAACTCACTAGTAACTAACTGAATATTTGCCCAAGTTTAAATTACACTGAAAAACAAAAAAATAGAATCGGAGGATATCTTGGTATCCAATACTTGTTCTAAGATAATTGAAACGTGCTGATTCAGAATATGCAAACCATTTGTCTCTATCACCCATGGTTTTCTAAATATACAACTCAACTATTTATATGTCATTAGAACACTTACTGATACAGAGAGTACTAATGAACATGGCGTTAGCTGAGAAAATAGTGCGATTGAGTCACAGGACACATATTCTGTACATAAATATGTAGTTAAAGGCATAATACACATATAAAATCCAAGTAAATTGCTATATTTTCTTAATGTAAGCTGTGTTTGGTTTGAATTTCTTGGCTGTAGACTTGCGTTTGTAATAAGCATTTGGCATGTCACGCTGAAGCGTCCAGCAGTAGTCAGCCAACATTGCTGCACTCCATCAACCCTGATACCATGACTCCATCGACCCTGATACCATGACTCCATCACCGAGATGTCCTGATGAAAACGTTCACCATGTTCGTCACTGACTGAACCAAGGTTCTCGGAGAAGTCAAGATGTGAATCAAAGAGATGAATTTTGAGAGACATGTTGCAACCCGGCTGTTTGTATGCACTAATGTACTTCTTCATAACATTCACATAGTCACCAGTTTTATAATTTCCAAGGAAATTGGCCACGACTGATTTGAATGACACCCATGCAAATCAGCAAATCTTGGAAGTGGCCGTCAGCAAATATCTTCCTTATATGTGGATCTGTGAACACACCTTCTTTCACTTTTGCATAACTCAACTCCGGAAACTTGTTGCACAAGTACCGAAAACTATCTGAATCGTCTAGTGCCTTCACGACATTCTTCATGAGCCCCAGCTTGATGTGAAGCGGTGACAAGATAACTTTGTCACGGTCAATCAACGGTACAAGATGGACATTTTTATTTCCTGGCTGTATTCTGTCTCTGATCGGCCAATTTTTCTTTATGTAGTGGTGTTTTCTATCTCTGCTGTCCCGGTGCAAGTAAATTAAATTCTTTAAGGCGTGAACCGAGCAGTTCAGCTTGCCCTATTGTTAGTGTTATGTCCCGTACGAGGTCGCAAAGTTCAGCATTGTTTATGAAATGGATATTCTCTCCAGGTTGATAGTCAAGAGTCCGAATCATTGCTAGGAGGTGACAGAGAACTTTGTTCTTGTGTTTCTTCATCAACTGTATATTTTGTAGGCGCTGTTGGTATTGGACAAGTGATGGAATCATGTGGAATTGGTTTAGAAACTGTGGGAACATCTGGATACTTCACACAGATGTACGAGTTTTGTAGGAAAATCCGGCGACATTTGCCAAACAGAAATAATAGTCTGTGGTGTGGTTGCTTGACTCACGCCATATCATAGGAACTCCAAAAGCCAATTGGTTATTCTCCTTCACCTTCCTTGTACACAATCTCGCAAGTTGCATGAACATGTCAAACGATGCACTGTGGTGCCCACGATTTACCAGTATCCACCTTTGAATCGAAGTATAGTTCATATGCTTTATTCAAAAACGGTGTAAAATTCTTCTGATGGGATTTGTCTGTCAGATAGCTACACACATAGCAAAACAGGTCTGGTGAATTTATACAACCTCTGGAAGCCATAATATCCAATTAATGTAAAAATAAAGATACAAATGAAAGTATATTAATGCGATATCAAAAATATTTTGATATATTACATTAAGTATAACTGGTTTCATAAATGACACAACAGTGTAGGCCTATGACGTTGCATGAAACATTACTAAAAACTACATAAAGATTTTTATGAACGGTGTTCAATGAAAATTAATTTTTGTTGATATCTTCAAAACCTGACGTGATAGAGCAAAACGGTTTGCAGAATTGAAATTAGCATACAAAACTGCATTAGAAAAGGTATACAGCATGCAAGATATCTACAGCTTGTTTATCAGTGTTATCAAGAATAATAGGAAAAATGAAGTATTTAATACAGTCTTTAGGAAACTGAGATCATAAATAAATAATACCATGCTCTTATTAAAGAGTCCGAATCACATGTCATATCCTTGAATATATTAGCCACAAACCGTATTTAACGAACATGAGTCTATGGCGCACTAGAGTCCTTGCTAGGCACGCAATAGAAAAAGAAGCCATAAGAATCAATCTTAGTCATATCATACATGTTATATTACACCATAAGAAATCTGCATCAAATTAATAGTCCAATGAATAAGAAACAGTGTTATATTATACGTATATTAAACGAGGGTCCAAACCATGATCCCTTATCACAGTGTCCAATCCTCGAAAGAAAAATGGCTTCGACATGACTATGCCTAAGTTTCTGCCATACACACAGCATATACACATATCACTACTTCTATGCTAACTGATAACACAGATGGTTAGCGACAAGATGTGTTGAGATAGGTGATAGTTGCAGAAGAAGCCTGGAGACCAAAGATCACCAGAGAAGAAGAGTGATGAAACACAGGAGTCCGATCCGGCCACACAAGGAAATGTCTGGCAAAACACATCTGGGGGATCCACCCAGTGATGCGGTCCCGCAAACACATGCATCGGACATGGCGTGCACATGTCCAAACAATACATCATATCACTGCAACTTAACGCAGACCAGCACAGTCTCTATTCTTGAAAAATGGGGAGTTCAATGTGAGGTACACTTCCCATTATATAAAGGTAAAATATTAGTTTCGTATCCATAGTTGGGCATATAAATTAATTTCACATAAATCTCACTTGGACATACACACATATTTATTGATTTCAATAGTCTCATTTCTCTTTATTTCATCTGTTTTTTTTTCTTCTTTCTTGATAAAAACTAAGTTTCTCAATTTCCTTTTTTTATATTATTGTTATTATTTAAATTTAACCATATAGATGGGCTTTTTTTGCCCAAGTCGTTTTACATACTTAATGCCTTCCTTTTTTATATAATTTTAAATTTAAGTAAATTTCTAGCCCCCTTTTCTTATGATGCTCACTTTATATATTTCAAGTTCTTTTTATTTTTTCTCAATTATCTTCACTTCACCCGTATCTTTTAAGCAAATGGTAATACACATCTATCCATTATATTATTAATTTTCCTCAAAGTTTAGTTTCACAGTCAATCTCCTTTTTATTTATTTTTTACAATAGTCCTATACATTTGACCTTTTTTTATTAAACTAGATTAAATTTTTTAATTTCCCTTCTTTGTTATAAGCAAATCCTTATTTTTTTATATAACACAAAGGAGTTAGGCAGTTCCAAACAATGAGTGAGTGTGTGTATCCAAGAAAAAGATTAATTCTCCAGAAGGGAGTCAAACAGCTGGGGCTCGGTTAGTGAAACTGGTCATGGTAAAAACAAATATACAAATAAAAAAATCTTCATCATCATTAAAATAGGACTAACTGAAGAACTTTTACTGAACATATATTTATTTCAAGCGGAAAAACTAGTGGGGCAACTCACACATTTGATAGAAAACAAGGAAGGTTTACAAATAAATAACTCTCTCTCTACCTATAGGCAGATGGCAGGATTGGGGGGCATGTGGTCAGCATGCCGACACCCACGGTCGTTAATGGTGGTTTCCTTGACCGGAGCCGCTACTTCTCAAAAAAGTAGCTCCTCAATTTGAATCACTAGGCTGAGTGCACCCCTACCAGACCTCCCTACCTCAGAAATATCCGAGGAGGTACCGGCGATTGAACGCGGGCCGACGGATCCGTAGTCAGCGACGCTATCCACAAGACCACGCCGGCGGTGCAAATAAATAAACCCACGACAAAATTCAAGACACTAAAATACCTGTAATACCCGAATAACTGGCGATAGACTGCCCCAGAAAGTGAGAATAGTAGAATCTGAAAAGAAAGATTAATAAACACTTTCATATAGAAAGCCTGGCATCGTACCTAGGATTACGATGCGAGCTATACTGAATACTCGCGAACGGACTGAAACAAAGAACAAGTTAATATGCAAGGTGCAGGCACTTCCTCCATCAAAGACGTCAGTCACGGAGACGGGGCGGGTGATAATTGGTTGACCCTGAAAGAAATATAGTCAGAATAATAGTTGTGCAAACGTTTCTGGTGTCCACCTACATCCCAGGCATCATGTTCAAAGTCAGACTATAAGTATTTCTACAAACATTTTAAAATCACTAGAAAAACCAGGCTTAATTCTAAGCGACCGAAATACTATCTTGATTTTCATACTTATAACACAACAAAAATTAAGTAGAATGCCATGACTAGAAACACTCACCGAATTCAAGCCCCACAGCTGAACTTTGAAGAGACTTTTAGGATGACATTACTGAATCAGAGACACACTCGCTGACTTCAGTGAAGGAAAATATCTCTCAGGAAAGCGCGGTATCGAGACCCGCGATTGCGCATGAAAAAACCACGGAACTGTCGAGAAATTACGAAATAAAGTACAAAAGAGGGGGTGGGTAGCAATCACCATTACACCCGGAATAAATTATTTATGAATTTACTCATTTTTACGTCCATTCACAAGAAAAATGATTCTATTATGAACACAATTTTTTAACAAGAAAATGGAAGTTCTTTCGAAGTGTAGGCACCTAGCTGGCACAGGAATCCGAATTGAAAACGACAACTCCCCAGAAATAAGGAAAACGAGAAGTGAACTCCGGATATACTTCATCGACGCAAAAAAGAAAGGACTTGCACGCGAACTTCACTTAATAGGTATATGTACCTCAGAATGCATTTCGATGGACATTTTCCACCATCATCAGCTGATCCAACTGTTTGGACATCACCCTGTGTCCATGCTAATGACCAACATGATGTCCATGCTATTGACAAAACAAGCCAAAATAGCATCCCTCCAATTTGAGTTTTGATCTAGAAAACTGAAACTATGGTGACAGATTTGTGATAATTCAACATGTTTCATCACATGATTAATAACATTTTAATTTCTTTGTGTGCTATTTTACACAGTCCATGCTACTGACAAACAATTAATGTACTCGCCAGTGTCTGAGAGATGATATATCCAGCATCCAGAAAACAAAGCACCTGATAGACAAAATCACACTCAGGTTCACTGAAGAAGAGAACAGTGTTGCCACATGTATTAATACATGCTTTTAAAAAAATTCTCTGCCACTCCATCTTCAAGTTGAAAAGTGGCCATGCTAATGACAAATATGTCTGGACAAAGTTTTTGACTTGTTCGTATGTTCTAATGAAAGTTATTTTTTTCTTTGATATGGTGCATGTAAAATATTTATAATTTTCCATTTTTTTCGATATTTATTCCCAAAACTATGACTTGGGACATCCATGCTAATGACATTTCATAAGAAAATATAAATTTATCTTAGCTAAATATAGAAGGAATTTAAGTTTAACACACATTTATTTAATCTTTCTCATCAGGAAAAAGAGGGGAAAATTTTACCAGTGAATTGCAATTTCAAATAGAAACATTAAATGAAAGGGACAGTAAAGGTACACCTAATTGTAGAATCACCCATATACTGTATACGTCATGTTTCAGTATAGGTTAAAGTACCGTACATTTTTTGTTGCTTGAGTGTATTGTATGCTAGATCGCTTGCTGTTTGTTTCTCTTTTTCCTTTATTTGACTGATCGTAATATCTGCATTAATAACTAAGTTCATAATACAGTAAATTTTGGGTTTTCGACTGCTTTTTATATGTAAAACATGTTAATTGTTTGAATTCCGGAATGTTTATCATGCTTTTGATACATACTAATACTGAGCTGTGTGAATAACTAACTCTCTTCTGGAACTATTTGAAAGTACAATCCAGCTGGGTTTACACTATGCAACTTGTTTAATATAACTTGAGTTATATAACATGTTTTCCAAAATTGTTACAAATACATGCCAATTGTTACATATAACATTGTGTTATATAACATATTTTTGTGTTATATAACCAGTTTTCTGCGTTTACACTCCGTTAGCTGCGTTTACACTATGTAACTTGTATATATAACTTGGGTTATATAACACGTTTTCCAAAATTGTTACAAATACATGTAACTTGTTACAGATAACATTGTGTTATATAACTGATTTTTGTGTTATGTAACAAGTTATACCTTCCCCACAAAGAGTGGGAAATGTGTAACTCGTTACATGTAACCTAATACATGTACATTTTGCTGCGTATATATAGTAACAAGAAACTGTCTACCAAACCACAAATAATTAGACTTATCCAAAAGTTCAATCTATGCAACGTTTACTATGCTTTTCAGGTTATAATACTATAATAAAAATATAACCTAATCTCACATATATATCCCTCTACAAAACTCTCACATGTAATATTATAACAATCTTCATTAATGTTCCATATCTTGAGGGCGCTGATATATCGTATAAATGGATATTTCCAAATATTATCACAGAATATATAGTAGTAAAAACTATTGTCGATGACACTGTACTCAATTACACATTCAAACTAGCAAATGTTGGCAAAACCACTTAGAAATTGTTAAATTAATTAAAATTGTATTAAATTTATATATCATGTATAACAATTGGTTAGTTAGGTTAAAAGCTCTGCACTATCATACCATTGTCTGTTGCATCTCTATTATGCATATGTAAATTTGCCAATCACTTCTCAGCAAATTATTGTCATTAATATAAAATAACTCGCAGGC
Organism: Ectobius pallidus; assembly: GCA_964059195.1. Lineage (NCBI taxonomy): Eukaryota > Metazoa > Arthropoda > Insecta > Blattodea > Ectobiidae > Ectobius > Ectobius pallidus. Next base: position 26,971,658 of record CAXKWD010000006.1, on the reverse strand, counting down.
GCACTGAAGTCCAGTAATTGTAGATTAATTGTAAATTAATATTAACCACATTGGTGATGGTTCATGGTAGTATCGCGTTGCATTAATTGAACTTTGTGGCATTGTTTAGTATCACAGTTTGTACCGCCCCTTTTTAAACCATCCTTTTTATATAACCACTTTTTATTCTCTTCTCTTTCTTCTCTGGACACTCCTGGAAGCGGCTACCAACCCAGAGGGAACCTGTGTCCTAAAGGAGGGAACAATCACAAAATACGCAAACTACAATAATTAAACCTGCTACCCTATAGTTTGCTATAACAGTATATTTTGTTTCAAACACATATATAATATGCTGGGCCAAACTATACATTAAATAAAGACACCAGCTCTCTGCCTTACACAAACATACTCTAGACATTCTAATATAATAATATTAAATATGCACTCACCCTAATTTATCAATCATCCGTACCGGCCGGTGATCTCACATGTCGCCGATCTCACTCATTTTCATACAATTTATTCATATCCCTCTCTATTCCTGAAAATTATTCTTTAAAACACTGAAGGCCTAACACACGATTCTCACCCTTGGGAAGCCTTCATTACTAAATTCCCAAGCGGTGAGGAGAAGCCAATCAAGAGGCAGATCTTTGTTATTTAAACATTAAGTGCCGCTGATCCGAAATTAATTAATTCTACTTTACATTGCCTTTGGTTCAATTCAGAATCATAACATACAATCGGGCAGCAAGACTATTTTCTTAATTTTAATTTATCTCGTGGCCTATTCCAAATCTTCAAAAATGGCTGCTTACAAGCTTGAATCTGACCGCGGCGATTATTTTAAACTCGCATGATGAACGAAATAATTACTATGCAGCATAACTAATTAACTGAAACACTTCAATACGTTTATCTGCACTCACACGCTATGTGATCACAAGTAAACTTTCTTAAATAACAGTCAACTGCCTTTTATCCACGGAGCAGCATGATGCACATTTACAATGATCGCCATCTTAACCAGTTCTGAAGAAACCGAAAGGATAAAGCTCGCATGCGCAAGACTTCATTTGTCTGCAGAAATGCGAATTCAATAATATGATAACGTATACAATTTCTCATACTGGCTCAAGTTGTACTCAAGCAGTCCAGACGTTGAAATTTACAGTTATAAATAGGGACTGACAATGATCAAGATATGACCGAAATGGACGTATCCAAGAGATAAATAAATGCTCAATTGGTCAATTAACGCAACGCGATACTACCATGAACCATCCCCAATTTGGTTAATATTAATCTACAATTAATCTACAATTCCTGGATTTCAGTGCGCCTAAGAGTTATTTTATATTAATAACAACAATTTGCTGAAAATTTACATAGCCTATGCATAATAGAGATGCAAAAGACAATGGAATGATAGTGCACAACTTTCAACCTAAGCAACCAATTTTTATACATGATATATAAATTTAATACAATTTTAATTATTTTAACAATTTCTAAGTGGTTAAGTCAACATAAGCTACTTTTAATGTGTAATTGAGTACAGTGAGATCGACAATAGATTTTACTAGGCCTACTGTATATTCTGTGGTAATATTTGGACATATCCATTTATACGATTAATCAGCGCCATCGTCCACCGCTGTGGCAAAGGGGATGCGTTCGCTCCTCTCACGCAGCGGGCCCGGGTTCGATTCCTGGTCGGGAGAAGTTACCTAGGTGGGTTTTTTCTGGGGTTTTCCTCACCATTGAGACAAATATCGGGTAACTTTAGGCCCTTGTGGTCCCCAGATATCATCTGGCCGTCATTATCATCTTCATCCCATTTTCGCCTTGTTCGGAGTGAGTGTGTGTGTGTGAATGATGAGATTCGTTCTATGTGTTCGTGTTGTCTCGGAGGTGGCCCCGGCATTGGGCTGAACACTCATCCGGGGAGGCCCTCCATGCCCTTGTCTGATCAAAAAGTATGTATGTGTTCCAAAGATAATCCCTCTCCCGACAGGATACGGCCCTGTAAGGCCCGGGTGGCTTGGGTCGCTTAAATCCTAAAAGGGAGAGGTAAAACTAAGATAAAGGAAGAGAATCAGAGCCATCAAGATATGGACCAGTGATGAAAATTGTTATTATTACATATGAGAGGTTTGTAGAGGGGCATATACCCAGGTATGTGAGATTAGGATATATTATTATTAGGCTATACTATTGTACATCTGAAAAGCATAGTAAAGGTTGCATAGGTTGAACTTTTGGATAAATCTAATTATCTGTGGTTAGGTGGATTGTTTCTTTATACAAACAAACGGAAAAATTAAATTCATCAATATCTAGTAACAAGTTACAGAAGATAGTTGAGATACTATTGTGATGATATTATAGGAGAAAAAATTCTGACTCTGGGACTTAACCCAGGACCTTTGGCTATCCATGCCAATGGTTTTACCAATTGAGCTACGCCAGAATTGAATTCACAGCGCCAGATAGAATCTCTCTCCTATGACTGGCTGCCCTTAATGGTCTACCTCCCCGACAGACAAGTTATGTCATAGCCTATGCAGTACTGTGAGGCACACTAATTAGTGATTTTGTTACCGGGCTTCCACTGTTATTGTACAGTAACATGCAAGATAGATATGTGCATATACATTCATGTACCACACATTCTTGTCTCTGTTGGACATTACACGATAATAATATAGGAGAAAAATTCCTCTGGCACTGCGACTTGAATCCACGACCTTTGACTATCCGTGCCAATGCTCTTACCAACTGAGCTACGCCAGAGTTCAATTCACAGCGCCATCTGGCGGGAACCTAATTCGCGAGGAAACATTTCCAGGGAATGTTCCCGGAAATGTTCCCACAATTTCATAAATTCCCAGGAATTTATTATTTACGAGCAAGATAACTCAGATACCTATTTGTTACTGAAATTTAATCATGATTAGGTTAAATAAAACTAAAAGCAGTCATAAGTTCAATGATTAATATATAATTAATGAAATAACATAAAAACTGAACATTAATTATTTACGTATAAAATATTGTAATACTGGGTTTTCACATAGTTAACAATGAAAATAAGTTAATTAAAATTTTCCCTGGTTCTTGAGGCTCAATACAGAAGATTAACAAAAGAGTGCATTGAAGAGATTGACTATTAATTCGACAGAAATTACAGTAATAATCATAAACTGTACGAACCCAAACAACTTTTAGGAATAGGTCTACTTGCTTTCTTTAAATGTGTGACCTTGACTTCGTCTTACAAGTTGGCCTAATCACTTCCAATGAAATCCATTAGATTTTCTTCAACATCCTCTTCTTTTTCTTCTTGATCAGAAAGGATGCCAATATCATCACTGTCATCATGGCCTTCATCATCATCATCATCTAGGTTTCCTTCTTGGTCCATCCCTTCATCTGGATCGTCTGGATTACCAGCATTTTGGGTTTGAACTTCAGTATATTCACTCTTCTTTTTCTTCTTCTCAGGTTGAGCATTCATCAGTTTCCAGTTGTATGAAAGATAAGTGAGTTTAGTTGCTCGCTCAGATGATAGCCGGTTCCTCTTTTTAGATTGCATCCTTGAAAACGTACTGAATGTACGTTTCGTGGCGGCAGAAATGACTGCAGCTCCTAAGATTTGGATGGCCACATCTGCCAAGTCGCAGGTTCCTCTTAGCCTTCATAAATCATGAAAGAACTAAATTTCCCCTTAAACTACAGTAGGATTAGCCTAGACCGTGGGACTGATTTATGATTAATTATTAGGCTGTAAAGTAATTATATTTAAATTTGTGTTTGTGTAATATTGAAGGTGTTGGTTTCTGGCATTTTATTTTAAATACCAACCCTATCTATTAACAATTATGTTAAATTACTTATCTTTAATCCTGTAAATAAGTGTGAGGTATCACTTTATAACATATAAGTTTATAAAGAAAACCTAAGAGATTACCACGAATTATTATTATTTTTTTAAGAATATGACTTATATTGTTCTGACAATAAGTGAAAAATTATACCATAGGAAAAGGTAATACTTCCCTAGACGGTTCCTTGATAAACATGTGGAATTTTACTGAAATAGTTTCATTTTAAGGTACCTGGACCGTTAATAAGCAGTGAAACATTCAAAACTAACGATTTTTATAAATGCTCACTTTTGGGAATATTTCCTGCCCAAGGAAATTTTATAAATTCCTTCTCACTGGGAATATTTCCGGCCCTCATCACTACTGTGCAGTACAAATGTCCTTTTGTATCTCTAAACTTTAGTTATATAACCTATTTGTTAAACATATAACTTGTTACATGTTACATATAACTTGTTACATGTATTAAGTTTATTAAACAAGTTACATAGTGTAAACCCAGCTTTACGAAGACGAACGACGACAAACTGTTCAAACAGATGAGTAGTCACAACTTTCAAGAAGGCAATTGAGAAATCTTGTTTGTGAGTGGCGGGGCATATGTTAACAGAATTATAGCAACTCGCTGATAAGTATAATTTCAAGCAGTTCACACTGACTGGGTCTTAGGTAGGACAGAAGTTATTTTGATTGATTCCGGCTTATAGTGATCTCAAATATTCATTTTACTATTCAAACCTGTATCATAAAAGAAATTTAAAGATTTACAAACGTATATTGTATAAATTCTTAAACTTCAGTCTTCAATTAAATAACTTCCAAAATTGAACGTACTGTTATTCGTATTACTCACACTTATTATCACTGATAATGTAACGTGCACTTTTGAAATTACAGAGACATTCCCGAGGGTTTTAACGTAGAATATTACATGTTAAGATTAACGTGTCCTTAGGCCTGCATTGTTACACTGACTGTGGACCTGAAACTAGCCGTGAGTAAAAGCATTGGGAGTTCATTGAGAGGCATGTATAATTGTATATATGAGTAAATCCATTAAATGGAAAACTTTTGCTCCTAAATGGCTGGTCTATAATATATTCAAAATGGTTCCCTATCATATACTGTGCGTTCTTTCATTCCTGCCTTTCGTCTCGGACTTTCTTCCGTCCCGACGGAACTCAGTTCAAATTCTTGGTGGAAGAAGTAGATTTTCGTATTTTCTCGGAATATCCCAATCCTGACTCCCCAGTCGTTTATGTTATCTTACCACATCTCATTCCTTTATCTCGTTCGTCTTCATTTCAAAAACATCTAACTGGCTACCTCAGGTGTACCTTCACGCAGCCTCAGGGCATCGACCTTCCTCATGGGAAGCTGAGTCATAACATGACCATATGCTTGATCGGAGTGACTATATTATCACACCAGTGGCGGACGCAGAATTTTTTCGGGGGAGGGGGATTTGAATAGGTAGAAAGAATACTAAACAAAACTAATTAACTTACATATATAATTAGTTTATAAAACTGGCCACTTAGAGTGCATATATAGCCTTTTTTTTTAAATTTCGGGCCCTATTCCCTCCTGCTTCCGCTACTGGCTCACACACCCGCGGGAGCACGGTTTACATGCTGTCGCTTGCTACTTGTGTCACTTCATATTAAAAACCGAGTCTGGTGGTAACGTTTTGCGACAGTCTTGTTTTATTTTCAAAAGTGAGTATGTGCCTTTTATTATTTCCGATATCATTATTCCTATTTGATATTAATTATTATTGTTATTATTTTTGTTGATATTGGAAATGTGATATCGTTATATTTATCACTATTAGTAAGAGTGAGTAAGATAACAATTAATTAGTTCACTTAATTATTCAATCACCTGTGGAAAAATAAAAATATTAAATATGAATAAACGGTATTGAAAGATAGCCCACGTATATCGATTAGAGATAGATTAAAATTGTGCCATTGGTTGCAGTGGAATGCCGAACGTCTTTAGGAAGAATATAAATCTACTGTAGATGCTCAGAAACGAAGAAAGACGAATTATGTGCTGTCAGGAGAAACGGTTACTCCATTTTAACACTATTCCCTCCTTTGACGAAATAATTATGTGAAATTAAGATCAGGATCCGTCTAATTTTAAGATATCTACTATATACGACCTTCTTAAATTCATAGGATTTAAGTCTGTCAGCAGAAAAGGAAAAGCTGCCTCAAAGATATAAATGAAATCTTATTATTGCGACGTAGATATCTTCGAGATATAAAATATCGCACAAAAGGAGAAGTATTTATTATTTAGATGAAACCTGGCTTTAATGTAGCAGACGGGTATAGTGTTAAAAATCATGGTCTTGAACCGTTGAGCTCGATCATTAATAATTATAATTGGTATTGGTAATTCAATACCTAAATCTCAACCTTTCTTTTTATTTATTGAGCCTAGGCCTTTCGGTCTCACACAACCATCTTCAGGGCATCTTAGTTTGTATAGTTACATTTAACAGAAACTGAAGAAGTTTTAATAAAGGCATCATTGAAGATAAAATCACTAAAACAAAAAGCTCTTAAAAATTGGCGACATTCACTTCTTCTGTATTGTATGAACTACGGTTGGCCAGACTTTGTACAGACCTAACTCAGACTCAGACCATACTGCAGATCACTTTGCTCCATTTACAGCCCCGGTTTGTCTGTACAATCAGTGGCGGCTCGTGGCCGGAAAATTAGGTGAAGAGGAAAAAAATGCCACATGCTTACGTTAATAACCGAACTCACCTATATCTTGTATAGCAAATCAATCCTTCGATAGTCCTTTATGGCTGAAAATTTGTCGGTGATATCATCATAGGACGGCTGCATTTCTTCTAGCTGCAGTAAAGGTTCTTTCTGAATTGAAATACTCGCTAAACAAGATACTTGTCTGGCAACATTTTTGATCCTTCATTAAGTAGGCCTACGTCGTGATCTGACAGCTGGCACAATGATGATTTGATTTTAAACAATGCGGGTAAGAATATAGTTATTATTTATAAAATCTGATACATTTTATTCATGGAATACTCTTAATAAATCCCAATCGGGATTATGAGTTTCATTAGATAAATTCGATCCTGCTTTTCCGCCGCGAATCTATTGATGTTTATCGTAATTATTATTCTCCTAATCAGATTATTCAGAATATTCCATTCATGCGATGCGGACTTGAAATTGACTAATAATCTTTAGCAATGCCTCGGATATCGACCAATGACTGTTGTTTATCTTATAAGTTAATATGCTTGCAAGGGTCGGAAAGATGCAATTTTATCTGATAAACTTCAGCTCGTTACTGGATACTTCAAGGCATTAATATGCAGTGATTAATATGTCACATGTCGTATGATTGCCTATGAAAAAATATGCATTGTAGGAATGAAACGTCGTGATTCAACGTTGTCGTCCTATGGCGTCCTATCGGTGACGATCTCCGAAGATGGTTCAGTGTTGTGACACGTAACAGTGGGCTTTCATCACAGTACACAGTAGTCTTGGTATATGGTGACACACATTAAATAAATTAACTTCTAGTCTCATCCCTATGCCTCACTTTCGTGCTATAGAATCGAACGCCTATGATTTTTTGTTCCGTTAATGATATTTAATTTTATGAGAAAGAATCCAAGCTCCTCTAACGTTCATACTTCAATGAAGTATATGGTTGTTTATAAACACCTTTTAAATAATTAATTGAAAATTGTTAAAAATAAAAATTCTAGCTCTTTAGCGTCTATGCAAATCGTGTGGAAAATTTAAACAAAATTGTTAGTTTTTTTTTTAATAAAATCGTGAAGAATGAAAGTCTGTTCTAGCCTCGCTCAAAGATGTAAGACTTAAAAGCCTGAGTTTGTACAAACGATAGCTGGCTTATAACTACCCTTCAAAGTATAAGGATACCGTATAAAAGTAAGAAAAAGTCGTCAATCTCCCCAGAAGATATCTAATCCAAATACGTTTTATTTATACACGATGTTTAGTTCTCAAGCCACACAGACACGTTCCTGAAAATATTATTGGACAGAGGAGAATTCAAAACAGGTATTTATGTTAAAAACATTGATTTCGAACATTTATTACCTTTGGTACGGGTAGAGGAAGTGAAATAGGTGCTTTGTTATTAATGGAGCTAGCAGAAGAGGAGAGGTATGAAACCCGCCACACACTGTCATAGTAGCAGCTTTCTGTGGTAACCGCGCGGCGCGCGCATCATGAAGCCGAAGGATGATACCTTCGTGGGTAGTCTGATCCCTTCAGCATGGACGTGGGATAAGCGAGAAAAATGCTGCTTGCAGCAACAGCTAGCATCATTTTTAGTGGACCAGACTACCCATGGAACAGGGGAAGTGAATCAAGGCTGCTTCGTGCTTCTTTGCAAGACTCGAGAGCTCTCTGGCGCCTCCTCCTTTAACATCACTCGTGGCGGGCAATACAAAATTACATAAATGCATTTATAGTAAAAACCAACATTCGAGATATGGGAAATAAACTTTAAAAATACGTATTGTAAAGGAAAAATACTGGTGAAGTGCTACTTCACCTACTTCACCTGAATAGCCGCCACTGTGTACAATCCCAGTCCTTGCAGACAAACTGGTACTAATATTTGCACGTGTGATGGGCCCTTAAAGATTGGGGCAATTTTGCCCTCTCTTGACCTCAACTGTTATTGTGATGGACAATGCATCTTACCTCTCAGTGAAGGATATCAAATCTCCACAACTACAAGTACTAAAACAGCACTACCACTTTTCAATTTTATATTTTATGTTATAATATCGTTATTACCACAAGGCATAAATAACATTAAATCACAATGTTCAATCTGTCTCATTCTTCTTATTAGGCCTACTATAATCATTGTTATAATTACCATTTTATGATTTTTATTATTATTACCATTATTACTTTTGTTATTATCACTTTGCGCTTATTGCTTCTTCCCTCCATTGTTTTCATTTGCTCCTAAGGTATTTCAAATAGAGATAGACTTCGTTTGGAAAAAACTGTTGGACTGTTGTTTCCGGAACTTAAAATTCTGGAGGTCCCAGTCTAGTTGAAAAACATGGCGATAAGGATCGCTGGGAGAGGCGAGGGGGATTCGAGGGTGATTCAGACACAGGAGGGAACATCCTGTCATTTCATCCCACCAGTGGGATTATGACTGTTTTTGCGTGTTTATTTGAACCGATAAAGGAGGAATTGCTCTGATAAGAGTCTTTATTTAAATGCCAATCGAACCTATTCAAATAATTAATAACGCAGTACACATCAAATGATGTTGTTGGTTGTTACAGATGGATACACTAATAACGACCTGCAATATAAATGGGATAAGGGAAGAACAGTCAAGGTGGCAGACAATGTGGAGCTATCTCAATACGAACTGGTCAACATAACCACGGATTATGACACTAAATTCATTCGAGGTGTGGGTAAGTTTATCTTAACATTATGGTGTGTCTAATTAACTGTTTGTATATAAAACAGTGGCATTAAAATCTGACGGAGGCGAATGGTCACTCCCTGGAGAAATGATAAGATGGAGAATACATAAATAAAGTAATGACATAGGTGCAAAATGTCACCACCATCCACCATCACAAACCATCGAGTATAACGTTAAACATACATTGACCATTATGCAGATATTCAGTGAAAAATACGGTAGTTATCTGAAAAATAATAAGGAAAAACAAATGCTTTAAAACGTACAATCTGTGCTAAGTCTTAAGTCTTACTGAACGTAACAGGGAACTTATACAAATTTATATCCATTGTTCTTTGGGGATGAAAATGATTCGGAGCTACCGTTTATTGCATAAGAATGAATGAAATGATTTTACTTTCAGAAAAAAATACAAGCTTGTTTATCGTTTAAAGATTTTTCAATTGAATATTAAGATCTGAAAAAGTTATAGTGTATCAATTGTCCAATTTAAAAATATTCCGAAAAATTGAACATATATCAGTAGGAAATTTAGATTCCAGTGGTTTTATCTACCCTCATTACCATGCTTCGCAGTAGAAGCAAATAAATAAATTATTAATAATAGTAATAGTAATAACAACAATGGTTACTTATAATCTCATTACTATGTACTGTTTGACCAGATGTTAACCTCTTCCCTTTCTGTTATGTACTATCTCACCAAATGTTACTTATTCCCTCACTACTATGTATTGCCTAACCAGTGCAGTGGTTACTTGTACCCTCATTACTACGTACTGCCAAATACCTTTAATAGTAATACCGAAATCGGCGAAATCCATCTGTTGGCCCGGTTTTCCTAAGAACACGAAACTGGACAAAATGATCCCGTATTCTTGTTTCTTATTAAATTGTATGCTTTAAGATAAAATTTCGTTGTGATATACCTAATTGCAGTTGTCAACAGTGGGATCTGAAGTCAATGAATGGGTTTAGATTAATTATTTCCAAAACAGAGCACTGATAAATTGCACAATAGCCACAGAATTTGTGATGCTCACTTCAAAACATAATATTTCAGGAATACAAACCAAAGGGCCCCTTCCCAAGTATGGTATTTTTAAAGCTTTTATTATAAAATCCAATGTTTTGTGCGGTTTAGGAAGGGAAGATGTCAACAATTTATGGCGAATCACTTTGAGACCCCCCCTCAGAAACTGATGTTCTGTGTCACTTAGAAAGGGAATGGTTAATCAATTTGTAGTGATATATGACTGAATATGTAAAAGAAATCTAAGTATTTAAATTCGTACAAATGTGTAATATCACATACTTAAAACACTTTTTATGATGATTATGATAAAAATTTCAACATTGTGACAGTCGGCTTCAATTTAAAATGAAAATAGTGTAAAACCCATTTATATAATGAAGAGGGTATTAAATGGAACCTTTGGTCAAACCCATTCATGATTTTACTTTAGCTGTTGCTGTGGTCAACCTCTAATTCACCTACTGGGGCAAGTGCCAATAGGCTAACCATCCATTCTGAATTTCAACAAAGCAATTTATTCAAATATACATCAAAATGGTTTTATCTATATTTATATAAAAATGATTATATATAAAACTATTTTGATCCCTATATATATATATCAATTGATATATATATATAGTACATATGACATCAAAAGAATATTTAAAATTCTATAAATATGTAAAATATGCGAATCAGTTGGAGAATTTAATGTTGTACCGGTATGTTGCCATGGTAACTCAATGGCAGAGCAGCAGCATGGAGAGCCGAAGATCCTGGTTCAAATTCCGGTTATGGCATTGAGTTTTTCAGTCTGACTCTACCTTTCCATCTTAGCTTACACACGGCTAGTGTGAAAGAATTATCATTGCAGTATGTAAAATAACTTCACTAAATTACTAAAAATATAGACTACAATGGATATGTATGGTTTTCCATAGTGTGAAGGTAAAAAGTAAAATATGTAATTACTGATTAATTATACAAATCCCAGCTCTACTCATCACGAAGCTTTCAAAATACTTTTGATTGTATTTTTCAGAACCTATATTCCTTTCCCAGTTTCTGCTTTGTCACTAAAAAGTTATGTTTTGCTTCAACAAGGTCTCTTGTTCATTTTCCTATAAAAACTGATCCTATTAGATTGCAACCAGTGGCATAGCCAGAAAATAAAATTGGGGAGGGTCGAAAGTGCCGGGGAATGGGGGGTTTGGGGGCTCGCCCCCGGAAAATCTTTAAATATTGAACTAATCAAAATAGCATTTTACGCTATTTTAGCACCAATTTATAACACTTATTGCTATTTATGAGAAAAGTTAAATAACAAGAAACAGTGCAAATAATAAGCCTACATTTACAAATTAATTATTTTATTAATAAATAAAATAATGAAATATTTCATATTATAGAGCTTAAATAACTTTAATAGAATTTTAGGTTGTGATTTCGGGGGAGGTCCGGACCTCTGGACCCCCTTCCCTACACCATTGATTGCAGCAATCTTATTTCTTTAACATGGGACTTTCTCATCACATTTTTCTTTTACGATAGTTTCGAAGGCTTAAAATAACCCAAACGAGTCATAGGCCTATGTAGAAATTCACCATGCGAAAAACCCGCGGAAATACTTGATTTCTACATGAGCATAATGTTTTTAGGCTTATGGAGATATAATTTTGACGTTTGACATTTCATAGTACGCGCGTAATCGCTCATTCTAGTTCGCTAGATGGCAGCATTATAGCATTTCGTATTTCTTCCTTTGTTAAAAGACGGGAGTGATCGGTATTATTAAAGGTATTCGGTACTGCCTCACCTGATGTTACTTCTTCCCTCATTGCTTATTGGCCTACTTTCTTACCAAAGTTTACTTGTACCTTCACTACTATATACTGTCTCACCAGGGGTTAGTTTTGTACCTTCAATACTGTGTACTGTCTCGCCAGTTGATTACTTGTAGTCTCATTACTATGTACTACACAGCAAAGCGACCAGGGCCCTATTTCATAAAAGTTACAATTTTACAGGTGACAGGTGACATAAAATTGTCTTACAGGTTTACATTTTGACAATTGTGTTTTTCATAAAAGCTGACAACTTTACATAAATGTCATGACAATTTTGTAGATTTGTATGACAATTTTACATATTGTTGTTTCTCAAAACTTTTGAGTTTACAGGTAAAAGTCTGACAAATATGTCAAATCTTAGGATACCTATCATTTATGAAACATTAATTTTTGCTGACATATTTACAAATTTACAAAAAATGTAGAATTGTCATTACAGAAGTGACAGGCAATCTTTCATATGTAGTCCAACAGAGTAGGTTATGTAAATGTATGGCATAACTTGGCAAACTTTCTTGTGATTTAAACTTTGTTAATAAACTTGCTAAATTGTCTTGTTAATAATCAACACTAGTAGTAGTGATATTCGTAGTAGTGAAAGTGGTGAGGAAATAGACATGAAACCACCCAGTGTTTTTAGGCAATGGATTAACCTAACTTTCAATTTCAGTGACTTTGTATTAAAAGAGAAATATAATTCAATTATTTTCGATAGTAATAATCGATTGCTTAGGTATCATATTCGATGTTGAGACACGTATGTGAGAGCCATCTACAGTGTACTAAAGTAATCTTTAGGTTTGACATAAAATTGTCGCGTTTATGAAATGGGTTCTTTTAGTCTGACAATTTACATTAATTTGCCTGTAATGTAAGGAAAAGTTGTAATATTTATGAAAAATACAATTGTCGTGACATATTGACAAATTTGTCAGACTTGACATAATTGTCGTATTTGTCACACCTGTAGAGTTTTATGAAATAGGTACCAGACGTATTTACCTTGAGCGACAGAGCGCTGCAATCGCGTGGTATCTGGTATCCTCGACGAGTGGGTGACGTAAACATCATTGCTGTTTCGCATATTTTCCGGTACGTCTGGTCGCTTTATCGAGTAGTACTGTTATTGTATAACCTACATATCCCTCCGGTGGGCCCATATTATCATTTCAATCTGGAGGTTATGAAGTATCTACGTTAAAATAAATATTTTTGGTAATATCTGATCAGGTATGGATAGAGATGAATACTGAAAACGTCTCCAGCTTCGTTTAGTAAGACATTAGTTATGATAGTAAAATCTGGGTTGCACTTTGAGATAACTTTGTTCGTGCTTGACTTGTAATATGCATTCTAACTTGATAGGCGGGCTTTTCACATGCTGTCACCGTAGTTCATCAGTTTTCAATTCTACAGTAGAATAAACAGTATCCAGTGGTTTGGTATCAAAACTTTTAGTTCTATTATAAGACACTGATGTCTCCAATTCACCTGTAAATGTATAAGAAAACACTGTCTTTATGGACAGACATGTTTGCTTGCGTCAATAAAAAAGAAAATAACGTTTTATCTGATTACATGTCTCTTCACCTTTCACCACGTATCTTTACATCTCTGTGTTCATCGACATTCTTCTCTTTTTCTTCTTTAAATTTTACACGTTTACTTATAGAAAGACTTATCTCAGACGCCTGTCTTATATTTGCTTTCTTGCTTTTTTCATTGGCGCCCGTTTTGTGTACGCCCAGTTGTAGTGTTTTCCTTAAGGAAGTTATATGTATACCTAATGCAGATTATACAATTACTTGAACACTTGCAGGATCCAGTTTTCAGTTTAGAATCTGTTGTGTAATAAACAAAAATGTTGCCTTTATCTCATTTTATTCTTTTATAATCTCTAAACATCTCAATCACTTTTTTCCAGAATATCGGAGTCATGTAGAAACTTTCAGTAGCATTATTTTACCGTTGATTCCCTCTGCTGAGATCGTTTTCACGAACTCGTCACGGGTTAAAGATTGGTTCTTCCTCATTATCATCATCCTGAACATCACAAGTATCAAACTGCAAAACAATATAGTCGTTATGTATAAGAGTAGGCTTTCACGGTCTGGGTCCATATTTTTAGAATTATAAGCATTAATATTGTTTAACTGCCCTTTTAAAATCCGCAAACCACATTGAAACTGGCTTCTGCTACTTCTTAAGTAGAAAAATCAAAATACTGTGATGAAGAAGTAGACACTCATGGCCGACTGCATCGAGCTATTTAGATAATACCACAGTTCGTTTTTGAGACTGTTTAGTCGATTACATACAGTAAAGTCAATTGAATTTTATTTTTTATACTAAGCGCCAAGGGTCCCAGGTTCGATTCCCAATGTTCTGTATACATTTACAATCTGTATCTTCACGCACGCCGCTGGTCATTCTTTTTCCACGCATGTTTCTTTATTGGCGACGTAAGTTCTGATGGCCCTGGCTCGAAAATTTTTTTCTATTATATAAATTATTAGAGTTATGCTTATTACTTTTACTTACAATATGTGGTGTACTACATCTTAAGGTTTTTTTCGCAGTTTTTCGATATTTGGTTTTAAAAACGTTTAAACAATGCAAATGGTAGAAAATTTAACGTTCTTTAACTTTTTTAATAAAATGTTTTAGGCTATAACAGGTTGTTTAGGAGTTACAGTAGAGCCTCGGTAATTCGAGCCCCGGTATTTCGAGGTTCCGTGTAATTCGAGTTGGTCTTAAGAAAATTAAAATTGTCCATAAAACTAGAGTAAAATCCCGTTTTTATACGGTATCCGCAAGTAAGTTTTACGCACTTCCGAATGTGTTACATTTTGAGCTTTCAATTTTTCCATGTACAAAGATGCAGGTAAAACTGTCCCACTTAGGGTTTTTGTTCGTAATACACAGAAATAACCTTGGATTCAGACTGCTAATGCATTTCTTTTACAGATTGACAGAAACCGTTAGGTTCGATTTTTCTTTGTCGGGACCTCGTGTCAATCAATTGTACAGTGCATATTTCCCCATCCTTTCAGAAAAGAATACTGTATTGTTACAGTAATCCCTACAATGGTAATTAAAAGTGTTTTCCTAGTAGCATCGCTTTCCCGTTCCACTCCATTAAGGGTCGTACAATGACTTAATCCTTAAATGACGTCGATGTAGCAAATTGGAAATGTTTGACAATGTATACATACAGGCGTAACACAGGTATGTAGGCCTACTATATTGTTTATTTATTTATTATTTAAACCGTTATTGTACTCATTAAACATTTATTTGCGATTTACCCATTGATTTAGTGAAATTTCCGTATAATCCGAGTTTTTTGTAATTCGAGGTAGCCTCAGCCCCAATTAGCTCGAATATTGGGGTTCTACTGTATAAGGAAAAAACTACAAAAGCTCAACAATTTTAAGGTTTTCGGATTCCCTGAAGTTCGCACAGGGTTTTCGAATTGGAAAACTTGGATTCTACATCACAGAATACCCAAATACAGCATATTAAAAAATTATTAATTTCGGACCTTCTTACAGGTAAAAGTACCTGGTCAATGGACTATTACCGTGCCCTTCATATCGCATTACCAATGCCTCCGAGCTGGCTTAGCCCACTCTCTCACTAGAGGAACGAAATTCCCTTAATTTATGAAAATTGTCTTTCAAGAATAGATAAGGAAGGAACCCACACAAACCTTTAATAATAGGTTTACAGTTAACCGACTATATGTACTACAAAGAGATAATAACTCAAATTTGAAAATTTTTGGCTTAGCCCACTCTCTCACTGGATGCCACATTTAGAATCTAAAAAGATACCAAGCATCTTAAACAACTTGTCCCCATCTTCGTTAAATTTTAGAGAAAAAATTAACGTCTTCGTTTTTAGCCTCGTTCAATAAAAAACTATTAGCACAGAACCATTTTCTCGCTTCAGATAAAAAAAAGTTGTAGCATCACGTTTCGAGCTATCGAAGTTAGCATTGCTATTATTCAGGGTTGTGTCATAAGCATAAACGACGGAGTAAGTATCGGCATTGTTCATTAAATAATTCATCATATTAATGAAAAGCAATGGGCCTAATACAGATCCTTGTGGGACTCCAGAATGAATTTGTAAAATGTCAGATCTAATACCATATAGCTCAACACACTGTAAACGATTTGTTAAATGATTTTAGAATCTTTAGATTAAAATCATTTATACCATAAAATTCCACTTTATTCAAAAATATCAGGTGTGATAAGCAATCGAACAAGAGCACCAACAGCTCGAGTGGTATAAGATCATTTCTGAATCCATACTGATTTGAGGCAAAAAACATTATTTTCAAAGTATTCATATGGCTGAATCTTCATGCACATTTCAAAAACTTTTGAGAAAATAGGTAGTATGGAAATCGGACAATAGTTAGCTGGATTTAGTTTTTTATCCTTTTTGTACACAGGTACAACCTTAGATATTTTCAACAACTCAGGGAAAACGCCTAAATGCAAACTTCTATTTATACACATAATCAAGGGAACTAATATAACTGAGATTATTTCTTTCAGTAGCTTAGTGGGCATATCGAAAATGTCTTTATAGAGTTGAAATTTTTCAATGAACTAACAATTTTAAAAACTACATCAACTGATATTTCTCGCCACTTGAAATGTAAGTTAGGACGCTGTAATTTTTAAGCAGTTCTTCTGCGGTCACGTCAGGGAGTTAAGCATTGTCATTTACTTCTTTTTGGAATATTAAAGAAATACTGATTGAACGTATTTGGCATAATATTAATTCTCTCACTACCCGTTGTCACAGGATTCTTTTTTATCAAAGCTCAAGCTGCTATTGACTTATTTTCAGAAGTTTTAATATAATTAACATTGGCGTTTAATTTATCTTACTTTATGGCATGTTTGTATTCTTTATTCAGTTTTAAATAAACTTCTTTGGCCTTAAAGTTATTAGTGTGACAAACTATTGTGAACAAGCACATATCTTTGTTTTTCATATTTACAAGTTCATTACTGTGTCATTTAACCCTATCTGAGATACTTTTATCTTTCATTCTGCGAGTCCTTAAAGGGAAAATGTATTGAACAAACTGAACAACTTAATAAAAAAATACTGTAAACAAGCATACATTGAAATCACAATTAGATAAAAGAGCTTCCCAATTTATAGTTTCCAATTCATATTTAAAATTTGCAACATTTCAGGTATTAAAAATTCTAAAACATTATGTTTACATGATAACTGATTTGCATTTGATAAATTCTTTCTAATATATTTCCATAAAATAGGCACTAAATGGGGATTTACTCCGGTACCGGTCAACAGATTTGGCCTTCTCCCGTGGACGCTATTAATGCGTATACAAAGTTTCATGAAAATCCAATAAAGCGTATTTGAGTTATCGCGCGTACAAGAACACGGCCGGATGGACAGACATTTTCCAGTCCCGCACATAATCCCATAAAGTAACATACTGACACTTAATAAACAAATAATGTTGTAAGGTTGCATTACGTTTATGTAGTAAGGTTGCATTACGTTTAACGCAGCAATAACAAATTATTAGAACTATTAAATTAATTTCTTATTAACATATTATAGGCCTGTCATTGTTTGTATTTTTCAATATTCAGATATTTTTCCCATATTTTAAATTACTTTCGTGTCACATGCGTTTAAAAACGAAATTACTAATCGAAAAATGCCAACTACACTCGTACCTTTCATTAGAAAATAAACCTGAGAGTTAATATAAATGAAATATCAAAGGGCGGGAAAAGAATATAAACATGAAACTAAACACGCTGTTTGGACGGTTAATAACTAAATAATCAAGTCTATCTGAAACGCAATATTACATCTAGTATATGGCAAACCTCCAGAAAGATTTTTTTCGAATGCTCGCTGTGTGATATGTAACATTGTAATTAAAGTTGTCTCCGCAGTTTCAACTGAAATGAGCACAAATATTTTCAATTCCGGTGTTGTTTGAAATACCGCTTCTAAAAGGCAAAAAAAAAAAAAATTAAGAACAAAACTGACAAAATGGCCTGCATGGTTTTCACATGCAATTGAAATATACAATGTATAATAGATAAATTCGGCATGTGCCGGAGTTCAGAATTTTAAGGCATATATTTCTCTCTATAGAGGCCATGGTGCGATATATGGAATTTGTAGTGGACAAAATTACAGCAATGAAAGATGATGATGATGATGATAATAATAATAACAATAATTTTATTATTATTTCCATACCGGTACACATATTCCTTCTCTG
Organism: Ectobius pallidus; assembly: GCA_964059195.1. Classification (NCBI taxonomy): domain Eukaryota; kingdom Metazoa; phylum Arthropoda; class Insecta; order Blattodea; family Ectobiidae; genus Ectobius; species Ectobius pallidus. The sequence goes on along the minus strand of CAXKWD010000006.1, from coordinate 26,953,124 downwards.
GCACCTAATTCAATAAAAAGGTTTTTATATCCTCCAAGAGCTAAGCTTAACGATGTTTCTTTATTGCAATAATAATCACTCATGTTGGATGATGTTACGCCAGTATATTAAGTTTTCACAGTCTAAAAGACGAGATAACCAGGATTATGAATTGTAGTTACATACTTACTTTATGGAAATCATAGATCCTCCGAAAGAAACCAATGTGTGAAATATTCCGTTTACTTTATTCCGAATCGACGTATTTTCCAGCTCATTTTCCCCTTATTTGGGGTCTTTATCGCTTTTTCGCTCTACGCTGTCCATAATATCTTTTTCACCCTTGTGTTGTTCTCTTGAACTCCCCCTTTTTTTAAATATATATATATATAAAAAATATATATATAAACCGCATTTATCATTCTAATTCCCATTTATTTGAGATTGTCAATTTTAAATGAAACTCTCAGTTTGCATTAGTCTGCCTTGAGTGGTCGCGTGACGGAAAACAGAAACAAATACTGCAAAAAAAAAATTCTTCCATTTAATTGTTAATTTTACTGAGATAGTAATCGCCTGCTGTGGTCTCGAGGTAGCGTGCCCGCCTCTAGATCTGCAGGGCGCGGGATCAAACCCGGCCGCGGTCGATGGATTTTTCAGGACGTAGAAATCCTGGGCACGGAGTCCTCCGGGAGGGACTTTAAGCTGGGGGTCCCGTGTCGTAGATTTACGGTACGTAAAAGAACTCCAAGCCTAAATTAGAGCCTCTGGACTAAATTTCTCGGCCCTTTCACGTCCAAGAAATACTTAGTTTCCAGAGGGGGGTTGCGAGGCGATGGGCTTACCACCTGTCCCTCTACCCTCTCTCGGAAAATAAGCATATCAAAATTCGTATAGGTAATGAAACCTCCACTTGGAGGCCCCTTCGCCCCACCTGGGGATCATAGGGTACCAGATACAGATACAGAATCGCCTGCTGGTTAGTAAACAACTTATTTGTAAAGTTTAAGACATGCTTAATATTTTGAGGTGTAATGAATGGCTTTATATATTTCCTTCCTCTCGCGGTTAATAACTGGTTTGAAATCTACTTGATACAGAGATAAGATAATGGAGATAATTTGGCACTGTTCAATAGATGTACTAGTTATAAATAAGTTGATTTGTTATATATAGAATAATTAAAAGTAAGATAGTCAAAATTGTTAAGGAAAAAACAGTATTTTTACTTCCCTTTTTTCGTGTCACTTTAGTATCTTTTCCCTTCCTTAAACTGGCTAAAAAATCCTGACCCTGATGAAAGCAGTAGAGCTATTAGGGGAGAGCTTTACTTACAAAATCAAATATACATTGCAGACGAATACTCGATGCTCAAAGCCACCTTTCACTTGAGGCGAAACATTGGTTACTTCGTTCTACAGCTGTATGTGCCTTGTGGACTTATTGTATGTTGCTCCTGGGTCAGCTTCTGGATAGACCCCGATGCAGTCCCCGCCAGAGTGACACTGGGTAAGCACAACAGGACATAATGTAACAATTTATACCTAATTAAGCACTTATTATTTTAACTTTTGTATACCTGCTACATTATCATATATGATGAAGATAAAGCATTCGGCCCGGAGGCCGGTCCTGCACTGTGACAGAACCATGGGGGGGGATGAGGACATAACACACAGTCCTGACCCGGGAAGGAAACTATACATCTCTATAAAATCCCCAAATTGAACCCGGGCCGCCCAGGTAGCTGGGAGTCACGCTACCAACGCCCATCATATAATATACTATATATTTTGACATTGCCTCTATTCTAAGCAAACGCCATATCCATACGTGTGAATAAGATATTAATCGAAAGATATGTTTACTCTGATTAGAATTATTAGAATTAGAATAGTGTTTTAATAAAAAAATTGATTAAAAGTTTCATTAAACGTTTAGTGAACGTTTTATTTTGATAACTTATATCAAGGAGCTTTGGCATTTCAGTCCGATTGTTAACAGATAAACAATTAAAAAATTAATGGCCTTAGTATCATGATTCTATTATGTAGAAATAAAAATCTTATTCACAAGGAATGTTGCATGGTTCATGACCCTTGTGGACAAATTAAATCCTGGACGATAACACTAAAGATTTTCCCGAGTTCTTTCAGCATTCTAATTTAATGTATATTCAATGTTGATGGACTTAGGTTTTACAGGTGGAGGAACTATCGTAAGATCATATTTTCTATTGACTTACTATAATTACAGATATTTTCGATTGTATGTTCCAATATGCGTAATCAAAATGCGTTCCTCATATTGACGTTGGGATTATTCACTAATTTATTTCCACTCACACGCTATCTCAATCTTACATATTTGCTCACTTTTCGCGCAGATTAATGGATCTTTCTAACCGAAAAAAATAAAGGAGGCCTATGATACATATTTCTGGTAGCCTACCAAAAGGAGAAAAGTTCAAAACCTCCGCAAGGGATTACTAGTAGGTTATAGGTACATTTAAAAGCACTCTTGAAAACACAATGGCAGTTATTATGTTCTATATTTTTTATATACCTGCAGTTTCAGCATCGGACTACAATTTTTTTCGGGGGGGGGGGGAGGCTTAATTTTCTACAGTATGAGGTCTGAGCATTGACTATTTTGACGATAGAAACTAAATTTAGTTGGAGTAATTATAACCGTATTTATAACTAATTTGTTAATAACTTTTATGAGGCAGCATGCTATGAAAGAAAGACTTATAAAATACTGATGAAATTAATGTTTACGGATATCTCGTTAAAGGGAGAGTGGAAATAAATCCTTGAGATTAAAAAAGGTATCCAAGTTTAAAATTTCTTTTTCTGAGAAGTATACACTTTTCCTTCATTTATACGACTGGAATTTAGAGTGCATATTATTCTGCGTTACGATCATAAAGTTCAAGTGCGCAATCATATTGTTCCCGTAAGTGGTGTCAACTCCAGACCTACTTATAATTTAGTTATAAATTGGCTATGCCACTGTAAATGTAAACACCATTTAATATTTCCATTTAAGTCTATAAATTAAAAAGAACCCCTCTCTTTTATTCTGCAGAGCTGCAGATATTATTTTTGAGATGTGTCGAGAACGCACGGTCCACTTCGCGGCCTGGAAGCAAGTCGTCGGCTCATGTGTACGTATAATCCCTCAATTCAAGCGTACGGATTTCTGAATTAGATCTACAGTTAGAATGCCTCTGTCATAGAAGATGTTGAAAATGATCTCCATCTACACATTCCTGACATCTTTTAAGAAAGTTTCTTTTCACACGCATTAATTCTTCTTGTGAAATTATTTCAATTTCTCTTATGTTCTCTTTCAGTTCTTGAATTGTACAGTATGAGGGTTATTCTTGTACACTTTATTTTTGAAGTTCCCCCAAAAATAAAAATCACATACATTAAGATCTGTAGATCTTGCTGGTCACAATCCCTTACTAATTACTCTGTCTTCAAACACTTTTTCAAATGAATCTAACGAGAGTATGCGCTGTAGCGGAGTCTTGTTGGAAAAGTGCTAATTTAACTAAAGAAGTGTTTGATGATAGGGTAATCTTACTGTGATTTTTTTTTGGAGGAAATTGAAGAGTAAAGTTTATAAAATAAACCTGATAGTGTACAATTAAAGAACTGAAAGAGAGCACAAGAAGAGAAATTGCAGTAATTTCACAAATCATTGCGCATGATTGCAAAGTTTCTTAAAAGAAGTCAGAAACGTCTGGTGGTAGTCGGAGATGATTTTCAACATCTTCTTTGACTAAGGTAGTGATTGTTGTAACTGTAGGCCTAATTTAAAAAATCCGTGCGCTTGAATTGAGGAATTATGCACGTGAGCTTTTGCCGGCCAACGACTTGCTTCCAGACCGCAGCACGGACCGGTTCTCGGCACATCGCAAAAATAATCTCTCTGTGTTAATAAAGTGTATTATCTTCTATTTTTGTTAGGTGTAACTACTGTACTCTCCATGACCACAATGGGGTTCGGTGGCCGCTCTCAGATGCCACGGGTGTCCTACGCCACGGCTCTCGACTCCTTCGTCATTATCTGCTTCTCATTTGTATTCGCTGTCATGATAGAGTTTGCCTGCATCAACTTCATCGATAAAGTCACAGCTGACTTCAAGAAAATCTTGACAGAGAAAGGAATCAAGAAAAAGTCCCCTCCTAAGGTAACCATCTTTTTTTTATTTACTCCGATATATTATGTGTTTTTGTTAGTTTATCGATTCACACAGACACACACATACATATAATATGCCATGATATAGGGTCTCAATAGTCTGAGCTTGTACAACTTGAAACTCATTCTTAAAAATCTTTTATGAACAAAAAATAATAATGTTAGTGGCATTGTCACACTGAATAGTACTTTATTACAATATAGGCCTAGATTGCATTATTATTATAAAGTGTTCTACCCATAGGCTAGTCAATGATCTTGGTCTGGAAAGTTTTCTTTCCATTTCCTTCTATTCTTCTCTTCTTTCAGTAACCAGTATTTTCTTTTCTTCTTTACATCTTGTAACAGCTGAATTTTTTTCTTTCATGACTCGGAGCTTCCTCTGACTTTCCTTCAATGTTATCATGGAGCAGACAATTTCTTCTGAAGATGGCTTCTATCCAGTTAGCTTTCTTTACTAAGAACTATGTTCAGGATTGATGACTTCTCGTTCATTATTCTCAGTACTTCTCCACTTGTTTCTTTGTCCAACCATTTTATAATTTTTTTTTTCTCTCCAGTACCTCATTTCAAAAGTTTCCAGGTATTTCTTCTCTAACTTTCTGAGAGTACATGTCTCCTATCCCTATAAAACAATGCCCTAGTCGTAGAATTTTATCATCTTCTTCCTCAAATCAAAGCTCAGGACTCAGGTAATTAGTCAACAGTGATTTCTTTTTGTGGGTCTTGGCCATGGAAATCGTGGTCCGATTTCCTTTGTGCAGTAGGCGTCATCCGTCAGCAAACTGCATAAGTAAGCCTACTTGAATTGGTGAAGATTTTCCAGTTCTCGGTTTCCCATGAAGATTAGCTGCTCTTCCCTTTTGTGATAATTTCATCACTTTGGACTTAGTGTCTTTCTGTTTCCACTAGCCTATCCATCTTCTCTTGCAGAACTTCTTCTTTCTTTGCCTTTAACATCAGTTCGTCCGTGTATTTTATTATGTTCATGACTCGTCCTCCTACGTCGAAATCTTCAATTACCTTCAAAAGGTTCTATGGCCAACCATTCTCCGTAGAGATGAAATAGAATAGATGATATTATGTACAACATCTTAGTCGCACACCGTTTCCAATCTCCACACATTGGTATTTCCATGATTTAGAACCACTTCACTCTTAGGTACACTCGAGTGCACGGAAAATTTCCGATGCTTCTGGTCTCTTCTAGTATTTTTCTTTATTCATCTTTTCAGTGCTGAATGTATAGGCCTACACTGGTAAAAAAAAAAAAAAAAAAAGCAGTCATCATGTAAAACCATCAGTGGGTTCTTAGTTGGAAATCAATTACTAAAATTTCAATGCAATAAATGGTTTCCATGAATGACAAACATAGGCTAAGAGATCAATAAAAATCCTCACATTTTGCATAAAGCATTCCTATAATAATCTTGTATAATTATCTCCTTTTACACAATTATAGAGGCAACGCATTTAGGCTATACGCATTTATACGTCAATAACAGTGAAACAGTTAAAGTTGGACTGAGTCTCCTTATCATCTGAGTTCCACACCTACCCTGGGTGAGCCAATCTCTTATTGGCTTGAATTCAGACCCGACCACACATATTAGCCTATGAGCAACGCTCCGGCCTTGGTGAGCGGTGACAGGGGTGCAGTATGAAAACATTTCATTTGAGTAGTGGAAGCTTGCGGTACAACGAATGTCCTGACTATCCCCTGGATGAGTTTCACTCGTATTGTTTTGATATAAAAAATCTGGCTCTCAAACATTATCCTATGAACATAGGGCGGTTTTATGTTCAGGAGCGACGGAGTAGGGGAATAAGATAAACATCAATCCTCTGCTATGTATCCACCAACGCGAAAAAATAATATACGCGGGTTATGTATTCCCTTACAAACTCTGCGCATTATATCAGAAATATTCCGTGCAGTCGACTGTATACGTTGAGGATTATTCTTCTGTCCTTCCGGTCAGTTCTTCAAATAAACTCAATTAAACGCTCCCCCCCAGTCGACAAAGCAAATACATACTTCTTTCTCGATTCCTATCACTTTGACTGAAGTAATCCTTAGCTATTCCTTTTCGTCTGGTTCTTCTTTCTTTCCTGAAATCAAATTCGTCTTCTCCCATCATTTCTTTATCCTTTTGGGTATGCGGGCCACAATTTTTCTGTATGAGAAGTCCATGATTCCGTGATCACTACATTATTCTTGGCTTACTCTATCTTCTTTATGGGTTATCATAGGTACCTCGAAATCCTGTTGGCCACTCTTCGGTTTCGTAAATTCCGTTGATAAGATGTCATTTTTCTCAGCCCATTTTCTTCTATTTCCTTCAGTAGACCAATTGGTATGTCATTTTCTCCTCTTCAAGTCATATATGGCTCTTTCTACTTCTCTTTCAATGTGTGAGATTCTCAGTGATGGGAAGTAATTGAGTAAAAGTAATTGGATTACAGTAACAATTCCTTTTTCGCCCCATTTACTTGTAATCAATACTTTTAAAAATGTAATTTCTACTTGTAATTTACTTCTGGAAATAAAATTGTAATTGTTACAATTTACTAGTCGTTATTATTAATATCATTCTCGCTTGCTATATCGTCATCATTAGAGGCAATATTAGTAAAAAGTTACTCAATGTTTCCGAAAATATTCTCATTGATATGGTTTTTGTTTGTTCATTAATAGTTTGGGCTTGTGCCCAAAACAAACATCAAAACAAGGAATTTTTTGGAACTGCCATTTTTAAAGTAATTGTAAATATAATTGTAATTTTACTGATTACTTCTTGAAATAGTAATTTGTAATTGTAATTAAGTAAAAAGTCTCTCAGCTAATTGTAATTCGGCCCAATTACTTTCTTTTTGTACTTTTCCCATCACTGGAGATTCTTTCTTAACTTCATCTATCATATCTTCTGATTCCTTGTTGATGTATTGTGGTAGGTTTTTCTTAACATATAGTTCTTCCGTGTAGTCGTCCTAGACTTCTAAGAAATTTTCGTTCGTTTGTAACGAGCTGTTCTGGAGAGTTCTTAATGCCACATCTTCCTTTTTTGAAGGTTCATGAGTTCATGACACGTTCGTTGCCCTTCATTCTCTCTTCTTAGTTAATTGTAGGTCTATATGCTCCTATATTCTATGCGATTTTTTTTTTCATTCTTCGTTTTACTTTCTCTAACATTTCTTCCGTTATCCACGGTTTCCTAACTGTTCTCTCCATTTTTCCAATACTGTTATGGAAGATTATAAAGACAGGCTGTATATAAATAAAATATATTTTGAACCACTTCTTACAATGAACGCCTAGTGCAAGAATCTGATCCACCTCAAGCGAATTCCTGGTTTCAGAAAGAACATTACTGATCAAAATATTTTAAATAAAGTTTCGATGTGTAAAGAAAACAATCACGACTTCATTTATGTGTTGTAGTAGGTAATATTACTTTTATTTCATAACATTTTTCTAACAACAAACTTAATTACATTTTATCTACAACGGAGGCCTTATAGTGAGTGGATTTATGAAGATTTTAATAAACAGTGTCTTTGGTCTTATAGACGTAAAAATATCATTGATTATTTAGTACGATTTTTAGATCGATGGTTACATAATAGGAAGAATTTATCTTTATAGAAATGAGCTCTGGTATGGTTCGCATTGCAGGGTTTCCATCATTGCTTGGTTTTTGAAACTCCAGTTGAATTCTAAACTTTCAAATCAAGGGTTTCATAATTCCTGAATTTTATATCTATAAGACAAAAATTCGGGAGAAACAAGTTCCCTCGGAGAAAACTTTTGCTGTGATGAACGAAAAATATAATATTTTGTTGTGTTTAAGATCTTGATCATGGACTTAATTAATGTTGATGCATATTTTCTTTTTGAGGATGAACTGTTCGACATGATTCTCAAAATCACTTTAGAGTTAAATTTGTCAGTTTTGAAGTAGCGTTCTAGGTTTTCCGTATCATCGGCAAAGCATAATATTGTTGATTTATCTACTCCCCATACAAAAGATAGTCATACTAATATAATCTTCTTTTCAAAGATAGTCAAGAATATGACGAACACTACATTTGTGTACTGAGTAAATGATTTTAGTAACGTGCGTTGTATATCGAACGAAACTAAAGTTGTAGCACATATAATAGCTTCTTTGGATATTTTACTTAGATTAATATAGGCCTAGTAGTTTATCCAAAACGTTTAAAAATTTCAGGATTTTTAAATGAATGTAATAGTGTTTTTTTTTTCCAAAACACTGTATTTAACTGGCGTTTTCAACCATGACTCCCTCCGCTATATTAAAGATAACTGAACTTGATTCAACCCGGTGTCACAGTTCATTCGCTATCTGCCTGTTAAGCTGGGCCGCTATAGCATTTTAGCAGAATGACTCAGAATAGCAGGGAATTTTTGAACTTTGTTTTAGTGTCGACTGTTGACTTAGCCCATTTCGGTACTATTTCTTTTCAACATGGCCGCTAATGCAGAATTGCGTATCAAACTGACAACTGAACAAGGCTCTGAAATCAGCTACAAGAAACGGTCCGTTTTTTTTCCTACCTGTACATAAATCATGAAACATCCTGTATGTATATGCACGTATGCATGTGCATGTATGCTCTTATGTACATATGTATATAAGTACACTTATGTATTTGTGTCTGTTTCAATGTATACATTGTACTTATCGCTGATTTTGAATTTGTATATTTGGGAAGACCTTCATTGTCTCTACCTTTTAATATTTATTCTACGTATTCGTTTAATCATGTTATACAATCACAGTATGTTAGTTCATTCAATGCAATATTCTGTATAAAAAACTTCACTATATGGACTTGCTAGCTTTGCTTTGTTTTTCAATTATGTCTTTGTTTATTGAACAAGGTGGCGGAACAAATACACTTACTCAGGAAAAGGGTGATGTATATCCGTGTTTTGCATCATGGAGAAATCCGATACTGTAATAACAGAAAAATAACACTTCATACAGCATGGTGAAAAAAAGAAACACCACCAAACATGTGACTAACTTTGCCTCATTTCACATTTCCGACTATTCCCGTGGATTCTCAAAAAATTTTCTTTCATACAAACCTTGTCCTGACAATTACGAACACACCAGCCAAATCGGTCATGCCGTTCTCAAGTGATGTGGCAACATACATGTGGAAATTAATTTTTATTTATATAGGTTGTATTATTGAAGAGGTTTCCCGGCTTATAGGCTGTGGTCCACTGGCTTTGTTGGTTGACTGTAAACGGAAATTTTTTAACGCCTCCCTAAATTGTTATATTATTGCATTTTAATTATGCTGAAGATTCTTTGGTGTTAAAATTGGAGTGAATAAAGCAGTTCACAGAAATTTACTTTCTATACCCAGACGTTTCTACTTTAAAAAGTTGTTATTTTTGCACGTGAAAAATATTAAAATAGATTTTTTTTTAAACTCTTCAACATAAAAGCTTCATATTTCACACGAAGAAAACTATGTGTAAAAATATAGAATACAGAATGATATTCAAATTTCAATTTTTTATTATACATTAGGGAACTTAGAGATTTCACCAACCCATTAAAACAAAAATTATTACATATAAAAGTAGATTATAAGAACGAAGCAAGTAACACAATGCAGGAATTTAGACACTATGCCCGTTCGGCCTTTTGGTCGTGACCTACTCAACCGAACCCACTTTCGTAAGTACGGTGCCTTAGCAACTTCACTGATCGAGGGGGGGGGGGGCGTCAACCTGCACGAATACAGATAAATTTAGTTACCCGATCGGTTCCTCTTACGAAAGCAGTAAAGGACAGCCCTAGCTAACAGTAGCTCAGCAGTAGTGATCCCCTTATCTCGCTGTGGTAAAACTAGAATTACAAGATATGACACTGGGGGAAAATTGTATGACACCAAGTTATTGAATATGAGTGATTTATTAGAACTTGTCTCTAAATACTTTTCTTTAGGATGTAATCGACACAATGGTTTAGTTGCACAGATGAGTATATTGTTAATGTCCCTTATCACACTCGCCAAATGTTATCTTTATATGCACTTTATGTATTCTGTGCGGGCCTATCTTTATTCTTACGACCTGAATTGCTCTTACGCAGACTTGTATATTCAATAATGGCAATATATATATATATATATATATATATATATATATATATATATATATATATATACGTAGACTTATATATTCAATTATAACGCGCCCCGATAATCCTTAATACTTGTATCGAAAACTTTCTACTCTATTTATTTATACGGCGCGGAGATATTCGCGGTATACGTCTGGTTAGCAGCGCTTCCAATATTCGACAGCCTCGTCTCCCTGTTCATATTCCTTCGCTTGGTTTCATTAACTTCTGCCTTTAATGCCATCTCATTGGTCAATTTCTGGTGACTTCTTGTTTCGTAACATATCATTCGCTCGCTTGAATTGTTTTGTAGGCTTGTCCCTAGTAAAAGTTTCCGTTAAAATGTCTCCATCCCCCTAAAATACATCTGTCACCGTTGACATATATAGCCGGCGTCTTTGGTGTCGCGTTTGGAGTCATTAAGCATCCGGTCTTTACTTATTGTTCAATAGGTCCTAAGTCATGAGTATGGTATGAATTTCATGTCCGTGGTTGTATAGAGTGTAATTCTACGAATGTTTTGATATCAATTTTCCGTCTGTCCGATGATAATTAATCCTTTTAATTAATTATAATTGAACTTTAATATGAAATACATTATTGATAGTCCCATGCGATATGTCATCCTGTAGGTCTTGTTATGGTCGTGCTGATGGCGTAATTGGTTTATCCGTGATATTTGTAGTTATCGTGTAATTAGTCATTAATGGTCTTAGATGTTGTGTGTGTTGCGTATATTAAGGGGTCCGGCGTGGCATGACGGTTTCAACACATTGCAAAACATAATATGGATAAACTTATTTTATACCTAAATAATGAAACATCGGAACAAGACTTCCAAGCGACATCCATTGAGGATAATTGGAATAGATTTTACATTATTTTTTAAAATTATTTTGATAAGAGCTGCCCTCTAGTTAAGGAAAAGTACAAGACTATGAGGAAAAAACCCTAACCCTAAATTATGAAACTACTCTATTGCGTAAATAAGTTAAGGATTCCTACCTTTTTACAAGTCACTCGGTTCAATATATTACCAAGATTTTACATTATTTTTTTTATTATTTTGATAAGAGCTGCCCACTAGTTAAGGAAAAGCAAAAAACTACGAGGAATAAACCCCTAACCCTAAATTATGAAACTTCTCTTTTGCGTAACAAAGATAAGGATTTCTATTTTTTGTACAAGTCTCTCGGCTCAATATATTACCATAACAAGCATAAAAAGTCTATTAAAGAATATCAATGCGCATCATCAAATCTACGGTCTTTATAATTTGCTAATAAATTGCAAAATTCTTCTAATAAACCTAAAACTGCTTGGTGTCTAATAAATACCAATAGAAATTAACATAAACACATATAAACGTTAGGTATTGACTTAGACAATTCTACTGTGAATGACCTCTCAGTTATTTGTAAAGAGCTCAATAACTTTTTCTTAAATGTTTTCTGAAATCATTCTAAACCAACAAACAAAGGCTCTCAGAATGATATTAATTTCAATAACCACATATTATTTTTAACAACTACCACCGAATCTGAATTAACATAGTAAAAAAATTACCAATAAATGTAGTGGATGGGATGAAATTAGTCCGGTATTGTTATAAAAGCGTATATGCATGTTATTTCTCACCCACTGACATAGCTAATCAATGCCTCCATTATAGAAAGTATGTTTTCTGATTGATTAAAAATAAGCATAGTACATCCCATTTACAAGATAGGAGATAAACGCCAAATGAATAATTATAGGCAAATAACATTGACATCAGCAATTACCAAACTATTTGAGAAAGTATTAAAGAGATTAGAAAATTTCATAAGTAAACACAACATCCTAATTAACACTCAGCACTAATTTAGAAAGGCATTTTCTACAATCTATGCTGTTACGTCTGTAATACACGAGGTTATGGGAAAACTAAATATTATCCTAAAAATGGCATCTCTTTCATTAGATCTAAGTAAGCCTTTTGATTGCGTAAATCAAATACTTCTAAATAAAATAGAAAGTTGTGGCATTGGAGGTGTCTGATACAGACTTATCTCATCTTTCTTAAAAGGAAGAATTCAGTGTGCAGAGATATCTCATAAAACAGGTAGTAGTATAAAAAAGTTTAGGTCGGATTTTCTAGAGGTAACAAGCGGAATACCTCAGGGATCTATCTTAGGACCTGTCTTATTTATATTTTTTTATAAATGACTTGCCTAGGTCAAATTACTTCATAACTAACACATACACCAATATCTTATGTTGGAATAACTCGCTAAGTAACTTACTACAATCTATTTCTATAACAGGTACGTTATTTCAAAAACATTTTGCCTCTAATAACCTGTCTATGAATAAAGACAAAACAAAAATTATTTTTTTTAACTTGAGTAACATACTTAAACTGGTGGACTGTAATAATTGGGAACACTTATCAATGATCACAGAGGAACATTCCTTTCTTGGAGTAAAAATTGATAGTAGACTATGCTGGGATAAACATATTAAAGATATATGCAATAAAATAAGTAAAGCTGCATACTTATTCAAAGTTATTAGACACTACGTTAATGACCAGATAATGGAACTAATGTATTATGGATTGATTTTCCCACACTTAAACTATGGTATAGAGGTATGGGGCTCAGCTGCCAATATAGGCTACATGCAAATAGAATGTTTCTCCTACAAAAGAAAATCATTAGATTAATGTACAAAATGAAATATACTGACTCACGTAGAACGATCTTCCGATCTAAAAGAATATTTACCATTTACTCTCTTTTTGTGTATAAAGTTGTTTTGCTAGTAGCTGAAAACCCCCAATTCAGGATTAAAAATAGTGATATTCACATGTATTATACCAGAAACAGAAATGACTTCCATATAATATCGACCAATAAAAACAAAGTAGACCATGATCCATATATTATAGGCTCTATAATGTATGATAAACTACCTCCCTCAATAAAAGTAATGGCGGGCAACCTTTTTAAGAAAAATCTAAACGAATTCCTAATCTCAAAGTCATTATACACATTAAATGAATTCTGAGAAATTAGTATACTAGCCTTCAATAAAGTATCTATTTATAAGTATTGTGCTAAATAGACAAAGTGAATTACTGCTTTTATATGTAAATGATGTTTTAATATATAAGTGTAAATTAAGTAATTATATTACTAAAAATTTTATCGATTTTTTAAAATATTAACATGTATGTATAGAATGTTTAGACATACCTTATTCTACATACGAAAAGGTCTCATATCATAATTGTAAAAATTGTAAAGAAAGCTAGTAATCAGCATGTTTTTTTATAATAATTTTTATAATAACTTATATATTGTACTTTTGACCATGTCAAATAGCTGTATCAAGCTCAATTGGCAAATAAAGATGATGATGATGGTGATGATAATGATGATAAACATTGTCTAATATTGAAAACACCCTACATTTGGTTCGTAGCTAAATGTAAGATCAAGGCAGTACTTCTGTTTGCCTTAATGTTTTATTTTTGTATGTTTCAGGCTACACCTGAGCCAGCAGATCCAGCTTTGGAGCCCAGATCTGTATCTATGATAGATATATCTTCAACCACAGGCCACATTTATAGCGAGATACCAGGAGAGCAAGAAGATGCTGACAAAGATGGTCATCTGGCTGCACCTCATGCTAGAGAGCGGCGCAAGTCTCTTGTTTCATTAGCAGCACCGTTTATAGATTCACTGAAAAGAAACATAGAACGACGGAAATCAGAAATCAGCGTCCATCTGACTGCAATTCCGTTGCTTGGCCAAAGAAGAAAATCGGAAGCCAACATCCACGGTCCTCCGATTCCTCTTATTACTGTGACCGGTAACGAAGGAGATGTGGAGAGTCAATCCCATGACGAAACACCGGGAGATATTCTTTCCGACGATGACGTTATCAACATAGGAAGCGACGAGGTCTTCGAGGAAGACATAGACGACATTGAAGACGAGAAGAATAAACCATGTACATGCGGTTCGATCACCGGTAGAGTGATTTCTTTTATCTGGAAAATATTGACCAGCCCTATGAGAACTTGGAAACATGCGCAATTTTTGCCCAGAGAGGATGATGTATCACGATTAATTTTATCTGGGGAAGAGCCTGACAAATTTTCTAGAATTGATATTGAGGCAAGAAAATATTTTCCTTTAGCGTTTTGTTTATTAATGACCAGTTATTGGATCGCTTATATGTATTACATAACTGATGATTTCCCGGTTAAAGAGTTGCATCCTCTGCTGTTAAAGAGTAGGTGCTTAGGTTCACAGATTTTATAAACATGAAAACATGCTGACACTTTTCGCTGATACGAACTAACGAGAACATGTAATGTGGAAGAAAATAAAGGTTTGAACGTTGTAATGTTTATATAAATGTTAATACCCTCCAATAAGGTGACAAATTTAAGAAGTACGCTGAAGGTGATAACCTATTTTTAAGATGTTAATCATCCCTTGACACAAAATTCTCACATTCTTTTCAATCTTAAAAATGTAGTAATCTTAAGTAGTTTTTCTTATAGATTTACGCCACACTTTTAATAGAATGTTAAGAAATATTCTTATTCTTTTTAAAATCTAAGCTTTACTGCTGCCTCTGTGAATGCTTGTAATCTGTTGTATTGTTCATTTCCTTATATATTTTCTTAATGCTATTGTGATTCAGTTCGAAAATTAAATCAATTCTCTTTTCTAGAACTAATTTAATTCTCCTAAAAACAAATATGACAGTACAAGTAAGAATCAGCTTGAAAAATTTTATGTCATAACCGGGATTTGAACACGGATCTACGGCTTAACGCGCCGATACTCTACCATTGAGCTACCATGACAACATGCCAGTACGACATGAAATTCCTCAACTGATTCAGAAGACAAGGCAGACCACGGGAGGTTTCTCCGTTGAGAACACACATCCAATGGCGTCCTACATTTGTAGGTACTTTGAAGCCAAGTTATATTTATATACTATTAATTAAGTGGAGGGAAAGGAAATAGACATTAAATCCATGTCTGGGATATTAATACAAGTAAGAATCAGCTTGAAAAATTTTATGTCATAACCGGGATCCGTGTTCAAATCCCGGTTATGACATAACATTTTTCAAGCTGATTCTTACTTGTATTAATATCCCAGACATGGATTTAATGTCTATTTCCTTTCCCTCCACTTAATTAAATATGACAGTATTAATGGTCACGCTATCAATAAACTGACATGTTTGATTTATTCGTTTTAGAAATTATCAAGACTACTGTTGTAATATAGATGGCGTTGAGTTTGCTTTCGTAAACAATTTCGTAGCTTAGAACCACCGCCGTCTCGAGAATTACACTGCCTGTCCTATGCTTTATTTTAACATGGAGTTTAGAGAATTGCTCAATTGCCTAGTTTCTCCAGTAGAGGCGACACAGTTTACACCCAGATTGCAGCAATCACCGCCACCTATACAACCGCCGTCTCGAGAATACACGTGTAACAGAGTCTAGAAGGCATTGCCCTATACATTACCGTACATTGCTTCTATGCGTTTGCTGCGTCAAAATAAGCATTAAACAGACACAGATACTTGTGATATTTGTTTAGAACATAATATTATTCCAGTATATGACACTTACCTTGAAATGGAATTTTGGAGCAATAATTAAAATAAATATAAATTAATTAGACATATTGATAGTAAATTTTATAATTATTATTTTACAAAATTTTATTCATAGCAATTAAGTACCGGTACCTAGAATAATAGGCCTACAAGTTTAAACATTCAGTTTATGCTATATTACGAGACAGCACTACATAATCAACAATGTCGTAGCAAAAAACAAGAAGCAATCTGGGTGTGAAAGGTGCTGCCATCTGTAATGTCGCCGAGTACGCAAAATTAGCCGTATAGGACAGGCAGTGTATACACGAGTAAGGGAAGGCTTTTACATGGAGTTTAAATGGAGTAGCCGCACACACGACCACTGCTAACGCCAACGTCAGTTTAGAAGGCAGTGCTTAGAACATTCTATAGCTCTTTTCTAGTCTCCTGGCGCCTGTCCTACATGCCGTCCGGGGAAGTGGAGAGCGGGAATTACACCTCTGACCAATCACACAACCGATCACCTAGCGGTGGCTCTGAGAGTTACTCAGTAGCAAGATGAATTTTTCACGTTCACTTCGCTCTCTCAGTTGCTGCGTTGCCAGTTAGTTCTGTTGCTTACAGTGTGTTCAATACAGTACAGCATTAAAAAAAGAGCTTATTTCACCTTTTAGGATTATCGTTATTTTGAATAGTTATTTCGTGTTTTATTATCTAAACGTAGTGTATTTTATTATTTATAGTGTATAGTGTATCATATTGTATATATTGTGTACATTGTATATATTGTGTCGTGTTGTATATACTGTAATATTGTAGTGTAAAAATCTTTCAATGGCGAACAAGAATTCTGTAGTCCGTAGTCAAGCCAGAAAGATTATCAATAATGTGCATGATTATTTTCAAAGGGAAGCAGAAAATAATGCCCCCTTAACAAATGTACATAAAGTGCAACAGAGAGTGTCGGAAGCTTGCCAAGTCAGTAGGCGAACTGTCCAACGAATCGTGAAGGAAAGCAAAGACAGTCTTGAATCGTCGGGCTCCGTGACATTTGAATCGCCGCGCAAAAAAATTAAAAGGAGAAATGTAATTAAGACAATCGACGGGTTCGACAAAGATGTCATAAGAAGAACTATTCTTAGATATTATGTGAAGGGTGAATATCCAACTCTCAACAAACTACGCATTGATTTGGATGAAAAAATAAACTTTCAATGGGGAGTTTCTTCGTTGTGGAGAATATTGAAATCGATGGGTTTTAAATATAAGAAGAGCAACGATGGGAGACGGTTTCTGATGGAAAGAGCCGATATCGTTGCATCTAGGGTAACGTTTTTGCGCAAAATGCAAAATCTAAGAAAAAAGGATCCTTCGCCCCATATATTTTATTTGGACGAAACATATATTCACCAAAATTACGCACCCACGAAAATCTGGCAAGACAATGATGATGCAGGGGGCTTAAAAATTCCCGTAGGAAAAGGGGGTCGAATTATTGTCTGCCATGTAGGATCCAGCCACACAGGTTTTCTCCAGGAATGTAAATTAGTTTTCAGACCAAAATCAAAACCGACATCTGACGATTACCATACTGATATGAACTCTGTGGTGTTTAAAGAATGGTTTATGAAGTTTTTAGATACACTGGATCAGAAGAATATTAGCAATGCAGTTATAGTAATGGACAATGCCAGCTACCATTCGGTTCAGTTAGAAAGAATACCGACGACAAACTCCCGCAAAGCTGATATTATTACATGGCTATCAGATAAGAATATTCCACATGACACCACTCTTACCAGACCCGAACTGTTGTCCATCGTGAAGGAATATAAGCCTAAGGCAAAGTCGTATGAAATAGATACCCTTGCTGACAACAGGGGTCACACCATTGTTCGGCTGCCGCCTTATCACTGTCAGTACAACCCCATTGAACTTATTTGGGGAAAAGTTAAAAGCACTGTGGGGAAAAGGAATAAAACATTTAAATTAGCAGACGTCCAGGTTTTAATGGAAGAGGAGCTGGACAAAGTCACAAAAGAAGATTGGATGGCTTGCGTGTCACATGCGGAAAGAATTCAAGATGAAGATTACGCAAGAGATGTGGTGTTGGATACAGCAATGGACCAGATCATCATAGATCTTCGTGACGACAGCCACAGTGAGGAGTCAAGTGACGACGAAATTTCTCAAGACTGTCATGATGGCGATGATGAGTGTTTTGCCGCGGATATTTGAGTAAGGTAAGGTAAATCTTGTTTTGTCAGATGCTTCTAATAATTCGCTGTAATTGTTTGTTGTGTTTTCGTCATTTAACGAATTTTGTGTAGTGCTAAGATTTTTAATAGTCTCCATTCTGCCAAAATATTCGTACCTAATAGTCTATGCCTGTAAATCTTTAGACATAATTATAACTATTCCACTTAAGCACACATAGCATTTCATCGAACTGGGCGCGGTACGAAGCCAGAGAGCTTGGAAATAACCAGTTTTTAACCGACAATATTCTTTGTTATTAAATGTTGGCTTTTCGGACTAAATATGCTTTTATAAATATAATAGTTTGCTTCCACACCAACGATAACGGCAAATTTCATATTTTTACAATATAAATTGCATTCGGAATTACTGTACAAGGCATGCAAAAGGCATAACTACAGCCGAGATTTCTATGTAATTACACAAATTTTTCACTTTTGTGGTGCACCACAACAACAGCTAAAAGCACCTTTTAAATGGGTTTTCACAGAATTATTCCAGAAACTGTATAAGCCTTTGACAAGACCACATCACCGCACAATGACAGGTTTTACTGACCGTCTCAACTCTAAGGCAAGCGTCATTGATCCTCCTGTGATCCTCAGAAAAGATTCCTTTCTTAGAATTTATCCTCATTACATGTGACATTGAAAGGTCGTTTCCACCTATAAGAACACTATTTCAGACAGACGTCAATGTCCCTAATTAGCATCAAATTTTAAAACAGTGAGATATAGGCCTATTTAGATTATTTTCCTTGCTTTTACCTCTCTCCATTGTAGGTTCATTTATGCGACCCATGCCGCCCGGGCCTTATAGTGCTGCAACCTTCGGGAGAGAATTAGAGTTTGGATCACAAACACATTCATATCTTTCTGACAAGACAAGGACTTGGAGGGCCTCCCCGGATGAGTGATCAACCCAACAACACGAACACATAGGACGAGACACACAATTCACACACACATGCACTTCGAACAAGGCGAGGATAGGAAAAAGATGATAATGACGGTCAGATGATACCCGGGGACCACAAAGTCTTCAAGTTACCCGACATTTGTCCCACGGGTGAGGAAAACCCTTGGAAAAAACCCACATAGGTAACTTGTCCCGACCAGGATTCGAACCCGGGCCCGCTACGCCACAAAGGTGGATCTGAATAATTTTGTTTACACAAAATTGTGAATTGGTGAAAAGTTTGGGATCTTTTCTGTATTTGTCACATTTTTAAGGCTTCTTTTCCACATCACAATATTCGAAATGTTTGTAATGCCCATGATTTAGGTAGAGAAATTTGTCAATGTAGGCCTACTGTATTTTTTAAGAATGGATTTCTCATACCTGTGGAAATACACGTAAATACACTGTTTTATCCTATTCTTGTAAATTGACGGTTGTAACATGTGATTTATAAATTTCAAATATAATTATTCTGGCTAGAGATGTCTCATAATTCTTTTCCTAGCGGTAATATGTTGAATTGTAAATTTGTTTACGTACATTGCTTCATTTGTTAGGCAACAATTCATTCTCGTTTCTCGATATTAACATCATGTCTGTGTTGAGATATAACATGGATACTTAACAAATAACCACAACATTCGGTACTTTAAATGTTACCGTACGGATGGATGCACCGTCAAATGAATAGATGACAATGGAGAGGTTGACAGAATGTTTATTTTTTCTATGCTATGCTACTACAGAAATTGTAGTATATAAGTTTGTATAACTTGTTATAGCTTCGATAACTTATAACCCTTAAATGACTATGCAAAACGTCGGTTACCTAACTGTGCCATTAAATGAACGAATATATATACACTGGTAGGCCAATTAATTACAATTAATCTAATGAATAAACCTCATAATTATGAATTTCTATAGGCCTATTTCATGGATTTTGATTTTAAACGCACCGCCACTTGCAACGGCAACATTGTATAAGTATCGTCTGTCTCTTTCTTTCACTGTCTTCTCACAGCGCTCCGGATTGGTTTGTTTGCCGCTCCCCGCTCCCCGGACGGCATATAGGACAGGCGCCACGAGACTAGAAAAGAGCTTCTAGTCCGCTCATGCGCAGCAGTTTCTCCCCCTTTTCTTGTTTTCTGCGCTGCTCAAAGCTCAGGCAATTCAGTGTGTTGGCGACCTTTCATCAAGATGTAAGAAATAAAGATTTGGCCTACATTAAGCAGGCATGGGGATTCCGGGGTAAGTTACGTGTATCTGCATAACTAAATTAAAACTAACAATGATTATTTTAATAGTTTTTGCAAGGCTTCACCTTCATTATTTATTATCAAATCGCTATTTCTAGCGCGGCAATTCATACAAGAGATCGTGGTTAATATTACATCCTTGGTTCAATACATAATATTTAATGTTCTTTAAAAGATGATTATGATGTAAATGTGTTTCATACTCTGTTTCAAAGACAGGAACGATATTAATACATTTCTATAAAACTTATACGTATACCATGTTCTGTTGTATACCCAGCAGCATTTAAATAGTTCAAGCTCTGTGTCATTCGCCCTTGTGTGCTATTGACTCGTGCCAGAGTTAGGCCTACCTCCATTCTAGTTGCTTCATATTTCTGATCATAATAGGTTACGTAATTTTGATAGTATTGCATTGTCTTACTACCCAGATTTATGCTAGTGACAGAGAAATGTACTAGAAAGGATTTTACAGATGGATTCAGCGTATACATTCTTCATTCTGAATTTAACATATTGTAGTTTCGTATATTCATAAGAAATGCTGTTTGGCATATCACATAAATTACAGTCCTTTAAGACAATAGAGAAATATAAAGAAGTAATGGTAGTCTGAGAATGAATAAAGAAATGTAACACAAATTATAGCAGTTTTCGTAATTTCATATATTATTCAGATGTATTATAGTTTCAGGATTATGCTATCGTAATTCGCAGTTAGCTATATACTGTAATGTAATTTATTCATCAAGTCATGTTTAAAGTATTTCAAGTTTCTGTTGGTGCATTACTGTAATGCGTGTATGTTGCTTCGTATTATGTCTCGTGACAGTTCTATTCGCGTGTATAGTAGAGTTGGATTACTCCCACAAAGTCTCTGGCCTTGAAGACTAACCCAGCCAGCGAGCTTCTCGTTACGTCTCGTTACGTCTCGTTACCAAGATGCGCGAATTCGCTGCGCGTAAGATCAGTAAGCTACCGCTGGGCAGAGAGTGAACATCATGCAGCATGTTGCCAGTCGTATAAAATACTATAATAGTTGAGTGGAGGGATAATGCCGCAGCGAGAGAGACAGGAAACACGTGGAGTGGGATAGGAGAGCTGACCCAATCAGGGTGCAGCTACCTCCCCTAGCCAGGAACTCTACGAGCGGTGAGACTCGCTCCTAAGGTATATACGTAAAAACCAAGAGACTTTGTGGAGGTAATCCTACTCTACAGTCTCTGCAGCAAGTATTCTGAGTACGTTCGTTATGCTTTTTCTTATGTGAAGGAATTCTATGGATGTCATTCAGCGTGGCGCTAATTCTATTTAATTAAGACAATCTAGAGGTTATCCACGCTTTGGGTATCCGTGAATTCCGAATTGTAAGTTTGGGCTGATGTTGCGTATTCATGATCTTGTTTTTCTGCCGTTTTCTATTGTAATTAAATTTTCTTTGGTGTTATGTTTGAGTATCTAAATTTCTTAAAGATCTGTATTGCGCGGCTGTACTTTACTCTAGAAATTATGTTTGAAAATTAGGAAAATATTACTTAACTTCTCGTATTAATGCCGGTTTGGAATTTCTCCTAGTTACTAGTTAATTTTTGATATTTCAATTTTGAAGTCGATTTTCCAGTAGGCCTATTGCCTTCTGTATCACCTACTGACATCTGAGTATTTTTACAATTATCGTGGTATATTATTTCAGCCAGATTAGGCCTAAATTATAGTTATGTGAAATATCTCTGGGATCAGAATTCTAAAATAAACGATAGCCTTTCCATTTCAGTAAAATATATTGGTCTGTAACTTGGCTTTACAGTTTTCATTGGAGATATTAAATTAAATTAATTAACGAATTTTGGATTTGTGTATAGTAATTTTGTGTTGGGAATAGTCCAGTTTAGATATTTAATTCAGTTCATACTTTGAGATCTATTCAACTAAGATTTGGTGACATTTCTGAGGTATTATGGTATCCGAGTGATAAATAACGTAAGGGTATTTCATTTATAGTTTC
Organism: Ectobius pallidus; assembly: GCA_964059195.1. Taxonomy (NCBI): domain Eukaryota; kingdom Metazoa; phylum Arthropoda; class Insecta; order Blattodea; family Ectobiidae; genus Ectobius; species Ectobius pallidus. Next base: position 26,930,657 of record CAXKWD010000006.1, on the reverse strand, counting down.
AAGATAGTACACATAACGCGATGGTAGTTGTAATCCAGTTTATTGGACATTGGACAGATTATTTATGTAAGTTGCTTTTGAAAATATGAAAGTCAGATGCTTCCATAGTGAATTTATTGTGAGTTACAATATATTGGGTTTTGATATTTTTGCTAACTGTCTTTTCTTGGAAACAGACCATGAATCCAGTTATCTATTCTGTGGTAATAATATTAAAATAGAACATTTTGATAATTGCTTCTTTTAATACACATATCTGCTTAATATTTTGAATGTACTGATAGTTTCGTCTTCTTATTTTAAATCTAAATAAATGTCTTGTTCTAGATATCCTATTTGATTATACTTTGGATGGTTGTTGATTATCCATCCCTCCTTTGTCCTCCTGTTTGAGGGGATGTTTCGATTTGCGTTCTCCCCTGGTAGTGGACCCTAGGCCGCTTTCAATTAGCAGTTTTTTCTAATGTATAATTAAATCAGGTCCATAGTAGCAGCATGTCATATTTAAGATTATATTGAATATCTTCTTGGATACTTGGTTTTGGGACTGAGCACTTTATTGAGTAGGTTAGTGTGTGACGGTTGTTTCCACAGCAGTATACCCCACTTTATATTCCCCATATTTATCAGTCTACCACCCCAAGTAGCAACAGCCGTTACATTGTGCATTTGGAAACTTTTTAAAAGTAAATGATATATTTTTCTGTAATACTTTGGAAGGCCTAATTGAAGCCGTAATACACTAGAAGAATGTGTGCTGGTTTTAGATTCATCCATACTGAGTCCTCCTCTCAGTTCCAGTTGGGCAGTGCACATGAAATAAACATATAAAAACTTGAAAGATAATTTTTGTATAACTTATGATAGACTTAAGTGGCAAACATGTGGTGTCTTCAATATGGTTATGATCATATTTGGTCTTCAACACAATATTAATTTCCTGTGGATGAGATTGTCGAGCTAAGTATTTGCACTATAAGCGAAAAGACTCATCCCTTTGATAAACTTTGGAATCTGGGATGAGAACACAATACAGAAGTCATTCTTTGTATCTATTAAAATGTTGCTCTCTCCTCTACATATCGAACTAGAACTGATTAAGAACTTCATAGAAGCATGTGTCGTGATGGACCAGCAATCAAATACTTACTATGAACGTTTCTAAAATTAGCTACGGCTAAAATGAAGGACCGTATTTTCATAGAACTCAGAAAACTCTTCTCAGACGAACATTGCGATAGGGTTTTTCCAAGAAGAAAATTCTTCTTCGGAATCTTTTAGAGTGTTGCCTGAAAATTCCGAGAGAACTGCTACTTTCTACGCTCACACCTTGACTCTATTGCTGGATGACTCTGATTAACATGGTGAAAATTTCAATATACGAAAGACTATATCAAGGCACAAGGAGTATATCTGTACTAACAGATATTGCTGGTCAGTGGTAAGGGATACCCCAAGGTCCATTTTCTTTTAGGAAAATGTAATTAAATGTTCACATTTTCCTCCTAAATTACAAGAAAACTAGACCATATCAAAAAAATTTCACTGCAATTTTCTTGTTTACCATGACCTACATAGTAGCCCATTCCAGTAATTTAATTTCCGTTACACAAAATAAGTTAAACTTTGTTGTCCAGTGAATTTTGTTTCCTTCAATTCAGCTCTGAAACACATTGGTAAAAACTAACACTTTTCTTGTTATATTCCCTACAGATGATCTTTTAATTTTCCTAGTGATTTGACTAATGTCAACAGTTCTCTCTTCATTTAACAAACTTTCTTCAATATAATTCTACCCACACATTTAGTCTTCAGCCATAAGTTTATGGAGTCTCTAGAGTTCAACACTTGTACACACCATAAAGGACTTAACAAAATGTTTTCATACTGCTAAATTGCTATTGGTTATGTGCATGCTCTTGCTTTTGTTACATTTTTCGCCCAAAAAAATTAGTTCCTTTCAGTGAAAACATCAATATTAATTTTGTCTTACAATTCATTCTTGCGGGATTTATGGTAGACCTAACCCTTCACCTTGGCGGGATTGTAACTTACTTCTAGTGCAGGGAAGCCTACAAAGTAAAATTAAATTATCCTAGGGATATGACTGGCTGTGGAGCTTAAATTTAGATATTTAAAAACCATTTTAATAATTCTCGCCATGACAATTATTATTCAACTATCAATGATAAAATCGTCACGCGGGGTCAAGAACTGAGTCAGGAACAACATTGATTAGCAATCGGACACTGTTACTATTAGAACAGGAGATTATTTCAAATAAATACTAGAGAAAAACAGTTGTATCTCAAATTTTGAAATTAATTATGAAACATAAATCATAGAAGAAATTGGCAATGTAAAGTTTTTAGGACTGCAAATTGACCAGAATCTTGACTGGAAGACACACAGAGAAATGATAAGTCCAAAACTGAGTTCTGTGTGGTTTGATTTACCAATTTTGAATAAACTATTACAACAGGATGCATTACTTATGGTATATTTTGCATATTTTCACTCTGTGATGAGGTCCGGAATCCTATTCTGGGGCAACTCTTCCCATAGGGAGAAAATATTTAGATTACAAAAAAGGGCAATAAGAAAAATATGTGAAAAGAAAAAAGGAATTCTTGTAAACCGCTATTTGAAAAATTAAAAGTCCTCACTCTTACAGGGGAGTATATATACTCTGTTATGTGTTATATAGTAGATAATAATATAATATTGATAAATTTCTAACTAATTTCAGTGTACATGGACGTACTACCAGTAACATGAATTATCTACACAGACCAACTAACTCGTTAAAACTCTTTCAGAAGGGTGCTTATTAATCTGCAATACATATATATAATAAGCTTCCAAAAAACATTAAATTATTATGTATTCAAAGAAAAAGCAAACCTTTCAAAACATCTGTCAAGGAATTTTTAATAACTCACACCTTCTGCAATTGGGAGGAATATTTCCAGCTTGGATAAATTTGGCAGCTTGTAATTTCTGTATATTATTGTAATAACATTCATATTTATGTTTATCTCACGTGTTTAATATCCTTGAGCCCCGCTCAACACAGGATCTACAGGACGAAATATCTACATCTACAGAAATTTTATTACAAACTTTATATGTAGTAGAAATATAAAACTAGCTGAGTGTATTATATTATACTCAGATTTTTTCAAGTAAACTCTTTACGTCTAGTACAATCAATTGATGAACGAAATTTAAACACAATCGTTAGAGCTGGTTTTAAGAAAATAAGGGGAAAAACGAAAATGTCTTAATGTAAAGTGGAATTAAGAGTTAGAAAAATCCTTGGTTTCACATGCCCGGTACAACTAAAGTAAAATATAATATTAATTTCTATAATAAAATTATTGCTTTCGTTTTCGAACTATAGACAGATAGACAATTTTATAGTAACTCTATTCTTGGTCTCAGTGACTACAAAAGTATATAAATGTCAACAAATCTACTGAAATAAATATCAAACACATCACTATCTACATTAGATTATAAAATCATTCGATATGCAGAAAAAGTAATAGCAAGAGGCTAATATGTTTCACAAGGGACTTGGAAAGAAAGGGCTATTCTTACTTCTAACAGCCACGATGACATTATCACAATCTGACTGACTCCATTCCATTCCATTCCATTTTTTCTTTAATGTTCTTCAAGGGTAACCATTAAGATTAGAGAGCTAACGTTTTAAACAGAGCTAACCACTTTTTTTAGAACCTGACTCACTCCATTCGAATTTTTTAATATGCTTGAAATTCAGAATGGATGTTACATTAATAATTTGCCAGTATTTCGTAAAAGGCCTGGACATTTTGTAAAAAAGACTGAGATTACAATTTTCCTGCAACATATTACTTTCATTTGAGTACGGTAAAGCCCAAACCTTGGAGTTGTGCTTTTCTATAGCTTTTTAATTTTTCCTATTTTACCAATGGTCAGGCATACAATAGATCAGAGGTTTTCCACTTTTGTTCCACAGACCCCTGGGAACTGTGGGAAGACAAAAGAGGTCTCGGAAAAATCCTGATTTGACTGGCCGTTTTCTTTGTAACTGAAACATTTTATAATTTTTTTAATACCTTTCACCAGGAACGTAATGATATGTATCATTAGATCCTGGTGACGTTCTAAATGCTTACTCATAATTGGAGATGCTTTCATTTCCACCCTTAGCTAACCCTCAGTTAATCTATTAGCAATAAAAATATTGAGATGCCAATTTTATATATTCCTTGTGTAGCATGCTTCTATTGCTTCAAATAAATCAATATAATTATTACTTTATTAATATTTTGAACATTATGCTCTACCAACTGAGCCAGCCAGAATTCAACTCACGGTACCAGATGGAATCTCTCTCCTGTGATTACCTGCTCGGCTTGTTGGTAGAGCACCGGCACGGAAAACCGAAGGTTAAGGGTTTTCGTCCAGGTTCTCGAGGAATTTTTTTCCTGAAATATTCTTAGGTATTATTCAACAGATAAAAGTATTCTGTGAATTCACAAATACATATTTACATCTTAAATTGGGTTGTATAATAACTAGGGCCCGGATTTTTATGTAATATCAAAGTGCCAAATATGTACATAAAAATGTAGTAAATATCAGGGAAATATGTAATAAAATATGTAATATTAAAAATATATGTAGTTAAAAAATTCATATTTGCAATGCCATAAATAGATGAAAATGTTCACACAAGCTTCTACACGCTACCTTTAATTTTGACAGTGGGTGCAACTTAAATGATTTACCAATTTACAGCCATAGTAAAAATGCTTTACATATATTTTTAAAAATGTAATGCACTTAAGTTTGTGGAGAAATATGTATTGTGGCAAAAGCTCTTGTCCTCAAGCCCTATGCAAACTTCAGCCTTAAGACTTCCTAGAAAAACTCTTTTGTACCGTGCAAATAACGGTATTTTTGCTACCTGAAACCTGATTGTAATCCTTCCTAATTAGCTGGTTTCAATTTGTAGTACGAGTACAAAGACCAACAAACCTGGATAGCCCAAGTTCTGAGAAACAATAAGTGCTAATATAGATAGCTGAGGCATTGAGAACCACCGTATTTTGCATTTGTGTTGGAATTCACAAAAATTAGAAGAATTATCCTTACTTTTGGCAACTGAAATGTTTTCTTCATAGAAGAAAATTAATGAAAAATAAAACAAAATTAAATACTGCAATTTTTTCTGATTTCCTAGATTTTATGTACAAAAATGTTACATTCTTTACATAATATGTAAAATATGTAGTATTACTGTGAATATGTAAAAATATGTAAAATGAAACCCAACTAATAATCAAAACAGAAACTCAAATAGCCGACATTTTTCATTTATAGTAGTCTACAAGTAAGAGAATAGAATATGTAATTACATAAGAATCCGGGCCCTAATAATAACATTAGAAACCCGGTTACATGTGTGTCACACCATAATGTAGGCCTATATTGTGACGTAAATATTTTCGGTGAGGTTATAGGAGATAGATTCCATCTAACACCATGAATCGAACTTTGGCTGCCTCTATTGGTAGAACATCATCGTGAAACATGTTTTCCCGGTGTTATCTCCATTTCAATTTTCGACACGATCGCTATACTTTCTCCCTACTACGAATATCCACGACTTTTGAAGATTCTGATTAAAAAGGAAATTGATTTGGTGGCGGAACAAATTAGTGTCGTCAGAAAATGGATCCAACAATGAAGCAAGAACTTACATTGCTAGTACCATGAGTAACTAACCATCCCTAATTGGTGTAGGCCTACGCAATCATAATACCCATTGGAAATTAAAACGATAGGAGATATCTCACATCTGTGTGCCCTTTATTCGTTGCCATACTTTAGTACAATGAATTAATTCTAAACAAGTCACTGCATCTTTAGCTCCTACATTTCCAGAAAACTGGGGATGTGTAATAATCTTAAGTAAATTCTTAAGTAGACTCTAGTTTTTCTCTTTCAAAAGATGTAGGCATCTGAAACAATGGACATCTGAAATTGTGAAGAAGATATATGACATAGACATGTTACGCTCTGATGACTGTTCATTCTCAGCTCCAACCATCATTTGAAATAAGTTAATTTACATTCTAAAAGTTTTATCTGGTAATTCTTTTAACTCGTGTAGATATTCAATACATTCTGCAAAGTAAGCTAAACTTTTCAAACAAAATTATTTACAGTGCAATAAATTTACTTGATACGCTTTATGATATCCCAAAGCATGCAATTGGCATGTTTCGCTATAGAAACCTCCAGGCTATTTTAAAACTTGAAGTGAATAATCCACTGAAATTTGAATTACAAATCAAAGTGGTGATGTGGAATAACTTCTCAAACACTTTTGTTCTTAGCAATGCTTAGGCCTATATTATGGAGTACCATAAATCGTGTATTAGCTTACAACTAAGGGATATGTCCTATGGGTTTCGGACCTTTGATGTTATTGTTGCCAGGAAAGAAATACACGTGACAATACTTTTAGGCTTGATGGAACTCAAGGTCAATGTTTTTTATCGGTTAGGCCTAAGTCGCTGGCCTGGACGAGTGAGTTTCATCCTAGGATACAACCTGAAGTTTCGTATTCATCTAAGGTACGTCTAAGTTACGAGCACATTTTCTCTGAAGTCAGGCTTCTAGTGTATAATTTTGACAACATACGTATACCGCAAGTGAAAGTTAACCAGTAATGGGTCTCACATGTATTCCGTATAACAAGTAGAAGTTTTTTTAAAATTGTAGTGCGTCAATTACTATGAGAGATGATTTCTTACACTGGACAGTAGAGACAGTTATGTCGAACGTACATTTGAATTAGGATAACAATATAATAGTGCAACTGGTATTCTTGTCCAAAATTCCTACAGCAAACAGGTCAAAAGAAAATTTATTTTAATTAAATAGGCCATTTAATAAACTATTTTAAATTGAGCCTCTGCATCCACAAATAAGTATTTTATTACATTTACTCAGATTAGCTTTTATTGCTTTTACAGGCTATAAATATTCATATGAAATGTCATCTTTGTTATTATATGGCTTTAAATAGGCCTATTACATTTAAATAATAATCATAATAATAATGATAATAATAATAATAATAACAATAACAACAACAACAAAATCACATTATAATTGTCTTAAATAGGTATTCACATGTTGAGAAGTGAAAGATGTTTAAAAGAAAATGTAACTAAAACATCACGTGATAACTGGTAATACCATTGTGGCTAAGTAAATAAAGTGGTCCCCACAAAGGTCAGGGTTAGGGTTTCAGGTTGTGAGGCTCCCACATTTTTAGTCATTCGGCACATGAAAGGGATAAGCTTTACGCATAGCCGCCTTTACCACCAGGATTGTTTTCGGTACTAGTTTCTGTTAGAGGCTGAGTCGCCCCCAGAAGGATCAGCCCAATTGGAAAAAAAAAACTCAATTACCTCATAGGGGATCAAACCTCGACCGTACGGTTTAAAGCACAGTGTTTCAACCAAGTGCGCCACGGCAACTCTTAATGCATTGTTGATAACAAAAACATACAAAAAAGTTTTGAAACAACAAAGAAATATAATTTTAGATGCTTTTTTAATGTGAATCAAAACAGAAATTCTTTTATTCCTTATATTCTGAAAATAAAAAAGTACCCCTTTTTAAAAATTTACTGCAAAAATTAGGCTGTAACAGTATTTCATAACCCGAATGTCTTAATGATATTTAATTATTCTTTTCAGATTAAATTTCAAGTTTTAAAGATAAACAAAAAGTTTTAGGCTTCCTTGCATCTCCTGATGTTACTATGGTTAATAAGCATGGATCAGTATAATTTATAATAATTGACATATTTTAATATTTAGTTATCGAATGAAGTTGCCTGTCGGTAATTTAAATTGACCCGTTTAATAGCGGGAGCATTGCCTTTATGCTTAGGTAAGAAAAAGTCACGTCATAACAATGAGGATATTAGTTAGAAACAAGCACAATATGAGGACAATTTTACCGAATTATTAATTTTTTAGGGTGTATATTAAATTATGAAAACATATTTTTTTTTAAATTTTAAAGTACAATAAATCACTAATTTTATAACTTTTTTGTTTAATTAAGTCAACAGAGAAAGAATTGTTTTCTACGATGAGAAAGATCGCTCCATACCACATGAACTAATGGAGCATACTTGTATTGCGAAATATTTGACAGCTGTTCTGGTCTTTCACTGCTCTTACCTAATTTGAAAGAGTGTACTGTACCAGGTGTTTATAAAGTCACTTACCATTTTCCACTTAAACACGTTTTTATAGACTATAAACAACATGAACATACATTTAGACATTTTGAGCACAAATTCAATACATTTCAACGTGATGACCCTGCAAATCTAAGCACAAGTCCCACCATTTTTCTGTATCCCGAAACACCCTTGCTAACATATCTGGCGTTATCTGTTCCACAGCGGCATAGTTGCGGGTTTTTCAATTTTTCAAGACCAGTGATTTTCACCTGATACACCTTGGACTTGATAAAACCCCAGGCCAAAAAGTTCATTGGGTTCAAATCGGGCGAACGGGGAGCCCAAAGTCTTGGCGGTGCACGGCCAATCCATCTCCCAGAAAAAGTGTCATTCAGGTAGTCTCGGACAATTCTGACAAAATGGGGAGGTGCTACGTCTTGTTGGTAGACTACAGAATCCAAAATGCCATCTTGTATCAACTGTGGCTCCAAAAACTGTTGCAGTAAGTCGAGGTAGGTGATACCAGTTACTGTTCGCTCAGCAAACATTAAGGGTCCAGGCACTTTTGATTTTGTGATTCCCATCCATACATTTACCTTTGGCGAGTCCCTTTCCTATTCCTGTAACGCATTTGGCTGTTCATCTGCCCAAATCCGACAGTTATCTCTGTTCACATATCCATAGGTGTGGAATGTTTCCTCGTAGCTGAACAGAATATGCTGCATTAAATTTTCATTTCTAACAGCATCCAGTAAGTCATAGTACATAACTTGTCTGGCGGCATAGTTTTCATCTTAAAGTTTATGAACAATTTGAATGTCGTAGGCATGTTTATGCAATTCGAATCGCAGTGTTTCCCACATAATGGTGTGTGCGATACCAAATTCCTGCTTAGTCTTCTGGTTGATGCTGAGGGGCTGCGTGTAATCGCTTCCTGAATCCTTTGCACAGCTTGACTGCTACAGCATGGGTGCGCAACTGGTGCACATCGTGTCACTGTACGGTAGGGGAATTTATCCCACTACAGCCGCCCTTGACGTCAGCATAAAGCAGTTTCGACGTGACACTGAACATGAAGAACAGGTTTCTTACGTCATAGCAAGGGATGGGGACTGTAACGTTTCCCCTCAGTTGCTCATCTATGTGCTACAGCCAGTCTCCCAGTTAGCTGTTCGTCAGTAACGCTACCAGTTCGCTTGAATTTGTTCACTATGTACTTAATGGCGTGTGTGGTAGGAGCTAGTTAGTGAAATTGCTTTTACAGGTGCGTCTGAAACTTGATTCATTTCTTCTTTCACTCTGTTTTTTTTTTTAATAATTTGAATGTTAGTAAAATTGTTTCTTTAGAAGTATTATAAACGTAGATTATAAAGAGCACTATAGGCTATTTCATATTTGTTGCAAAATCTGCACATAATTTTACCATCTGTTTTAAAACAATTAAATTCAGTAAACCAATCACAAATTCCAGAATTAGGCATGTTGTGTTCTCATTAGAAGGTACAAACATACACTATTTCACCAGCTCACCATGGAACACGAAACAAACGAATGCCGGTCCCAATCTCATAACAGTATTTGATGCTTTGCCGGTCTAACGCTCTGAGATGGCACAGATAGGGGACATATGCATTGCTTAGCTGTTGGAATGCGTGGAATGAGTAACTTGGGTGTTTGAGACTGTTTACTGCTAACCTACATCCACAGAAAACGTAGAAACCCCTGTGCATTGCTATTGGAAGTGTAATTGAGGGAAAATTAGTAAATCTTACTGTTAGAAAGTGTTGCCAGATTACTTAGCTGTTGTGATTTTCATACGCAATTTCTGGAAAATTACATCTATAGAATACGTATTGCTATAGTGCAATTACTCATTGGATGGCCAGTCGGCTTCAAAGGTTTCGGTGTTTCTTTATGTTAATTGATCTGACTAAATCGGTCTTGGGCTTCCGCTATCCAAAACAAAAGCAACGTTGCAATATTCTCTCATTGTTATCACTGACCTCAGTTCTTCCTTCGCTTTAATCAATTCACACGTGTTATTGTTTACTGTAACTTGATCTTGCAACCGCGCATTTCACTCCACGTGGAGTAGACGAGTAGCTGTCAAAATCGCCACATGACATTCTTAGATTTTGATTGGCTGGGGTAACTAGCTGATTGGTGCGGTAAAAACAAAGAACATGGGTTGAGCTGTCGGCAAACTTTTCCTCCTAATGAAAGGAAGCCGCCTGGGTATGCAATGAGTAACTGGACTATACAGGAAGTGTTAACGGAGTGAAAATTTGTAAATCTTACAAAATGTGAAGCAATACGAAGATTTTCTCGAAATATGAACTTTTTGCGTGCATTGTCATCTATACTTCAGGATACGTAAATATCCTACTTTTCATGGCGCTAGCGGCCATTTTCAGATTATGAAATTTCAGATTTTGCCTGTCTCTAGATATTACGAATGCAGGTGCTTTTCATTTTCACTTCAGTTGTAAGATTAATAGAATAGGCCTATGCCGGTAACTGTTGAAAAAAATTAAATGATTAATAGGATTCGTATTTTTATGTTGCTATTCCATTTGTCTGCACGAATTTGTGGAATTTACCAATCACCTCTAACAATGCCTTGGATAACGACCAATCACGTGCAGAGAAGAGGTTCTATTAGATGATTTTCTCCTCGTTACTGAATAGGTCTAAGTCAAAGTATCAACATGAATCGTTCTTACCGAACACTACAAGATTCATTCAAGTCGCAATTTTGAAAATCGTGTTTTTAATCAATGCAAATTTAGTTTCGATTTCCAAACACATTACGTTCTTGTAAGAAATGTGTTTTATTCTGTTTTGATTTCAGTTTATCGTAATTATCAGATAAATTATATTCTCGCTAGGCCTATCGCTGTTGGTAGCATTGGTCAGTGTTCGGCAACTCATTCGATTGTTCATTGGTTTAGTATTTAAAAAATCTATGATGTGATAATTTTTGCAATCTTATTTAGATGTAGTTTTCTTTTTAAGCATAACTCAGAATCGTTTGATGAACAGAGTAGGACAGTTTGCGATCCGCTCTAGTTCAGATTGGAATAGAAGTCACTTACTTGCAGTCTCTCTCTTTGGACCCTCAGGATGCTGTAACTCTGTTGTCGTGATGTGATGCCGTGATGTTCCAATCCCGGCTCGTACCTGTTTGTTCTATTGCCCGACTTAATTTTCTCTTATCTCAGGGACAGCACGTTATAAGGAAAGCGTTCAATGTAAAGTCGTTATAATTGGGTAAGAGCGAAATTTATTCTAATGCAAAGCTCTATGCACAATTACAATATAATTACAATATTCAGAATATTAATTTACTCTCTTCAGCAAGGAGTTACGTCAATACGCGGCTTCTTGTTAATTGATAGTTTACTCAGATTCTACTGGTATATTACAATGATTGCTCTTCCCGGACTTTAACTTCGACTAAGTACCCAGCGACCCTCGACTGGACTTATAAATTCCGAGACTACTACCGGGATGTGGCCTACTGGCCTACAAAAACCACGCGACCGAAACCTCTGGAGCTATCCGCTCTTCTGTCTGTCTCAAAAATCATCACCTCCCAAGAAGCTTCGTACTGACGTCAGACACACAAATTAGTCCCTCATTCTTATTGGTTATTATCTGTTAGTATTATTCCGCTAGTGCGGAAGAATATCGGAAATTAGAAACAAGCCAACGCAGATCTCTGAAGGTTTCCAATTCCCGGAACCTTAAACACCCTATTGTCCACCTAGTGTCGGAGCAGAGCTGGTTTATCCCCATCACACAATAAAATCGCCTCTTATCTGATGTTCTTTTGTCTACGTTAAAATTCTAGCACAATACCAATACACAGAATTTGCTCAAGTGATTGACAGCCTGCCTTTGTCTACTCAGACTGTGTTATTATTACAGTTATTTGCACTTGCTTTTATTCTAAAGTATTAATTTTCCCATTTCTTATAACAAAATTGATTCTAGTTCTCAAACTCTTAATAATTCTGGTTTATACTTATCTTTCCCAATGTTTAATTAATTTCTGTATAATATTAATAAAATGAAATGTTTTTAATTAATTATTGTAGAACGTTATGGAATATGTCTAAAGGCATATTCCGCCTCAAATGCCTACCTGCGGGAGAGAGATTGCTTGTTTACAAGAATATCTCTATCGTAGGTATGCCCACGAATTAACAATGCCTCCACAAAAACTTTAACGTGACATCTCCTTCTTATACATCACTCAAATAAAATCGTAAAGTATAGCATACTAGTTAACTTCTTAAATCATGAATTTAAACTTCCCCTATTTGTTGTGTTGAAGATTTAACACTGATTTTCCCTGCAACTGATTGTAAGCCTTTGCATTTTCACCTGGCTCTGCCCTTATGCTAACATCTTATTACTAGTTATACACTCTTATTACTATTTATACAAAATATATACAAGTTGGAACATTGTTCACCCAATGCCCTGTTCACCTTTCTTTCCATTCCGTATGTAGGCCTATTTTGCCTTTCTAGGCCTACCACCTCAAATGCCATTCTTGTCACATCCGGGAATTTATTTACACTGATATATACAACTGCACGTACACATAACAGCAAAGGTTCGATGATTCTGCTTTAAACTGATGGTCGTGGAATAAAAAAAACAAAACACAACATAGAAAAAATGAACTTCGCAAAAACACGACACACGCATAACACTGCAACATTTTTAATGATGTCGCTAACAAGGTTCAATCAGTCAAGCTTGAATTAGCGCACCACTCGACTTATGTTACAAGCACGCCACCAACACTATTTCTTTATCTATGACAAGAGAAAGGTTCGTTGAGTCTAAGCTTTAACTCTGTCACAGATCGGACTTCATCTCACTGTTGCGTTTACACATTAACATATGACTCTGAAATTCTGTATACTAGTGGTTACTTAAACTATTGCTTAACTATTGTACAGTCCTAACGTAGGTTATTCCTGTTCATGGTGTGAATTTACTGGGTGGGTGATTCTTTATATGGTTTGAGTAGTTGTTTATGGTATCTGCCAAAGATTTTACCTGATTTTACATCTTGAATTTCATAAGTGTGGTCCCCAAATTTCTGAGTTATAAACCCTGGTCCCTTGAATAGAAGCTCGAGACGAGAATAACGTCCCCTTAATAGTGAAGACAGCTTAGTGTCCCTAATCAATACCTTATCATTGATTTGAGGCGACCATTTATGCTTGTAGCGCTTGGCCCTCTCCTTGCGTTTGGCTGCACGTGTTTTGATACGCTCGAATGCGCGTTTGCACCTCTCAACATAGAACTCTGGGTACCCTAAGATCTCTCTTGCCTCGTCAGTCAGTCTACCTATTATGTCTGAGTCGTAATCTACAATTTAGTGTATTTCAGTCTGTCAAAAAAAAAATCGTCATAAATGTCCTGAGATTATATATATATATATTTTTATTATTTTTTTTTTTTACTTTATTTATTTATTCTATTTTTATTTTTATTTTTTTTTTCAATTTATTTATGCAGCTCATGGGGTGTGCTAATACTCTCTCATAATTCTCCCCTTAATAATAACTTCCCTTTAAATCGTGACATAATTCCACCTTATCGCGTAATATCTCTAACATCTCTGTACTTAACTCCCTGGCACGCGACACCGGCTCGAACGGGATCTTGGCCTAGATTCTTTCCTAGAATCGCCGTGAATATGTCTCAATGACACTATGTGGAGATTACACGCGTCACAGTCCAGTGACCCTTGTGTACAAATATGACCGAATTCAGGCTCAGCACTGTCATATGCACTGACCTCAACCAATTCTTGATCCCCTATACAAATGTGTTCCACAAAAAATAACTCGCCATCCATATCTTTTTCTATCTCCAATCTTTTATCTGCAACCCCTGTGTCATTGTAATCTATAAATGGGACTTTTATTTCAACATTATTAACCACTGCAAATAAAGCCTGTCGCTTGAAATCTATTACTGCGTTCCATTCTAAAAAAGCATCTGATCCTAGGATAACATCTGTAGTTAACCCATTAATTACAAGGAACATTATTTCTACCTCAAATCTCCCCATTTTAACTAACAGTAAACATTGTTTTTCACTCTCTCGCGTCGCTTGCCTACAGCGACTGAAAAAAATACTGCACATACTGGTAGTGACAAAATTCTAATTCCCATTTGTTCCAACCTATAATAAAAATCTAAACTGCACACACTTGAGCTTGAGCCGCTGTCTATTAATATATCACATTGCAAGCCGTATATATCTGCCTTAATTCTAGGTGGTTCAGCTATTACATCACGTCCAGTCTGTGTCAAAGGAATTTTCGTAGTGTCAGTAATGTCCCTAACGTCTTTCTGAGCTGTCATATAGTTGGTAGACCCATTTCTGTCAGTAGTATTCATACGACTGAGGCAATCGAGAATCTCAGGGTCCACAAGAATCTCGCGACTTAGTTTTCCGACGGCTGGTTTCCGCCGTTGCCTTGTGGCGAAGCCGACCTACTCCTATCATTATTCGGCTGAAAACTCCGGGCTTCCGGATTCATATTTCCGCCTCTAGTATCGTTATCAGACCTACCTGTTGCCTGATTGTTGCAATTATTATTGTTATTTCGCCAGTTACATTGTCTATTGTATGGCCTCCTATAGAAATTGGCTCTCCAATACCCGTTTCTATATCCCCTATTTCGCAACCAATGCGGAGCATTTCTGTTATAGTTATTTCTATAGCCCTGATTGTTCCCATTGTTACTGTTACTAGGCCTATTATCGACCGTGAACATGTTAATTTGCCTATTGTTATTATTATTTCCCCTTTGGAAATTAGGCCTATTCTGAAATCCCCTGTTATACTGGAAACTATTCTGGTAGTTATTTTGGCCTGATCTGCCCCCATTATTGCCCTGATAGGCCTGATTATTCTGGCTGGAGTGAGGCGCAGCCGGTGCCTCCTGCCCACGAGATACATAATTAGGCCTAAAACCTTGTGAATTATTGTTCTGTTTGTTACTGCTATTCCCTACATGAAAGCTATTATTTTTGCCCCCATCCTGAGTGTAAGGTGAAGTTGCCGTAGCCTCAAATTTCGTAAGCAAGTCTACCATTTCCCCAAAATCCTTAGGCCTAGCCACTATCAAATTGTTTCTGATATGGTCCTCATAATGGCTTGCAGCGATACTCAAGACCTCGGAATCTTTAAGAGGAGGGTCTAACATTCTCCCTTTCTGAGCTATGCGTAAAAAATGATCAATCATCGTCACGCCCCCTTGTGGATTATATTTCCCCGTAGTAAGTTCGCTTCGAATTTTGTTTTTCTCGTTGTCATTCCAGTAGCGATGCATGAAAAATTTCTTAAATGTGTCATAATCTACCTGTTCCCCTAGTGTTAATTTTAGCCACTGAGATGACCTACCCTTCAAGCTTTTCTTCACCATTAACATTTTAAGTTCTGGAGGAATTGACTTTAATTTGAAATAATTATCCAGTTCAGTAAGATAGTACTGAGGATTCATATTTTCGTCCTCATTGAAAATTGGAAATGGGATCTCGTTTAACAAGTGAACAGGAATGCCCTGTACAGTTGCATTCACATTTTGAGTAATACCATTACTGCTAACATTATTACTATCATGCGTAGCGATACTGCTATGCCGGACTGGGGTTGACATTCTTTCAAGTTCAATAGCATTTTCAGTTACAACCATGGTACTTGTAGAAGCTAAATTTACATTATTAACTCTATTCTCCTCCGGGATAACATTATCACTGCTCGACGTGCCACTCATGCTGTTCTGGCAAATCGTGTCTATCTGTCTATCATTCTGTTCCAGTTCCCTAATTTTATTTTGAACTAAATCCATTTGTGAAGTTAAATTATCAACTCTGTCATTCACTGATTTACTGGAAGATTCTACCACTAATTTAACCTGATTCAAAGTTGCTTCTAGGCTACTATTTACTGTAACATTGACCTGCTCGAGATTTGCATTCACTCTAGCGTTTTGTTCAGTTAAAGTTTGCTGTATTTTTTCTTGTTCCCGCCTAAGCTCGGTTTGAACATTTGTTGTGATTTCAATAAATTTAGCATTAACTTCTGTCTGCAATCCCCTTACAGTATCTTCAAAATTATTGACTTTGTCGTGCATGTTCTTAAAACCTTCTTCCATTTTCTGTTCTAAGGTCCCCATAGAATTTAGTTTCGCCTGTAAGTTTGTCTCTACAGATGCTACCTGTTCTTTTACATTTTGCATTTTCAATTCTAGAGTTCCTATAGAATTTAGTTGATCATTTACAGATTTTAATTCTCCCTGCAAGTTTTCTTTCAACCTCTGTTCTAAGTCCCCCACAGAATTCAACTTACTATTTACAGATTTAAATTCTTCCTGAAAATTTTCTTTCATTTCCCCTACTGATTTTAATTTATCATTTACATTCTTCAATTCCTGTTCTACATTTCCCATAGAATTTAATTTATCCTCTACTGTATGAAATTTATTGTTTATCTGTGACATGAAACTGTGGAGTAGGGATTTTATATCCCCCGTGTCATTTGGAACTGCCTGGCTTGTACTAGGCCTAATTTCGTCCACTTCCATAGCTGTATCTGGCTGATTTTCGTCCTGAATTTCAGTACCCTGGACATTTATTTGGTCGGAAGGACCCTCCAATACTACATTCTCATTAATATTTACAGTTGTTGGTTCTACATCGCCCTGTACCTCCATTTCCTGGTTCTCCATACTGTCTCCTATAACTTTATGCCTTAGTTTCATTGGACGTAATTATGCTTATTCTCCTTCTACACCAAAAATATACCCTGCTATACTAACACATCTAGCTATAGTATACATGTAAAAAATACCCTCAAAAACAAAATATATATACACAAATATGAAATGTTTGTACTTTACAATTTTGGTGTGATGATCGATGAGTTGCTGGTCCGTGTGGCGGTGACTGAAGTCCCACTCGCCGCTGTCTGCTGCCGTCGATCCTCGGTAGTGAAGCCTCGTTGCCTCCCGTGCTGTATTTTCATTAATGTTCTATGCCATTAATGCTCGACACCCTCAAACGTTGGAAGCGCCATTTGGAATAGAAGATGCCAGCTGAATGATAGATGCCTGCGGGTAACTTACTTGTGGTCTCTCTCTTTGGACCCTCAGGATGCTGTAACTCTGTTGTCGTGATGTGATGCCGTGATGTTCCAATCCCGGCTCGTACCTGTTTGTTCTATTGCCCGACTTAATTTTCTCTTATCTCAGGGACAGCACGTTATAAGGAAAGCGTTCAATGTAAAGTCGTTATAATTGGGTAAGAGCGAAATTTATTCTAATGCAAAGCTCTATGCACAATTACAATATAATTACAATATTCAGAATATTAATTTACTCTCTTCAGCAAGGAGTTACGTCAATACGCGGCTTCTTGTTAATTGATAGTTTACTCAGATTCTACTGGTATATTACAATGATTGCTCTTCCCGGACTTTAACTTCGACTAAGTACCCAGCGACCCTCGACTGGACTTATAAATTCCGAGACTACTACCGGGATGTGGCCTACTGGCCTACAAAAACCACGCGACCGAAACCTCTGGAGCTATCCGCTCTTCTGTCTGTCTCAAAAATCATCACCTCCCAAGAAGCTTCGTACTGACGTCAGACACACAAATTAGTCCCTCATTCTTATTGGTTATTATCTGTTAGTATTATTCCGCTAGTGCGGAAGAATATCGGAAATTAGAAACAAGCCAACGCAGATCTCTGAAGGTTTCCAATTCCCGGAACCTTAAACACCCTATTGTCCACCTAGTGTCGGAGCAGAGCTGGTTTATCCCCATCACACAATAAAATCGCCTCTTATCTGATGTTCTTTTGTCTACGTTAAAATTCTAGCACAATACCAATACACAGAATTTGCTCAAGTGATTGACAGCCTGCCTTTGTCTACTCAGACTGTGTTATTATTACAGTTATTTGCACTTGCTTTTATTCTAAAGTATTAATTTTCCCATTTCTTATAACAAAATTGATTCTAGTTCTCAAACTCTTAATAATTCTGGTTTATACTTATCTTTCCCAATGTTTAATTAATTTCTGTATAATATTAATAAAATGAAATGTTTTTAATTAATTATTGTAGAACGTTATGGAATATGTCTAAAGGCATATTCCGCCTCAAGATCAATTCATAGAAAACTGAAACTTTGTAATTCTTTATAATTGATTAATTTCATGTTTCAAGAGGTATATGAATAATCGATAATGTTTAGAAGTTCCACCTAATATACCACTAAACTTTATTTATGCACAGCTGGAGGTTGAAGGAGCGTAAGAACAAGAATGAAGAGGTCAGGTCGTTAAGTTATTTATTAAGCTACTATATTTTAGGCAAATAATACCGTATAATTAGCTTGGAAGTTCGATGCACTACTTATTACCCAACATGGGCTATTGTCTGTGAACAATGAGCCTAGTGTTTGACATAAAACTTATATTTATAAATTTGTAAAAATTATTTATATTGTCTATGTTAAAATATAAAGAATTCATAAGTATATATAATATTAAAACCTAATTAGTAACTTATTATTGTGCAGTTAAAATTTAAGATGTGTTTAATAAAACGGGTTTATTATGAACATTGTTTATTATGTCATTGAGTAAATTTGATATTTTAACATAGACAATATGGCAGAATATGTTGCTTCCTTTGCTCAATCTGATAGTCACAGATCACATTATTATCATATCTTCACTGACGGTTCACGCCTTGAGGATGAAGATATAAAAGTAGGATTATTAATAAACTTCATTATGAAGTTTTGATAATTTCAACTAGTATAGTATATTCAAATTTGTGGTAAATGTTCCACCTATATACTAGTAGTCGTTCGTACACCATATATGCTTGAATCCGAATTAAGATTGTTAGAAGTTATTTTTACTTTTATATCTTCTAACCTAACTTAATATCTGGTATTTAATTAAATTTTTTTTTTTTTATTTTCAGTTCTTTCATAAATACTAAACTACTTGTTATTTGATGTAATATAATGAGATATACTAGGTTAGGTTAGAAGAAAATTTTATTTCACAATATAGCACTTGAATTTTGTTCAGATATTTGTTCTGATCTAATTCATTTAGACATTAATATGTTTAACAATTGTCAATTTTTATTTACATGTATACAACATTCAATTTTATTCAATTGTTTTTAAAAACTATAATATACACAAATTTCATTTAAAATAAGTTATTAAAAACAGTATTGATTATTTTATAAAATTATAACCTTAATATTCTAAAATACATTTATAATATACACAAATTTCAATTTTAGGTACAAAGTTGATGGTGATTTCACTGTTAAAGAAAGAATGACTTTCAAGTATAGAAATGTGAAAGTTCGTAAAAAAAAATTTTTATTTTGAATTTAACCCATAAACTTCTTTATGGGAGTCATATAACATATGTTATCTTTTTAAAATGATTATTTTGGTATAATCATACACAGTGGTTATTGAGTTATTATATATAACTCTTGTCGTTTGATAAAAAATTTTGCATTAAAATAAGTACTTATATATTAATTTTAGTTTAAAGAAAACTGAGTCGTAAGCTTCTTTGTAGAAGTTCATATAAATATGTTAACTTACATATGATTAATTCAGTATAGTTGTATACAGTGCGTGTTGACTTATGTCTTTTGTATAACTTCTTGTTGTTGAACACCTTATAATCCAAATATTTTATATATTAAGCTTATTCGTTTTAATTGTGATAGTCTTTGAAACAATTTCTTATAAAACGTGGTTATGTAAGTTATATCTTCAATCTATTCGGTGGTCAAGCAGATTGGTGTATTATTGACGGATATGCATTTCGGCATAATCATGCCATCTTCAGTCCAAGCTGTTGTTCTGCTGTTTAATCTGGTGCTCGTGCGCAATCAGACCTCATGTAAATAAAAATTGACAATTGTTAAACATATTAATGTCTAAATGAATTAGATCAGAACAAATATCTGAACAAAATTCAAGTGCTATATTGTGAAATAAAATTTTCTTCTAACCTAACCTAATATATCTCATTATATTACATCAAATAACAAGTAGTTTAGTATTTATGAAAGAACTGAAAATAAAAAAATAAAAAATATTTAATTAAATACCAGATATTAAGTTAGGTTAGAAGATATAAAAGTAGAAATAACTTCTAACAATCTTAATTCGGATTCAAGCATATATGGTGTACGAACGACTACTAGTATATAGGTGGAACATTTACCACAAATTTAAAAGTAGGATGTTCATTTATAGTTTATGAAAGTGAACAGGAAATTTATAATGAACAAATAAAATTGAAGTCGCATTGCACTGTGTTTCAAGCTGAACTATTAGCTTTATCGAAGGCTGTTGAGTGGTGCCTAAATAAAAATGCGAGTGCATATATTTCTAGTGACTCACAAGCAGCATTAAGTTGCCTAAAAGATAAGTACAATTTGAACATGCTCGGGGTAACAACTAGAAATACCATATTAAATTATAATAATCATATCTGTTTTCACTGGGTAAGAGGTCACTCTGGTTTGATAGGAAATGAACGTGCGGACGAAGTGGCGAAACTTGCAGCCGAATCAGACTTACATGCACAATACAAAAAGTGTCCAATATCACATATTAAAAGAACGCTCAGAAGTGATACATACACCCGTTGGAATGTGCTTTGGCAAAGTAGTAGAAATGGATCATTGACCAGGGAGTTGTTCTTCCCCTCAGTGTATGATCGACAGAAATGTCGATTCATGAAGTGCAATTTTATACAAACCCATATTATGTCAGGGCATGGTAAATTCAATGCATATTTTGAAAGATTTAAAATTCCTACAGCAGATGGTTATCAATGTTTCTGTACAGAGGATAGGCAGACTATAGAACACCTCCTATTTAAATGCTCTGTTTTTGAAAGAGCACGTTATTGTTTAAATTTGCACCTTATGGAATGTAGGATTCACTTACAAAAGTCTTTATTTGCCATATATTGTAAAAGATGTTGTTCATCAGAATTCTTGAATTTTGTCCAGCATATTTTTAAACATTTATAGTTTTGTTACATTAGTTGAAATAGTTTTCTATTCTTTTGCCTTGTTTTTATTCTATGTAAAACTGTTTAAATGATTGTTCTTCTTTAAGCATGCATGTGTGTATTATCTACAACCCTAACATACCTTATGGTAAAATAGGGTTTTACAAATTGGAGAGTAATAAATAAATAAATAAATAACATAGATAATATAAATAATTTTTACCAATTTCTAAATATAAATTTTATGTCAAACACTGAGTTAATTGTTCACAGACAATAGCCCATATTGGGTAATAAGTAGTGCAATAACATTTCAAGCTAATTATACGGTATTATAAACTAAAATATAGCAGCCTAAAAAATAAATAAGCAATCAATTTAACGATGTGTACTCTTATTCTTGTTCTTATTCTCCTTCAACCTCTAGCTGTGCATGAATAAAGTTTAGTGGTATATTAGGCGGAACTTCTAAACATGATCGATTTTTCATTCTTTATTTGTTATGAAAATGAATCTCAGCGAGCCGCGTAAATTTAAAATTACATGGAGCTCTGGAAGTTTCATTTATAGTTGATTGATTTTATGATTATTCAAGGACGGGAGTGTACTGCAACGTAGGCCTGTGACCGTCGTCGTCATGTCGAAATTTTGTCCTGCAGGAATTCTCTTAAGCGCTTGTAAATGTACAGGCGTGAGTGTGAGTCTGTCACATTTATGCTCATACAAATGCCATCGACCTGGACTAGTATCAAATCGGCAATCTTGTGCATAGAAAGCACGCGCTGTAGCCAACCACATTGAGCAAAGAGAAAATTTGGAGAACTTAAAAGAGGTCAACGGCATTATGAATATATTATTCTAATGAATGACCATTCCGTGGAATCCCATGTGCAGATGTGCCTTAGATTGGACATTTTAGCATTGTTATACAGTTTAAAAATTTCAGAAAAATATTTTTCATTTGAGGTATAGAGTGGGCACACGATGTCGCAGTTGTAAATAGCGGACATTCTTAGGAGGTTCGTCTGAATGATACCGACGTTTGGCGCACGTATACGGTACGTAGTGTGTGGACTCCAACACGATACTGATGACATTATTACTGTTGAAATATGTAAGTCGGGTAGGAATCGCCCTGCTTATTATTAAGTGCCAGTATGGTACTTTATGAGATTGTGTGTGGGGACGAAAAATGTATGTCCGTCTGTCCGTCCGTCCGTGTATCTGTACGCGCTATAACTCAAATAGGCTTTTTCGGATTTTCATGAAACTTGGAAAACATATGCATATAATGTACATGGGAAGAACCCTATTGATATTGAACAAAATCGGTTCACCGGTACCGGAGCAATGCCCAATTTAGTGCCTATTTTAATAGATGATGGCGCCTTTCTAATAGAAAGGCGCCATAACTTAAATACGCTGTATCGGATTTCCATGAAACTTGGTATACGCATTTGTGACGTCCATGAGAAGTACCCTGTTGAATTTGAACCAATCTGTTTGACCGGTACCGGAGTAAAACACAATGTAGTGTCTATTTTAAAGACTCAACAACTCAAATACGCTTTATCGCATTTTTATGAAACTTCGTATACGCATTTATAATGTCCATGGAAAAAGGTCTGTTGATATTCGACTAAATCGGTTGGCCAGTACCGGAATAATGCCCAATTTAGTGCCCTTTATGTTAATGTATAAGAAATCGCGATAACTCAAATATGCTTTACTGGATTTTCCTGAAACTTTGTATACCCATTTATAATGTACATGGGAAGACATCTACTGATATTGGATCAAATCGGTAGACCGGTACTGGAGTAAAACCCAATTTAGTGTCTATTTTAAAGACGCGGTAACTCAAATAAGCTTTACTAGATTTTTACGAAACTTGGTATACACATTTATAATGTCCATTGGAAGACGTCTATTGATATTGGATAAAATCGGTTGACCTGTTTCGAAGTAATGCTCAATTTAGTCCCTATTTTATGGTAGTATACGTATTCGAAAGAATTTATGAAATGCCATATGACACTATCATGACAGTTATCATGACAGCATAGCCTATTGTTTTACTGTAATCTTATAAGGTTTTGGAAATTAAAATGCAGTTAGCTATGACCAATAACATTATTGCTTTACATGCGCTTATCGAACTAGACCGTTAAACTGACCCAGGTGACTGAGATGGTAACGTCTTGGGCCTCACATTCTGGAGTTCCATGGTTCAAATCCCGAAACCGGCCAATTTGACATTTTTTTGTATTCTGGATATCAAAATTGCAATCATAACTGATTAAACAAAAACATACTGGATCTTTGTTACATCAGTTTACCTGATTTTATTATTATTATTATTATTATTATTATTATTATTATTATTATTATTATTATTATTATTATTATTATTATTATTGTTATTATTAATAATATTATTTAAGGAAATGTTTGGATCATTGCTTTTCCAGTATATTACAGGTGCGCCGTGTTGGGGCGACTACTTCTATGACACTCAAATACAGCGTGAAGCGTGAACTCGCAACGACTAGGAGCCTTGCCCTCAAAACTTCACCACACAAAGTAATATTAAAATTTTGGGCAAAGTCCCAAAGTAGGAGACCCTTTTCGCGATGTGAGCAGGCTTCCACGGACGGGTAACGTTTTTTGTTTTTCGGCGAAGTTAGGTTAGGAACGGTGATATTGGTGTTAGTGACAGATTCTGTCGGGTTATGAACAGTGAAATTAATTTAGTGGGGAATTCTGAACTTTCCAGTTTCGTAAATGTGCCATATTGTATCTCTCTCGCGTTTGTGAACCTTTTTCCCAGAATTCTATGTGTTCTGCTGGTGTGACGTCATATCTCTAAGGTCCAATCACGAATTTCTTCATCATACGGAGATAAAAAATATGGCAGAAATCATGCTACTTTTCGCTAGATCGTGTTATAAAATAGTATATCGTTTAGAGCCGGTGGGTTGGACCAAGTCATTCCTCGAGACAACATCTGCTCTCCAGAGAACTATCTATAACAAAATATGTGTGATATTAGGTGTTTTATGAAAAGAAAGTTGGTTTTTAAAGTGGGTCTCCCCACATTGGGATTTTATCAAATTCTGTTGGCCCCTTGAAGGATGAGAACGCACAAATGTCTGTCCCCACAATGGAGTGATATCAGTCTTGCACGTCCAAGTCATGCACCCATAGTAGGTCTACCTCGAATCGCATATAAATTCCAAACGGTACAACTCATCCGATAAAAGTAGTGATGAGCGAGACCAGTCTTGGTCTTGCAGTCTTGATCTTGGTCTTGCACAAAATGTAAGACCTAGACCAAGAACAAGACGTCATCAGCGTTAGCAAGACCAAGACCAAGACCGACCATGCAAGACCGAGACCAAGACCAAGACCAACCCTGCAAGACTGGCAAGAACAAGACCAAGCTGCAAGACTATTGTAGTCTTGCTACTTGAAATGTTTTTTATACAGTAATGCTTCGTTGTGTATGCGGTGGAGGGCGAGCGGTCTAACCACTCAGCCATGGGGGGGCCTATGACTGAGGATTTGAAACTTTAAACAGTATCCCCCGTAACTTAAAACGCCTATTAACATTATTAATGAATTTCATTTTCAGACAGGGTAAAATGGTTTTAAAATAAAGAGATTGTCCACCTTAGAACCCTTGTCGTTTCACTTATCTGGGGCCTTTTATAAAATATAAAATAATATAGAAGGCACAAGCACACGTTAAAAACACTGTTGTCAAATTAGTAAAAACACTGTTGTCAAATTATTTTAAAGCCTATTAACATGTTCAGTAGCCTATTTCATTAACGATGACATCCTTTTTACACCTATCAATATTCATAGCCTACTCTCACTTTTAGAATCTTTCCTGTCTACTTGAACAAAATATAACACAGCTATTCAGCTCATTCCATTCTCCTTGCAGAAAATTTCAAAATAAAGTGAAGTCTAAAAAAAATCAGGTTATACGCCCGGCATTCTTCATAATTATTCAATAAAACACAATTAAACCGTAGGTTAATTAAAACAGGAACTTATTTGACGGGTATTTGTTAGTTATTACTTTACAGTTACGTACCTGATTGTACTGTAGCTATACAGGCCTACATTTTGCTAATGATAGGTAGGACATCCACTGAAAAACTTTTTTACTACTACAATTTTGTTATTGACACAATGGTGGCGATGTTTAAGTTATTGCTGCTGATTCATATTAAGGATGCATATCGAATGGGAAAAGATACTAAAAGTAGAAAATGGCTGGTCTAGAAATATTTGCTTGCATGAAAAATAGTTATGATTAATTATGACCCAATTAGTTGAAGGCCCGAAACTTGAAAGCAAGTAGAAAGTAATTTATGGGGGGTAGCGGAAATCTTTAAACTGCAGAAATGATCTGTTCACAATGTGTTATAAATTAGAACTAGGGTATATGCAAATAGAAATATTATTTATTGCAGCCTATGGTTTGGGTTTCGAATGGACATTGTGTGATTTTCTATAGATTGCACAATTTCTAAAGCATCTGCTTCAATGCCGTTATGTTTTGTTACTATATTATACAGTTTTAAAATGTCAGATAGAACCTCTCTCCTATGCGGAAATCTTTAAAACATTTCATACACATCCTGTTAATATTACTTCTTGTCTCCGCAGCCGTCCAATTTTAAATTTTACAATATAATATTCATAATTGTACACTCTCAAATAGTGTATAGCATATCTTGGATTTTGAGTTTAAAGTTCTGCAATAGGATAACAGAGAATATTTAAATGAACACTCAAAGTTTACTGTTTTAGCCTATATCACCATGGACGTTTCGGCAAACAGCATGACATCACATTACTGTTTACATGGTCAAAGGAACTAAAAGCAATTAGCTTTCGTTACTTTCGCAAGCAATAACACAAATGTAATCGGTGTAACTTTAAATCATGTAAACGCCATTGATCACAGTAAGAACTGCAAGACTCTTGCAACAAGACCAAGACCTAGTATGCAAGACCGAGACCAAGACCAAGACTACTGATGCAAGACCGAGACCAAGACCAAGACCAGGGTTACCTATGCAAGACCAAGACCAAGACTGAGAGTGCAATACCAAGACCAAGACCAAGACCGCCTTGGTCTTGGTCTTGGTCTTGCATTTGCTCATCACTAGATAAAAGTCTCCCACAAGAGAGCCGAGGTTCCGAATGACGAATCAAGGTAAGTTTTCCGGAGCTCAGATTGGAGAAGAATGAGAGAGGAGAGAGGTTCAACTAACAATGAGTTCCTAGTCAGCGTAGAGGGATGATTTGTGGAATGGAAACAAGATGTCACAAGCAAAGTAGACTTCGCAACAATATTCCCCAGAACTTTGAATCATTAGGATACTTCGGGTTCTCCATTGCAAGTATTTTGTTGTACTATATTATTGAACTCGATAGGGTAGAGGGAGGGGGAATTTCTTGTGTCAATCCGTTTGCAGATGTAAAGGTTACTGGACTCGCATTGTTAACACTTACCATAATTTCCTCCACTGTGAACTCTCAGGGCATTATGGCGGATATTCGAACTGATTTACCCAGTATTATATTTAAATGGGTTACGAATTGTAAAGACCTGAACCGTGCACGCCCTCACAACTTACTCCGAAGGAATTAACTTTAACTTCTCACTTAGTTCAGAGATGGTAAAAACATGCAATAAAGCGAAGTGAGAAGCGATACTAAGAGTAGGGAAGGTTCAACCGGCCTTCATCGCTGAACGTACAGGACATGAACCCACAGGACTTAATATAATGGAAAGAAAAGCAGAGTAATAGATAAAGAAAGTAGCAAAGATTCAAATCAGTTTCCAATACAGACACACACATAGTATATTTAAATTATATACAATGAGTTATTCTTTGCGCTTTCTCGATGTTACAGAAATGTTCTTTAGCAATTTCTATATCTTCAATTTTTTTTTTCAATTACAGGCACCCTCATGATATGCTAATACATAAAAATAATAAAGTTTTTTTTTTCAACTGGTATTTAAAATAACTAGAGCCTCGAACCTGAAACCCAACTTAGACATGCAAACATGAACTCTTAGGTAAAATAACCACCCAAAAATAAACTAAACAAAACGAACCGATAAAATCCGCAACCTAAACTCAGAAGCTAAAGCCCCAGCAACAAATTAGCGACTTCTCTGTATTAACGCCCTTAAGTAGTGTGGCGGTGCTAAGCCCATTTATAACTATCCCAGATATTTTGATGCACTGAATTCTTGCTGAAAATACAAATAAAACATTAAGGACAATGAACTAGTAGCTTTTATTTAGATTTTAAATATTTAACATGAAATTTATATTAGTAGCAAGAATAATAATTTAACAGGAATCATGCAGAGAAGAACAGACTAAAGTTAGAAACTTACTGTTTGAGTGAGTTATAGCAAATCTCCTAGAACATCATTACGGTCGAATCTCGTCTGCACTCTGGAAAACAAGCAAAATCGGTAAATTAACATGAACAAACTATAGATAATAATTAAAACTGATTTAATAATAAAGACCTGGTGGGTAAGAATTATAATATGAACCAAGCAAACATAGAAATATTATGGATATATATATACGCCTACATATACATAATATTCTAATAGAAATATTAGTACTCAATGTAACAAACACCAAAGTACCCACAAGAAAGTGATGAAGTTAAGTAGTCAATTAAACCAAGAAACACTCATACCTGCAAATATGTTACGAAGCGGAGGTTAACTCGCGCAGCACTATAATTATACTGTCAAAAATTAAAATATTCAATAGAATTATAATTTATAACAGTTATTCGTATTGGTCCCTCGTTATATTTCAGATTGTTTTAAAACTAAAATTAAAATTGCGTTGGAAACAGAGATGGTCAAATGTGTTCAAAAGATCCATAACACTGAATGAATCGACTGGTTTATTGCTTTTGGGAATTTCCTGGAAGAAATCTGGACCTTCCTTCAGTGCTTCTATCATCATACTGACAACATTGGTTTGTCCTTGATGCTCGTTTTTGGCTGAAGCCTAGTATAGATGTTTACAGTTGTAGGCATGACTCCAGCCGACTAGACCGCGCACTCTCACCGCTCAAGGTAGTCGCGATAAACCAAACAAAGCAGAAATTGAAGATACCACAAAATAGCAAGATTGAGAATGTTGAGTAAGACATTAATAAACTCAAATGTGAACAGTAACGAACATACGTGAAAAGAATTATTGCATTACTATTAGCGAAACTATTGCCGAGAGAAGAAGACGAACTTTTTTAAGTACCAAATATAGAAAGACATACATAGAATATAATATACATAAACTTAGTGCCAAACACATGTGGTGTTACAAATAAGACTAAAAATTGCATGTAGTGTTACGTGAGTAATGGAGCATGCAGTATTAATAATAATAAATAAAAAAATAAAAAAAAACATGTGGTGGCACAATAGAAATCCCCAAAACAACCTTCCAAAATCGTTTTGATCCCAATACCCATGAACCAAAGCACGCCTACAGCCTAAGAAAACACGTCCATCCATTTTGAAGTTCCATTTTTGAGTAGCCAATATCCAATCTAAACATAAACAGAAGGTCTACCACAAAATCATTATTACGGAGCAAGTTATTATTGCGTCCGCAAACAAATCGTTAGAAAAGCTCTCAATACGGAAAGAAGAAAGTAAAACTATTTTAAATGTACTATGATTTATGCAGAATTCAGTTCGATCTGAATACTCTTACCGGATTGAAATTTGTCATGCAAACGGGAAATCAGATGGACCTGAGTCTCGAGGTCAATCCTCCTAAAAAGTAGAATCGGATCGGACTGACATCGTATTTAACTGCATGAAAACTCTACGGAACTCAAATCGATCTGAATACGCGAAGCGCTCGTTGATCGTCATCTGTTCTGAGGATATGCAACCAACACCACCTACCGGTAAGTCTATGCCATTACTAAATTCTGCATGGCGTGATTTGGAATATTTGTACTGTGCGTATAATCTTTTCAATGGTATTTTCTGTCTTGCTGCTTTTCTTGGTGTTGTGAATGTATCTCTTTCCTTTGTGTTATTTGAAATGGCCAGTGTTAGCAGAAATGTTTGGACAACTGTGGATATTATGCAAGAGAAACAAATACATAATGTTTTTGATGGCACAAAATATAAGAACATCGAAATATATAAATTTGTTGAAGAAGAGGTGAAGTAAAATGGTCATTTCTCTAAAGCCGCCGAACAAATACGAAATAATTGGAAAATCCTTCAGGCAGCTTACAGAAGCGGAGAAGCACGAAAACACTTTTTCATTGAGCTACATGATATAGGCTACTTGGCAATAGACCATCAACATCCACTGAAGGTGTAGATACCGAAGTTGAACAGGGCCCTTCATGTCAGCCTTCAACATCCAATACCTCAACTGCAGAAAATGTAGAAATTGAAGTAGATCCACTGGTAAAAGAAGACGATATAAGGGACACATTTAATACCAGCATTTCTGATCCCAGTGCCAGCACCAGAACCATCACCAGTGCAGAGCCTAAGAAGAACTGTTATAAGAGAGGACACCAGAATTCTGGAATGGGACTTTACACCAGAGAGAGAGATGATGAACGAGTTCTTCAGGAGAGAAGAAGAAAGAGAAGAAGCGGCAAAGAAAAAGAACCGAAGAGCTGACCACCATTCTCACATCATTTACTGCTGCTATTGGCCGCTTGGCAGCGGCATCAACACCAGCAACATTCCTGTTTCCTGTTTTCCCTACACAAGTTCAGTTTTGTTAGCAACGACCATCAGTACCAGAATATGGAACTAATAGTACGAAGAGCTCCAATCAGATACCAAGAGAAGATGACGATGACGACATACGTCCTTTTACAGGAGCTAAAACTTTTTAATTTTTTACTTTTGAACAGTGAAAGAATTGCATAATATTTCCTTGGACGATCCTGGGTTTTTTTTATTTCTTCTATTGCACTTAGTCGAACCGTTCGTTCATGTCTCCAATAACAGTTGTGACTATTTACTATTGATCCTAGGTAGTTAAAAGAAGCAGTTTTATTGTCTGTGTTTCATTAATGTATAGGTCTTGTAGAGTGTTATTATTCTTAGAACACTTCATATATTTTGTTATTTCTACATTAATCCTTAAACCATATTGTAATGCAATTTATTATTATTTTTTTTTTTTGAAAGCCCTATATTAGAGCAGATTTTGTCCTTGCCTGCGTAAGCAATGCACTGTGTCAGCCTGGTAGTTGTATTAGCTCTCAAGTCTAGCTGTTTAGAATACGCGTAGAATCATTTACCAGATTGTATAAGGTGGCTAACAGAGGGTCTCCTCCTTTGACACCAAACTTGACATGGAACTCTTCACTAAGATTATTAATGACTTTTTTGTGTAACTCCATATTGCATCAGGCATTCAGTAATTTTGTCTTTGTGTACTGAGTCAAAAGCAAGTGTGATGTCAATAAATAGGTTATGTAAGTTAATGTTATATTCATAATACTTTTCATATATTTGTCTCACTATAAATAAGTTGTCTACAGTGGATTATTTTTTCAAATTCCCATTTGACTGTCATTTAATTTAGTATCTGTTATTTGGCTCAATCTTATATTTATTAAATTGGGAAATATTTTGTACACTATATTTAACAGGGCTATTGGTCTATCATTTTTACTTAGTATCTTCATTTTTTCGTTCTTCAACTAAGACATTATTATTCTGAAATTCATGTGCATTAAATACGTTATTAAAATAGTTTTTCCATCTATCTAGAACTTGTGGCATTTGTGTTAATATATTATCATCAGCGTCTCTACACATAGTTGAAAGGATTGCTTGAGATTGTTTAAAACACTTGATATCATCAAACAATTTCTTTAACTCATTTGCTTTACTTTTCCCTTTTGTCAGACACTACTACTAATATGACAAAAATAACTGTAACAATAATTTACTAAAAATTACCAATCACTTTACTAAGTTAACTTGCATAAATAATGCCATCTACCTACTTTCCCCCCTTTGGTAACTTATACACCATAATATCACACCAAAGATGTAACCTTGCTACACACAGATGGCTTAAAACAAGTAATAATTATTATTCTTAATATGTATACATGTTGCACAGAAGAAATGGCATGTAAAAGTATGCCTAATCCTGCAGAAAAAATTCCAACTTATTGGTGACGGTTAAAGGCTAAAGTAGCGGTAGGCCTAACGCTAATTAATTAAAATATTACCTGCATAAACGGTCCACAACTGCCAACATAGGAATACTATATGATGGCCATCCAATGCGATTGATGAAATCCTCATATCCTACTTTTGGGAGTAAAACTGGTATATGGGTTCCATCGATAACTCCAGAGATATTTGGTATCCCACATATAGCCTCAAAACCATCAGCAGTCTCTCGTGCCTCTATTTCATTTGGTATGCTTAAATAATCAGTTTTAAATTCGCTGTACAGTGCTTTACAGAAGTCATACACATTTGTGTGCAACACATTTATTTGTTCCAAATTGATTTCCAACCAATCAGTATTCCGCACAAGCCGTCAATTTGTACAGAGCAATAGGAACTTTTTTCTCAACTGTCATTGGTTTTCGGATAATATTACCTTTTGGATTTTGGGTATGGTCTTAACCACCTGCATATAAATTTGAAAGTGGATGAGCTCATACGAAAATTCTCCAACCAATCTTGATCTGTCTAGATCCTTTGTTTTACCCAGTACCTTTTCTTTTTGTATGTCCTTTTCTTATTTGTTGACCAGTAGGCCACCATTCCAGAATGTAGTAACTGGGGAAGAAATAAGAACCTATCTCTTCTCCATGTCAATTGTTCAGTTCCCACATTTCGGTGAGATGAAAATAAATCAAGAACTCAAACAGCAGCAGACACATTTGTATTTTCCTGTGATTCATGATCTCGATCGTGCTGAAACATAATATATTACTTGAATAATCAAAACACACACTTCACTTCACTTTTATTTATCGACGTCACACCATGTAAGGTTTCAACGTCCGTAGAGGTTGTAAACAAATTTTCCTGTGTGTATACAAAAAGTAGCTGTCCTAAATTGTTAGATCATATCTTCATTTTACATCGGTATAAGAATCGTTTTAAAATTCTAGCTGCTTTGTGTGGTTGAGCCGTAGTTAAGGCTGGTATATTCCATGGGCTATATCCATACTCTGTGCGTAGGTCGTTATAAAAGTCATGGTCACTGGTATTTAGATTTGGACACGAGAAAAGTACGTGATTTAAATTTTCTATCTGTCCACAGGAACAGAGTGGATTGTCCCTTTTTTTAATTCTGTGTAGGTAATGGGGGGTGATGGCCGTTTGGGCTTGTCAGCTTACAAAATTGAGAACCCAAGTTCGATACCCACCTCCCCCAGGTCAATTTTATTCTTTAGAATCACACATTGGTCTACTACTTTTCTCTTAAAACTGGATACTAATTTTAGTTCTAGATACAATACTTTCTCTTACCTATCGTACTGGTAGAGAAATAAAAAAAATACTACACTTGAGTGTACTCAAATAAATAATTATATTTTATCTTTTTATACTTTCATTTTTTAATTATCTTGTTGTGTTTTCATTTTATATCAATGAATAAATAAAGAACTGTTGTTTTGAAAAAAGACCTGTTATCTATATTTATGGCGTCTCCAAGCTAGACGATGTCCGATGATTCATGTTAATTAAAATGGGAAATGTTTTTACCCAGGGTTTTAAAGTTAATGAAAGCGCAAAGGAAACGCTTCCTCAAAGAGTTTTTTTTTTTACATTAATTTCACTTCCTGTAAAAGTAAATCAGTTTCCATGAACACGACGGAATTAATATAAACCATGTATTACTACATAACTTTCCTCCCTTTCATCCGTGCTGATAAATTCCTCTTTTTAATCAGAATTAGTCAAATTCTTTCAGAGGGATCCTTCTGTTTTAGAAGCAATACTACTCCATTTCTTACACATTACACATATCTAGACCTATTTCTTTTTTATATTTGTTAAGGATTAGTCACATTTGGCGTCCTTTATATAGGGGACTTTTCATTTCCCACACAAATATTGAAGAGGCTGGTTCTAGGACTAACTAGTATGAATATGTTAGGAGAAAAATTCCCCTGACATTGGGATTCGAACCCAGGACCTTCGGCTATCCGTACCTATGTTCTACCAACAACTAACCGGAGTTCGATTCACTGCCCAAGATAGAATTTCTCTTCTATGGTCTACCTTACTGAAAGACATTTACGTCACATTCAGTATTGTGAGGCACACTAATTGTGTTATTTTGTGACCGGATTTTCACTTTGATTGTACAGTAACATTTTAAGGTGCAGACAGGTATCCATGATATCATAGAAAATTGTTGCTATTCAACATTACAAGATAATATTTTTGGTAGAGCATCAGCACTTGAAGCCGAAGGACGTAGGCTCATATTCCAGAGTCAGAGGAATTTTTATCCTAAAATATTCTCATGTAACGTTCAACAGAAACAATATTTTGTAGTTTCTTCGATACACATAATACTTCTAAATTTTACCGCACAATAACCGTGGAAACCTGGTCACAGAATTACTAAATTAGTGTACCTCACAATACTGCAAATGATGTAAATGACTTTCAGTAAGGTAGAACTTTAAGGAAATTAGTCATAGGAGAGAGATTCCATCTACAGCTGTGAATTGTACTGCGAGTTGATAGAGCACAGAAAGCCAAAAGTCGTGTGCTCGAATTCCAGTGTCAGAGGAATTATACTCCCAAAACATTCTAATATAATGTTTAACAGATACAATATAACCTGTGGATTTAGATACGTATCTACAACTACCGTAGTTGGTGTGCTAACTATACTTTCCGTATTAATGCAAATGCTGCTGATATGTTTACTAGGAAACCTCATGCGAAACTTTCGCACTTTCCACTTTTTGAAAAAAAATAGAAAAGCGGGAATTTACCATAGGTAATCCCACGAGAGTTGACGAGTTTATCGAAAGATTCGCGACTGCGCAGCAGGAGCGAAATTATCTGATGACACTCTTCAACGAGTTGGATTTATTAAGACTATTCCATGAATAAAAATGTACGGATTATGGAAATAAATAATTACTTACGTGCTTTGTTGTATAAAAACAAAACTAACAGCTGCGAGATCACGGCATACTATGAATGAACGATCCATGAATCAATTCGAGTTACCATGTTGGGGCCAGTGCTACCAATTGTGGCATATAAGACACAGTTTACTTCATTCAGGTAAGCTAACAGCAGAACAGAATAAATGCACACCAACTGGCTTATAACGAATCGAAATTGTGTTTTTAATCAATGCACATTTCTATTATTTCAATTTCCAATCATGTTATGTTGTGCAAAATAATATTTTTTCGTTCTGCTTAATGGCACTGATGCTTACGTGTCCAGTACCGAGCAGACTATTTTAACTCATAAAATAGTATCCTCATATTATTAGCAAGCATTTTATAAGATAAACGATCGTGATTGATCTATATTCGAGGAATTGCTAAACGTTACTGGTGATTATCAAACACGCGGCGTATGAGTGGAATAGTCTAAATAATCAAAGTCATCGTTATACAGTGGTTTATATTAGAACTAGCATGTACCCGCGGCTTCGCCCGCGATAATTATTTCAAAAATTAAAAATTAAGAGCATAATAGTAAAATCATTATATTTATTAACACCTAAATCACGTGGACTACATACCACGATTAGATAGCATCGTCTGGTAAAAGCGTCCTCAGATTCGAGTTTCTTGGCCCAGAAAACCTCTGTATAGGGACATTCGTCCAAATAAAACAACGTTTGACCATATTTAGGGCTTACAACATTCATGGCCAAGTGCATCAACAGTGATTAAGATTTGGTTAAACAGTGTTTACCTACACACGTTTAAGATTTTAAACATGATTAAAAAGAAATGTGGAGCACCATTCCTAATCTCTGTTTACGGAACTGTGTTTAGCTGGCGGCTTGTTTAAACACAGAGCATAAAATCGGAAAGCGAGCGGAGTATAATGAACGCATTCTTCTGTTCACGAGGCCATTACCTAGAGGAAGAAGAAGAAGAAGAAGTTAACAAGAAGACACCATGGAGTAGCGAGGATATTCTCTGCTCTGCCTGTGATGTAGGGAAGCATATTATTATGTATCGGCGAGTCAGTGAGGTTATTGCATTGCTTTCATCATGTATAATTCGAGCTGCAGTTCTGAGCATATTTCCAATGTCCCCTACAACAATATTGAATGATCAGGTAGCATAATACCTCAATACAGTTAAGAAAGTTCTTCGAAAGGATTTCCTCGCTGCACTATAAAATTTCTTCGCTCGTTTTCATTCCGTTCAAGATATTCCAGATATAATAACTCTCTTCAAAGTCACCGTCTGTACATTGTGTTTTCTTTGGCTTTTATATCATGAATACTTGCATTTCAAAAATACACTGTCATAGCCTTGTTTTTTCTTTTGTTTTGCTTTCATATATTTTAAAAACATAAATACACTGTACCGTTTAACATGTTAAGACTTCACTGCCTAATATATATATATTTTGCTTTCAGAATATTTTAAAAACTGAAATACAGTGTTCCATATAAGACTTTATAGAATGCGCTGCTACTGCTTTGTGTCTGTATTTTTTTTTCTTTTGTAATATTTTAAAAACGAAAATAAAGTTTACCGTATAATATTTTTAAAATTCACGAACACTGTCTTTATATAATATAATAAACTGTCATAATGATTCAGACTGCAGTCTACTGAATAAAACTTCATGAATTATCTGTCAATACCTCATATAATTATTCACCAAGAATTATACAGGACAGTAATAACTGTAATATCCTTATATATATTCAGGGTAGTTTTTCTTGTAAAATAAAAAAAAAAATGAATGTCACAGTAAAAGAGATACATCAGTACGACACAAGATCAAGAAAGAACTTATACACAATAGGGCACAATAAAAAAGCATCGGAAAGGGATCCATACGTAATCAGGGTAAAATTTTATAACAAACTACCAGACAGTATAAAACAGTGTATCGGGACAAAATTCGCCAATAAATTTAAATAATACCTATGCAAAAGCACTCTACAGGATAGAAGAACTATGAAATGGAGAGCCTTAGCATGTATCTCTATTGTATATCTATTGTATAACTATTGTATAATTCAGATTGTAAGTTTCGGACATGTCCAACATCATGTCTGTATTTGATACAGGGACGAAATAAAATTATTATTATTATTACTATTATTATTATTATTATTACTATTACTTATTACTGACAGTGAATTCTTAAAATTTCATACAGTACCGGTACACTAATTAAACTTAAAAATATGATAAAAAAAATTAGCCGCGACCGGGATTTGAACCTGCGACCTCCTGCACCACAGCTCAGTAGTATAACCACTCAGCCAAGAACGACGTTAGGAACATTGCTTGAATATGGGGAATGTGAACCGGTAAGGCTTCTCTTGTGTCGTGCTTCGAGACTTAAAACCGTCTTTGTAGGTCTATGAGATGTGTTTATATAATATTTATTGTACCTTACAGTTCGGAAAAATGGTATTATGATACTGATGACATTAATATCGAGACCTAATTCGTCTAAAAAGAGAAATATGAGAAGAAGAGAGTCTCATCTATTGTTTGCAAGTCGACCCCGCCATTTCAGCAAACTGCTAATCATTGTTTAGCTTCAGTAACCGCCCGATTTTGACTGTTTAAGTTTAATCAACGGTAATCGGTGATTTCGACACTAAACGAGGTTGAAGCTCCATAACTTTCCCTAATCATAGGTTAGGAAGAAATTATAAACGCTGATTATACTAATCGGGGTCGGTGCACTTGGCCATCAAGCGATCGCGAAAGTTTTATTTTCAAGGTATGACAAAAATAGCCAAAGCCAACTGTAATTGATCTGACATTGAAATGTATAACTGAAAACTTATGTTTTGAAAACGCAAAAAAATGCACGTTTTTTTCCCGTTTTTCACTCATAACTCACGAACGAAAACTAAAATTAAAATTCCGGCTTCGAGGTGCATTTTCCGACCCTTCAGCCTACCTATGTTTAAAATTTCAGATCTCTGCGTTCATTAGATTTCGCTGGACATCGAAGACAATTCCTTTTATTAATATAGATAATATGAATTATAATGATACCGTCTCTAATTTGTCAAACGTCCATTTCATTTAATCCAAACCCACCTATACCATTGGCAACAATATGTTCTGTGAATTTGTTTCGATAATTCTATGTAAAAAGGGATTAAGTATTTTCAAAAACATTTAATTTTTGGCATTTAAAATCAACATTTTTCAAAATCCTTTCTTAGTGAGCATCTACATTATGAAACGAAGGTACTGTCAAATTTCCAAGTCTCTACCTGTTATAGTTTAGGCTGTACGTTGATTCCCGTCAGTCAGTCAGTCAGTCAGTCATTCATTCAGTCAGTCAGGACAAAGCCTTTTATATATATAGAGATAACGAATGCTTAAAAATATAAGCCGATTTCACAGAATAGGCCTACACTTAATTATGTCTGTATATGATTCATTGAACTTATAGGATATACCATATCTTTAACACTGTGGTACAGGTTGTAATAATACAACGCAGGGAAACCACCTTCAGGCTGTAAACAATCTCTCAGAGAATACATTAATACTGCCATATAAATAAGTAGTCTTTAAAATGAAATATAGGCTACTTTAGTGTAGATTTAACATTACTTTTAGATTCAAAGTTCACCATAATCGCTAGCATTTGCTAGCATGGTACTTTATGAGATTGTGTGGGGGACGGAAAAATGTCTGCCCGTCTGTCTGTCTGTCCGTGTGAATACGCTTTATCGGACTTTCATGAAACTTGCTGTACGCATTTATAACGTTCATGGAAAGAACCCAATTGATATTGAACCAAATCTGTTCACCGGTAGCCTACCGGAGTAATACCCGATTTAGTTGCATATTTTAATAGATTATATTAGAACTCAAACACTGAGGCGGAATATGCCTTTAGCCATATTCCATAACGTTTTACAGTAATTAATTAAAACATTTCATTTTATTAATATTATACAGGAATTAATTAAATATTGGGAAAGATAAGTATAAACCATAATTATTAAGAGTTTGAGAACTAGAAGCAAATTTGTTGCAAGAAATGGGAAAATTAATACTTTAGAATAAAGCAAGTACAAGTAACTGTAATAATAACACAGTCTGAGTAGACAAAGGCAGGCTGTCAATCACTCGAGCAAATTCTGTGTATTGGTATTGTGCTCAAAATTTAACTTATACAAAAGAATATCAGATAACAGCCGATTTTATTGTGTGAAGGGGAGAAACCAGCTCCACTTCGACACTAGATGAACAATAGGGTGTTTAAGGTTCCAGGAACTGGAAACCATCAGTAAGCCGTGTTGGCGTGGTTCTAATAACCAATATTCTTCCGCACTAGCGGAATGATATTAACAGGTAATAACCAATGAGAATAAGGGACTAATTTGTGTATCTGACGTCAGTACGAGGCTTCTTGGTAGGTGATGAAATTTGATACAAGAGAGAAGAGCCGAGAGCTCCATAGGATTCGGTCGCGAGGTTTTTTGAGGCCAGGAGGCCATAGCCCGGTTGTAGTCTCGGGAATTTTTATAAGTCCAGTCGAGGGTCGCTGGGTACTTAGTTAAAGTTAAAGTCCGGGGAGAGTAATTATTTTAATATATCAGTAGAGTCTGAGTATATTAGCGATCACCAAGAAGCCGCGCATTGATTTAATCCATCGCTTTAAGAGAATAAATTAATATTTCTGGATATTGTAACAGTACTGTAATTGGGCGTGGAAATTTGCAATTGTTAATAAATATCGCTTCTACCCAACTGTAAAGACTTTCAATCGACTGCTCTCCTTTTAACGTGCTGTCCCTGAGATAAAGAGTATATTAAGCCGGGCAATAAGAATAAACAGGTAACGATCCAAGGACTGGAACATCACGGCGTCTCACCACGACATCATAGCAACAGCATCCTGTGGGTCCAGAGACTGCAAGTAAGCAATTTTATTCCAAATGGCACCCAACATTTTTATTCCAAATGGCGCTTCCAACGTTTGAGGGTGTCGAGCATTAATGGCATAGAACATTAATGAAAATACAGCACGGGAGGCAGCGAGACTTCACTACCGGAGATCGGCGGCAGCAGACAGCGGCGAGCGGGACTTCAGTCACCGCCACACGGACCGTC
Source organism: Ectobius pallidus (assembly GCA_964059195.1). Taxonomy (NCBI): domain Eukaryota; kingdom Metazoa; phylum Arthropoda; class Insecta; order Blattodea; family Ectobiidae; genus Ectobius; species Ectobius pallidus. The sequence continues at coordinate 26,890,911 of CAXKWD010000006.1, read as the reverse complement.
AACTCATCGATCAACACACCAAAATTGTAAAGTACAAACATTCCATATCTGTGTATATATTTTGTTTTTGTGGGTATTTCTTACATGCATACTATAGCTAGATGTGTTAGCATAGCAGGGTATATTTTTGTGCAGAGGGAAAATAAGTGTAAATTAGCTCAATGAAACTAAGATATAAAATTATTGGAGACAGTATGGAGAATCAGGAGATGGAGGTTCAGGGCGATGTAGAGCCACCAACTGTAAATATTGATGAAGATGTGTTATTGGAGGGTCCTTCCGACCAAATTAGTGATCAGGAAAATGAGGTTCAGGCTGAAAATCAGTCAGATACGGTAATGGAAGTAGACGAAATTAGGCCTAGTACATCCAATAGTAGCCAGGCAGTTCTAAATGATCCGGGGAATATACAATCTCTCTTTAGCTTCATGTCAGAGATTAAAGAGCAATTAAAATCAGTAGGGGAAATGAAAGAGAAATTAAATTCTGTAGGGGAGTTAGAACAGAAAATAAAAGAAAATTTTCAGGAAGAATTCAAAGCTGTAAATAACAAATTAAATTCTGTGGGGAATTTAGAGCAGAAAATGAAAGAAAATTTTCAGGCAGAATTCAAAGCTGTAAATAACAAACTAAGTTTTATGGGGACTTTAGAACAGAAAATGGAAGACGGTTTTAAGAACATGCACGACAAAGTCAATAATTTTGAAGATACTGTGAGGGGATTGCAGACAGAAGTTAATATTAAATTTACTGAAATCACAACAAATGTTCAAACCGAGCTTAGGCGGGAACAGGAGAAAATACAGAACACTTTAACTCAACAGAATACTACAGTTCAGAATAGCCTAGAAGCAACTTTGAATCAAGTCAAGTTAGTGGTAGAATCTTCCAGTAAATCAGTGAATGACAGAGTTGATAATTTAACTTCACAAATGGATTTAGTTCAAAATAAAATTAGGGAACTGGAACAGAATGATAGACAGATAGAAACGATTTGCCAGAACAGCATGAGTGGCGCATCGAGCAGCGATAATGTTATCCCGGAGGAGAATAGAATTAATAATGTAAATTTAGCTTCTACAAGTACCATGGTTGTAACTGAAAATGCTATTGAACTTGAAAGAATGTCAACTCCAGTCCGGCATAGCAGTATCGCTACGCATGATAGTAATAATGTTAGCAGTAATGGTAGTACTCAAAATGTGAATGCAACTGTACAGGGCATTCCTGTTCACTTGTTAAACGAGATCCCATTTCCAATTTTCAATGAGGACGAAAATATGAATCCTCAGTACTATCTTACTGAACTTGATAATTACTTTAAATTAAAGTCAATTCCTCCAGAACTCAAAATGTTAATGGTGAAGAAAAGCCTGAAGGGTAGGTCATCTCAGTGGCTAAAATTAACACTAGGGGAACAGGTAGATTATGACACATTTAAGAAATTTTTCATGCATCGCTACTGGAATGACAATGAGAAAAACAAAATTCGAAGCGAACTTACTACGGGGAAATATAATCCACAAGGGGGCGTGACGATGATTGATCATTTTTTACGCATAGCACAGAAAGGGAGAATGCTAGACCCTCCTCTTAAAGATTCCGAGGTCTTGAGTATTGCTGCAAGCCATTATGAGGACCATATAAGAAATAATTTGATCGTGGCTAGGCCTAAGGATTTTGGGGAAATGGTAGACTTGCTCACAAAATTTGAGGCTACAGCGACTTCACCTTACACTCAGGATGGGGCAAAAACAATAGCTTTCATGTAGGGAATAGCAGCAACAAACAAGTTAATAATTCACAAGGTTTTAGGCCTAATTATGCATCTCTTGGGCAGGAGGCACCGGCTGCGCCTCACTCCAGCCAAAATAATCAGGCCTACTATGGCAATAATGGGGGCAGATCAGGCCAGAATAGTTTCCAGTATAACAGGGGACAGAACGGACAAAATAACAGGGGATTTCAGAATAGGCCTAATTTCCAAAGGGGAAATAATAATAATAGGCAAATTAACATGTTCACGGTCGATAATAGGCCTAGTAACAGTAACAATGGGAACAATCAGGGCTATAGAAATAACTATAACAGAAATGCTCCGCATTGGCTGCGAAATAGGGGATATAGAAACGGGTATTGGAGAGCCAATTTCTATAGGCGGCCATACAATAGACAATGTAACTGGCGAAATAACAATAATAATCGCAACAATCAGGCTACAGGCAGGTCTGACAATGACAATGGGGGCAGAACTATGAATCCGGAGGCCCGGAGTTTTCAGCCGAATGATAGGAGTAGGTCGGCTTCGCCACAAGGCAACGGCGGAAACCAGCCGTCGGAAAACTAAGTCACGGGATTCTCGTGGACCCTGAGATTCTCGATTGCCTCAGTCGTATGAATACTACTGACAGAAATGGGTCTACCAACTATATGACAGCCCAAAAAGACGTTAGGGAAATTACTGACACGACAAAAATTCCTTTGACACAGACTGGACGTGACGTAATAGCTGAACCACCTAGAATTAAGGCAGATATATATGGCTTGCAATGTGATATATTAATAGATAGTGGCTCAAGTTCAAGTGTGTGTAGCCTAGATTTTTATTATAGGTTGGAACAAATGGGAATTAGAATTTTGTCACTACCAGTATGTGCTGTATTTTTTTCAGTCGCTGTAGGCAAGCGACGCGAGAGAGTGAAAAAACAATGTTTACTGTTAGTTAAAATGGGGAGATTTGAGGTAGAAATAATGTTCCTTGTAATTAATGGCTTAACTACAGATATTATCCTAGGATGTGATGCTTTTTCAGAATGGAACGCAGTAATAGATTTCAAGCGACAGGCTTTATTTGCAGTGGTTAATAATGTTGAAATAAAAGTCCCATTTATAGATTACACCGACACAGGGGTTGTAGATAAAAGATTGGAGATAGAAAAAGATATGGATGGCGAGTTATTTTTTGTGGAACACATTTGTATAGGGGATCAAGAATTAGTGGAGGTCAGTGCATATGACAGTGCTGAGTCTGAATTAGGCCATATTTGTACACAAGGGTCACTGGACTGTGACGCGTGTAATCTCCACATAGTGTCACTGAGACATATTTACGGCGATTCTGAGAATGAATCTAGGCCAAGATCCCGTTCGAGCCGGTGTCGCGTGCCAGGGAGTTAAGTACAGAGATGTTAGAGATATTACGCGATAAGGTGGAATTATGTCACGATTTAAAGGCCAAGTGTAGAGATTTTAAAGGGAAGTTATTATTAGGAGGAGATTTTATCAGAGAGTATTGGCACACCCCAGGAGCCGCATGATTAAATAAACAAAATAAAGAAAAAAAATAGAATAAATAAATAAAATAAAGAAAAAAAATATTAATCTCAGGACATTTATGACGATTTTTTTTTTGACAGACTGAAATACACTAAATTGTAAGATTACGACTCAGACATAATAGGTAGACGGACTGACGAGGCAAGCGAGATCTTAGGGTACCCAGAGTTCAATGTTGAAATGTGCAAACGCGCATTCGAGCGTATCAAAACACGTGCAGCCAAACGTAAGGAGAAGGCCAAACGCTATAAGCATAAATGGTCGCCTCAAATCAACGATAAGGTGTTGATTAGGGACACTAAGCTGTCTTCATTATTAAGGGGACGTTATTCTCGTCTCGAGCTTTTATTCAAAGGACCAGGGTTTATAACTCAGAAATTTGGGGACCACACTTATGAAATTCAAGATGTAAAATCAGGTAAAATTTTTGGCAGATATCATAAACAACTACTCAAACCATATAAAGAATCACCCACCCAGTAAATTCACACCATGAACAGGAATAACCTACGTTAGGACTGTACAATAGTTAAGCAATAGTTTAAGTAACCACCAGTATACAGAATGTCAGTGTCATATGTTAAAGTGTAAAAGCAACAGTGAGATGAAGTCCGATCTGTGACGGAGTTAAAGCTTGGACTCAGTGAACCTTTCTCTTGTCATAGATAAAGAAATAGTGTTGGCGGCGTGCTTGTAGCATAAGTCGAGTGGTGCGCTAATTCAAGCTTGACTGATCGAACCTTGTTAGCGACATCATTAAAAATGGTGCAGTGTTATGCGTGTGTTGTGCTTTTGCGAAGCTAATTTTTTTCTATGTTGTGTTTTGTTTTTTTTATTCCACGACCATCAGTTTAAAGCAGACTCATCGAACCTTTGCTGTCATGTGTACGTGTAGGTGTATATATCATTGTAAATAAATTCCCGATTGCCTAGAAAGGCAAAATAGGCCTACATATGGAATGAAAAGAAAGGTAAACAGGGCATTGGGTGAACAATGTTCCAACTTGTATATATTTTGTGTAAATAGTAATAAGAGTGTATAACTAGTAATAAGATGTTAGCCTAAGGGCAGAGCTAGATGAAAATGCAAAGGCCTACAATCAGTTACAGGGAAAATCAGTGTTAAATCTTCAACACAACAAATAGGGGAAGTTTAAATTAATGATTTAAGAAGTTTAACTAGTATTCTATACTTTACGATTTTATTTTGAGTAATGTATAAGAAGGAGATATCACTTTAAAGTTTTTGGAGGCATCGTTTAATTCGTGGGCATACCTACGATAGAGATATTCTTGTAAACAAGCAATCTCTCTCCCGCAGGTAGGCATTTGAGGCGGAATATGCCTTTAGCCATATTCCATAACGTTTTACAGTAATTAATTAAAACATTTCATTTTATTAATATTATACAGGAATTAATTAAATATTGGGAAAGATAAGTATAAACCATAATTATTAAGAGTTTGAGAACTAGAAGCAAATTTGTTGCAAGAAATGGGAAAATTAATACTTTAGAATAAAGCAAGTACAAGTAACTGTAATAATAACACAGTCTGAGTAGACAAAGGCAGGCTGTCAATCACTCGAGCAAATTCTGTGTATTGGTATTGTGCTCAAAATTTAACTTATACAAAAGAATATCAGATAACAGCCGATTTTATTGTGTGAAGGGGAGAAACCAGCTCCACTTCGACACTAGATGAACAATAGGGTGTTTAAGGTTCCAGGAACTGGAAACCATCAGTAAGCCGTGTTGGCGTGGTTCTAATAACCAATATTCTTCCGCACTAGCGGAATGATATTAACAGGTAATAACCAATGAGAATAAGGGACTAATTTGTGTATCTGACGTCAGTACGAGGCTTCTTGGTAGGTGATGAAATTTGATACAAGAGAGAAGAGCCGAGAGCTCCATAGGATTCGGTCGCGAGGTTTTTTGAGGCCAGGAAAATCGGAGCGATTATGTAGAGAAGTAGCTAGAAGGTGTACCTAAATGTTCCAAATAAAACAGTTTTAATTTTTTTCACTGTCATTTTCATTTTATGCCCATCGGATGATTAAAAAAATAGCCCTCGTATTTCCGAAATTGAAGTTACTTTTTCCGAAATTGAAATTACGTTTTCCGAAATTGAAATTACGTTTTCCGAAATTGAAATTACTTTTTCCGAAATTGAAATTATTTTTTCCGAAATTAAAATTATTTTTTCCGAAATTGAAATTATTTTCTCCGAAATTGAAATTACTTTTTCCGAAATTGAAATTACTTTTTCCGAAATTGAGGTTGAATAGGTGTTGCTGATGGCTAGAAAACACAATACAAAGCTTGTCACAAAAAAACTTACGTGCTCATCGTTAAATCGGGGCCGGAGAAGGTACTGCACACTGCACACTACACTCTTAATTCAACTCTCTCTATGCTTCTCACCAGCGAAAACTGCCGACAGTCTAAGAATGCTCAACAACGCAATCATGCGGAAGCGCCCCAAATCACAACCGAACCAACGAGAACATTTCAAATTCAAAATAGTATCAGTACTGATACACTAATTTTATTGTAACTTCATCGGGACAGCAGAAATTTTTAAATCTTATTTTCCAGATTATTTATGTAAATTTCTGCTCAAATTTCGGATAGGAGAGAACCAGTGGCTAACCTTTTATTTTGTTAGTTGTGCTTAAGAATAAATTAGTTGTGCTAAAAAATAAGTTAGTTGTACTTTAGTATTGGAATTAATACTCATCTATTTAAGTTTTGCTTATGGTATTTATTTGGTTAAGTTGTCTTATATTAAGTTTAATATTTACGGAACTAGTTAATATTGGTATAAATAATTACACTGTCGTAAGCAGGGCCCCGTTTCTTAGGTTTAAAACAATTTCGTTCCCTCCTAGCTATCTGTGATATTTTAACGTACGGTAAATATCCGTTTCATTGGAACAACAATTCCTGGCCGGGCCCGTTTCATTGGGTGGAGTGAATAAAAATTAAGTAGTTACTACTAGTCATATCGACTAGTACACTTACAAGTATCAGCTTTTAACTAATTTTGAGTGAATATCCTTATAGTAGTACTTAGGATAAGTTAATACTGGATAAACATTAGTACTTACTATCTGCTTAGATGTAACTTAGTGGGCCATGATGACTTAAAGTAAGTCACGATATCATGCCATCATGTTTGTCTTCCTGCCCGTATGTTTGTCTGAGTGTGATAGCCAGCCAAATCTAGGGCAGGCAGAGATCTTACATTTTTTACAAAATAAAACTGTCAGATTTAAAACCTGAATATTACACGTTAATTAAGTAAAAATAAAATTGTAAATTATTTTAGGTAATAATACACAGATAATTTTTCAGTAATAATTAATTACCACGAATTCTAACTCTGACAGCCTGGAACGCTTAAAAATGAAAAATTTATATCTTGCATTAAAATAAATGACCATACTAAATATTTTACAGACATAAGCCTAGTACTGTAAAAAGAAGACTGAGTTGACTTTAAAAACTCTGTGTAACATTTTTTGAACCTCACTGTAGTTGTGGATTCAGGGTTAAAATTTCAATTAATCAAAATACGAAATATCTCTTCCGTGAGCAGGTTGAAATTGTCTGTACTCTTTGTTAGGCTCAGGGTATTCGTCCCGAATCTGTTTAACTAAGCATGAAGGTATGTTTAGTTGTTTGTTGGTTTGTCTGTAACAGTTGTTTGTTTGATCGTTATTTTTGTAAGTGTTTTTCTCAAGAATAAGTGGATTTTGTAAAATGAAAGATCCTCGTATAAGCAGAACTTTAAACTGGGGTCTTTTAATTAGTTATGAATGAATGAGAGTAAACCATACTATACAATACTATACTATACATGCCTGTAAATCTTCAGACAATAACCTATCACATTTATTCACACATAAATGCCATAGACCTGCGCCGAGAACTAACCTTCAACCTTGGTCACAGAAAGGCAGTGGGATACTGACTGCTTCACCCTGGCCGACGTGAAAGGAAGTTATGTATTTCAAATGAGAGTCTTGTTTTATGTAAATGACCCAAAGCTAGCTCTAAACAATAAACATTAGTGTAACCTAAGCCAATTAGAATAATTATTTTAATACGCTCGTTCATTAAATACTCAGTAAGCGAAATCTTGTCTGTCTGATTTCATAGAGCACTGCATACTGTATAAAAGTATTTTTCGAGATTACAAATATCTGAAATATATAATTAAAAATATATATTTTTTAAATCTGTACCTCAGAGCCAAACGAGCGTAACTGCTAAAAACTAAATTTTACAGGAGGAGCGAAAAACAAAATTATGAACAATAAAGGGGAATGGAGTTACTACTATTTGACTCTCAATATCTTGGTTTCTAATGAAATTATGGATTTAATATTAATTGGTTCTATAGAGGTCAAGAAGTTAGTAAAGAATATGAAAAAAAAAAAACAAAAAAATATGAAATTTGGAGTTACGTTCCTTTGGCTCTGAGGTACAGAAATAAGGAAGAGAATCAACAATATTGCTATCGTCAGTGTGGGTTAGTCTACTGCAAAACCCAACTTTTCCAAGTCTCCTAGCACTTGTCCGCATTACTTCACATTTAACTGAATATGTGTGTGTGTGTGTGTGTGAGATATAGAGACAGAGATAGGGAGAGAGACTTATAGGTCTTAGATAATTGCCTTGTTTAGTATAAAATACATGTCTTGAGATTCACTGGTAATTGATTGTATTGGCTGTGGTTTGGAAGAACAGAACCAATACGGAGTGGAAAGCTTGTATCGAATTCGTATCTGATATCGATTTCCTATTTCGATTTAAACGCATTTATGTCCCCTGTATGGAAATACTATTCTTGGTGAAAGATCTTTTTACCAATTGCACCACTTATCAAATAAAGGGAACACGGGAATAAAGGACAATAATACGAAGTAATGATTATGATCAAGTTGAGCCATTTGAATGCCAAGATATTTCCGGGTCGCGTTTATTTCGCAGCTACAAGTATTCTAAACATATTAGCAAGAAAACACAGCATTAATTATTACATTTTAATGTATTTTTATATCTTACATAAAAACACATAGCATATTCTAAAACGAAAATATAGGTCTTTAGTCATGCATTTTAGTCAAATGTACTCTAATTAACACTAAAAACATTGTACATTATATATTAGTACAGTACATAACGTTTGGCTAACACCATAATATAACACCATAATAGAAAACAAATAATTTAGGCTTGGAATCCAGCGAGTTCGATTCCTGGTCGGAAAAAAGTTCGGGGTTTTCCCTTACCTCTGAGATGAATGTCCTTGTGGTCACGGTCCTATAAGGCTCAGGCAACTTGGGCCGCATAAACGCACCTACAACGGGAGATTTTAATCTAAGAGAGAGAGAGAGAGAGAGAGAGAGAGAGAGAGATAGAGAGAGAGAGAGATAGAGAGAGAGAGATAGAGAGAGAGAGAGAGAGAGAGAGAGAGAAAGAGAGAGAGAGAGAGAGAGAGAGAGTTACTCACGTTAAGGTTTAGCATAGATAAGATAAGTGTAGCCGAATGTGAAATCTCATACTTTAAAACTTTGTTCCATATGACAGCCTTATATGTCATTGCCTAATCTTGTCGTTTATTAGTGTACATACTTCATTTTATGCATGTGCAGGACCGTACTTCGGACGGGAAGTAAAGGAGCGCATCAAAATCACAAAATCTAGAATGTTTCTGACAGCTAGGCAAACTGCGGAGGATCAGTTGAATATATCAACAAATAAAAGGAGAGCAGTAGACTGTAGGAGTCGCTTGGATTTCAGGAATCCATGAATCTTACTGCCAAAGAACTATCAGATGTTACATAACTAATGGAAAACTTTATTGTAGATAACATAATACACACACTAATAGAATGGATATTACTTTGCTTGATTTCTGAGTGTAACACAGCTGTTGGTAAGTTGAATATGGCGGTCGTACTGGAGAACACTTCGCGAGTAACGAACTTGATCGAAATTAGCCGAACAGGCAAGCAAAGAATTGAAATTATAAAACAAAGAAATATATGTTGTGCTCTCAAAACATAATAACTATATTTTTAGAATCGTAGCACACAAGATTGCTGCTCTGAACAACAGTAATGTTGCCCTGTTATGTTTTTTCGACACTATGCAAGCGTGATGGTTCTCTCACTACAAGTTGGAAGGAATCTACTGAACTCCTTTTCAATGTCTTGCTTCCGGATGACTGCACTCACGGTGATGACCCTGGACACACTTTTCTAAGGAGTGAAATGAATAAACCGTACCACACTGACAATACTTTTGAGCCCGTAACACCAGAGGAAGTGGAGATGACCATCAAATCACTAAAAAGACAAAAGCACCAGATCATGATGGAATAAAATCAGAAGTTCTTCACCATATTTGTCAACAGATCTCACCTTTGCGGCTGAACTGACGAGTGAATGCTTACCACAAGGAAAATTTCCGAACATATGGAAACAAAGTGAGGTAATTATTCTACATAAAGGGAAGTATAAAGATCCACTATTACCAAAATCCTATTTTTCTGCTCAATGTCCTGGGTTAGGTGTTTGAAAAAATAACTTTGGCCAAGGTTACAAAGACATAGACAGTAAATTATAATGCATCCTCATCAGTGTGACTTTAGAACAGGAAAATCTACTCTAGAAGCTATTGATCGAGCAATTAGTTAGATAGAATCTGCAAAGGGGAAATATGTAGTAGGAGTTTTCGTAGATATCTCAGGAGCATTTGACAACCATTGGTGGCCGGCTTTGTTTGGACGCCTGAGGGAACTTAAATGCCTGGCAGAATTATACAACACCTTCAAGGACTACTGCCAAGAAAGATTCGTCATTATTGAGAGCCAGGGTAACAGAACCGTGAAAAAAAAAACTCAGCAAAGGGTGCCTACACGGTTCTGTTTCTGGCCTTATTTTTCTGGGATGTGGGGATGGAACTTGGACTCTTAAGACTGGAAGGATCAAACTACTTACTTGGATTGGTAGCTTTCGCAGACGACTTACTTTTGGTGTTTGAGGCAGACTCAAGACGAGAATTGGAATGTAGAAGAAATAGGACTCTAGAAATGCTAGGTAACTGGTGTGCAGAAGTAAAACTAAAACTGGCACCAGCAAAGACAACTTACCTTTTGCTTTAAGGGGAGATGGTAGTTACCGCTAGCAAAATGATAGAAAATATAGCGTATGTTCAAGAAGCCATAACTCAGGTGTTAACAGTCAGATTTAGTTGAATTTTTTTATGCTTTGCAACTGCACACTGCAGTTTAAAATAAGCTGAGAATGGTTGTTCTAGAACTCACTGTTTGGTAGGAAATAATTTTTAACACATAGGTGATAATTTTGTTTTACAGTTACTTCCCTTGACATAGGTACACTTTATTCAATTTCTGTAGCTTAGATTTTTGTGAAACTTTGGGAACTTACTAACAAAGGGTACTACTATTTATCCTAGCACAATCAGTGTGATATGTACAATATTACGGCATGAAAACTGCATGAAAACTTCACGACTAAAAAAAGAATACTTTTTAAAAATAAAAATAGTTGAAAATTCTGTATAGTCAAGACTTTTCCCATAATTCTGCTAAGGGAGATTTGTCATCCATCTATAATGAATTTCTGAAAGTTTCATTATTTTAGCATGAATAGTTTTTCAGAAAATGGTACCTGAAGTACAAAAAATGTAATTTTACAGGAGAGCGAAAAGAAAATGACATGCCTTATGATATTTTATCCATTTTAGAAAGCTCCAGGTCGCTCTGCTTGGCTTAATAATAACGCAACATATAAGACCTATATATCAAAATGTTCACAAAACTATGCTCTATTACATGAGCCTAAGAAAAAAATCAATTTTTTTTTTACACTGATAACTACCATCTCCCAACGCTCAATATAAATGGACAAAGCATAAGGAGAAGCAGAACGACGAGATACCTAGAGACTGACCTGGACGAAAAGCTTACTTTCATGCCTCTTATTCAACGAGTAAGTGCAAAAGTCAATCTTGCTTACAATGAAAAAATTCATTTCCCCCCAAGGTAATGAAATTGTATCATGAGGCAATACTGGTATCAATATTGGGATTTGGTGCAAGCAATTGGGGACATTGATTAAAAACATCAAGCCAGCTGCGAAGCTCCGTAGTCTCCTTCTACGACTAACGGCGACTGATGCCTTAACCACAGAAAGCAACACTGGACGTAAGACTTAGGATATTTTCATGAACGTAAACGAAAGACTAGGACTGCGACATCTACAACCGACCCAAGGTGTGAGCCACTATCTGACGGGCCATGGACCCTATATGACTTACTTCAAAGAAAAGGGTATTGCAGACTCTAACGCATGCTCGTGTGTGGGAATAGGTACTCCTGAGCATGTGGTTTGGGAATGCCAAAACACTGCTCAGTTGAGGGAGCCCTTTCAGTGAATACTACAAGGTAGGCAAATAGGGAACATAATAAGAGACCCCCTACTCGTGGAAGTTGTTAGATGAAGCAGCAAATAGTGTTTCCCAGAAAGCAAAAGAAGACAATATAAATAGCTTACTCGGATGAAGTCAATAATACCTATGATATAAGACACAAAAGGACACATCACAACGTACGACAAATTGGAAATAAAATACAAAAACACCCGGATATGACTTCGTGGTGCCAGGATGATCTACTGGTCGACGCCGATGCCTGAAGTCTGGCTTCCAGACTAAGGATTCTGGTGACGGCTGGTAGTCACCTGGTTGATGATGAGATGGTAGTGAGGACGCGGGAGTGTACTGTATCTGTGAAGGTGAGGTATTCTTAGGCGCGAGCTCCCACTCATCATCACAAATCCACAAAAACCCGAGATTTGACATGTATTGTAGTTTGTGTAGTTAATACATTATTACGTTATCGTGTTTTGTTCTTAATTTGTTAAATTATAATTTTTTCTTATCTCTTTTTGTTTAGGTTAAATTATAAACAGTTTATATAACCTATGTACGAGGGTCATTTAACTTTAAGTGGCAACACAGTTGTGAAATGGAATATAGTGAAGCACTCGCCGCAAGAAACTTACAGTCCTTCGATGTAGTCTCCGCCTGCCTGTTGCACCCTTCGCCAGATGTCTGGTAACCGTTGAATACCTGTCAAACTTTTGAACGACAGCATTTTTTAGAAAAGACTTAACCCTATGGAATTACCAGAATTGAGATCTATTGTAGTTGTGTCACAGCATTTTTAGGGAATCTTAAGGCAGAGAATTATTGTCAATTAATAGGCATTAGTAAGAAACAACAAAACAATGGGCTGACGTAAGTCGTCGAAGATCCACATTTGAACTTTCTTCCTGAGAACTTGGGGGCTATAAATGAACAGCAAAGGTAGAAATTTAACCAAGATATTGCTGCAATAGAGCATCGGTGTAAGGGAAGATGGGATCCAGCAATAATGGGCAGTTATTGCTGCTTTTTTCGGAGGGAAGATTCCAGTTCTCATAAGATAAAAAAAATTATCTTGGTTATCTTTCTCCATTTGATTGCATGACGAGTGGTTTTAATACCCTTTAATAACTGGTAAGATATTATTTTATCAGTTTTATCATAGCTGAGCTGCCCTTCAAACATTTTCACGCAAAAATGAGAACAAAATAAACTTGATTGATCAAAAATCCCTATTTTCAATCTATCAAGTACATATCCATAACACAAAAACGTGAACTGTTACGAACTTTCCACTAGCATTTTCGTGTTGAACGCTTGCAAATTAGTTAAGATTAGCTTATTTTGTTCATGTTATGGAGAAAAAAGTTCAAATTTTCTGAGTAGTGTTGTTAATAAAACACTATTAGGGTTTGCCCAAACGAATATCTAATTTCACATTACCTACCACCATCTAGCTTTAATTTTTTTCTCTGAAAAAATAACATGTTGTTCAGAATTTTTCAGTGACAACGAACGAAACTTTCACGCTACTAAGCGTTAGTGTTTTAACTTTAGATTTGAATAATATATCAGAATATATTATAACTTAACAAATTATGTTACAGCTTAAGAAAACTACCTTGGCTACGAAAAAAGTTCAACTTGAATATCAGCACCACAGTTGCAAAGATTCGCTGTTACTTGATTAAAGAATCTCTAGAGACAGCAGCCGGAAGGGAAAGAAGAATAATAAGGAAGAATTTAGGGTAATGACATTATGACGTCATGATTTCATTATAAATCCTTTCAAACAGAAACTTTTCCTTCTATGAAGTATTTTTACTATAATTTCTCCAGTTATTACAGGAATTCATTAAATGCCTGAGACAAAATGTTTCATTGTAAAATTGTGCTTGTCACTCAAAGTGAGTTTTCTTTATAATTATATCTCTAAGATAAAGCAGCATTCTTTCTCATTTTGTACAATTAAGAAAATGACAAAAACACTAACGGACACATAGTAATTACTTATTTACTTGTTGTTCAATATATGCAGAAAGACGCTACATGGCCTTTAGAAAAACGTAGATAATAATAACTTTAGTAACTTATTTCCTTAAAATATTTCGGAGAAACGCCTATTTACAAAATTATTTCGAAGATATAAAAATGCTTTTTATTTCCTGAAAGAATTTGCCACTCAGATTTTCTTACCAGCTGAGAGTTTTTCCGCCGTTACGTTCGTATGCACAGACCACGACTAGTCAACGAAAAGGTTGTACAGTCAAACCTCTGTACAACGAAAACCGATATAACGATAAACCCGCATGTAGTAATGTTTTCGTTTGGTCCCAGCGAATTTCTCATCTGAATAATGTTAAATGTAACTCACTATACCGATGAAGCTATTTTATAAACACCCTTTTATAACGATATTTGGAGCTTGAATTGATACTGCAACCAGTAGTTTAGCCCTATGGATGGCAGCTGGTATCAGATCAGAATCCTTCCCAGTCACCAATATTGTTTCTGGGTGCCTGATATTAGTTACCTTTCTTAGAAATTCGAGAAGAGAATGGTTCATGGTGTGGGGGAGAGTATAATATAGGATTACTGAGGCTAAAATCATCCTTTATGTGTGCAAAAACATACTGTGAGTTAGGTTGTTAATGTGCAAAAACATATTGTGAGTTAGGTTGTTAATGTGCAAAAACATATTGTGAGTTAGGTTGTTAATGTTGTGCAATTAAAACACTGTTTTAGTTTTGCCTTAGATATTGGCGAATTTGCTTGTCTTTTCCTTCCCTCTTCACACCATCTACGAGTCTGAAATTTCTGACATATGGCTGGGCTCAAAACGTGATATTAAACTAGTCTGAATAGTATTTTTTTAGTGCGCGGGTGTAAAGTCGGTATGGTTGCAATTCAACGGAAGTCGATAAGTTGAGTAACAAAATTAGGGGTTTTTATATTTATCTGGACTTGTGATACATTACTTTCCACTTCACCAAGTGTCCGGTTCCATAAATTATCCTGTAAATTATATATTTTTCTGCGTGCAGTCTTTGTGGCAAATTGCAGTCCTTCAATATAACAATAACCCTCATATAACAATACAATCTGCTTGGGCCTACGAATAGCGTTATACGGAGGTTTGACTGTAGAAGGAAATTGAAAGAACACAATTTTTTACTTTGGGACTTAGTTTGGACTAGTTAGAAGGAAAACATAATAAGCGTCCCCAATTCTAGGCGGTGAGCGGGGTGGGGGGTGTCATCGGGCCCGTAGAACATCCCTTTTTTTCGGGTTTTCGCTTATATCTCTGTAACTATCGGTACTAGAGATAAGACCACTCCATACACAGTAAGGCTGACAAATTAATTCAATAATTAATGCATCCACTCATACATCTATTAATTAATTCATCTTTTCATCCATCCAACCAACCATCTATCCAACCATCCATTAATTCATTCATCAATCCATCTATAAATCCATTCATTCATGCATCCATCAATCATTCATTATTAAGTCATCCAATCATCTATCAATCCATTAATCTATCCAACCACCCATTCAACCATCGATCGATCCAATCATCCATCCATCCATCCAACCATCCATCCATTAATTAATTTTAAAAAAACATTCAGCCATCCAATCCACTCATTCATCAATCAATCAATCAATCCATTAATCCGGGCCGCATTACTGGAAGGCAGGTGTGCTACCGAACAGCTTATTGTTAACGGATCACTAATATTATTACATACAATATTCGAACATGGTTTCTCTCCAAGAATTATTACATAAAACGAAACTTCCGTTCGAATTTGTGTAACTTGAGCGTTGTTAGCTCAATATAACTGATGATTGTGGAAGTTCCTACTGTTTATCCTGACCGATAATTATACAAAATACTTAATATTTATTGTAGGCCTACTGGCCTATTTCTTTATATTTCTTTATTGCAGTATTTTATCTTCCATTCTGTTGTAATAATTTCTGGTCTATAAAAATGGTCAGTAATGGTCGACGAGAAGACCTACTAACAAAAGATGTAAAATATGTCAGTGAAAATTGCCGTCTATGCTTGGAACACATCGAAAACCGCCATAAGAACTCATTAATTAAAACTGCTGTACCGACGGCGTTCTAAATTCCAAATGCTCCAAAACTGCTTGCAGGAAAACTGAAGCCACCAGCAGTATAAAAATACAACTAGTGTCACTAAAAGGTACAGACTGAAAAGTATGCTCTGCTCTGTCAGGCTGCAATACCGCGGACGGAGTATTCAGACTTCCAAATACGACTTATTCTACATGGAAATATTGTAATTTCACTTCAGGGACAGGAAGAAAGAGAGCATATTTCTGCAAGTACCGGATGGTCAAAGTGGAAAACCTTGTAGATACATGCTTTACTTATATGTGAGTCATGTGGCTTAGAAATTGGTGTTGGTCAACACTAACATTACTGTTCCTACCATGCTACCTCCTAGTTCTATATGTTACTAACATTACTACCACTGTTCCTAACCGCAGCTCTACATGTCACTAACACAGATACCAATATTCATAACCTAACAGCCACTGACCTAGAATCCATTAATATAGTTTCCACGGGTCTGAAAATCATGCGCATAAAGCTGTTGCAGCATCATGAGGAACAGACCAATGACACGCAATGTCAGATCCATTGGGAGTGTTGATGTCCAAGCTATGGCCTGCTTAACCGCTTGGAACACCTCATGTAGAAAGCCATATATCAGCTACAGTAAACCCAACATTTTTTCTCGGGACATAAAAGTGCCAGCATATAGAATATTCGATGGTCAAAGTGCAAATCCTTGTATATACATGTTCTATCTATATTCTGATTTTGCTGGTATATAGGACTAATTCTTTGTGCTTTCTTCTATGCCTGTGCAAAATCTCATGGGAAAAGTATCTAAAACGTTTAAAACCCTACTTTTCAAAACCTCATGTTTCAAATTATGTTGATGAAGCACAAATTTGGTAAGATTAATTGAAAAGAGTTTTTGATCAATGATGATACTACCACAAAACCTCGTAATATAACGAGACGAGGTTTCGTTCTAATTTAAAATTGTTGTGCTAATCCAGGGTCTTTCGTTTTTTACCTTTTCTGTAAATTTTATTCCAAAGACTTACAAGGTTTTGCAATTTAGCCAACGTAAATAATTCAGTTTGTTCTCAGGGCCCAAGTATCTGCAGATTCTGTTTCAATTTTTTTTTTTCTTCTTTAAAACTTGTTATCGTTGTTGTGGTGTAATTGAGTGAAAAGGAACTGTGGAGAGATGAATGCAGGAATTTCAGTGGAGCAAATAACATTTCAATAATTTTATTCATGTTTGTGAATAGCTGCATTTATCCTTACAAATTATTACAAATGTTAGAAAGTAATTTAGTGAAGACTAATAAAGCTGGAAATCCCATAATATTATTACTACTAAACAAGATTCCTATAAAACCTATAGAAATACACAACTTTCAAATGCAAATTAAGAAATCCTGATTGAATTCATGCTTCCAAAAAACAGGTTTAAAGAATTGGAAATTGTGATATTTTAGTATGTTTATTTATTATATAAATAATAAATATTAGATGTATGTGCGCGCACATATATGAAGTGACACTTAGGTGAAAATGAATTTTAAAAATATACGATAGTACCGGTACCTTATGTAGTCGTCTGTTAATTAGCCTACATGTGTTTTTTCTGTCTTGTGATAAAAAAATTTTTATGCCTAATTAAATGTGTCATTTTACTGTCTTGTGTTTAGAAAAGTATGCCTGTTTCATATAATAATTGATGAGCTAGATATCTAGAAAATACCAAAGAGAGATTAATAAATTTAATTAAATCCTTACATGGTTTGACTTAATTGTTTCACAAACCGTAAAAATAAAAATTGGAGACAAAGGTTACTCATGAGTAGAGACGAGACTTTCATGCACTATAAAATTGCGAAATATGCATGCATTCATGCATTATCAAGCCATGAAACATGCACTATCAAGGGAGAAATACACTAAAATATGCACTAACATATTTTATGGCCCAATTTCCTTACTTTACTTAACTTTTTTGGCACAGTTGACAACCAACAGCATTTCTAAATTGCTTTCTGTAAGGTTCCTGCGCTTGTCAGTCAATATGTTTTTGTAGACAGAGAATGATATTTCTACATCACACGATGTTATGGGTGCAAACTTCAGTGAACACATTTGTGAAAGTGTCAGGTCAAATTCTTCATCCACGTTTTCATCACAAAGAACCTTCTTTAATGAGCAAAGGAATCCGTAGTCCGGGTTCGCATTTATGCCCCTGGTTTTTAGTATTGTTTTACAAAACAAAAAAACTGCCATACAAATTATTCGGAAACCGAATAAAAGTGCTTACCTCTTTACTGCAACAGTCGCAGAAGACGACTTTCCCATCTGATCTAATAAAAACCTTACCCTTACGCTTTTTGAACATTTAATTGGAGGCATAGTAAAATCACAGAACAGACAACCACATTACCCACTGCACACACTGTAAAGACACTGCAGGTTTCCCGAGCTCTGACAAAGTACAATGAACCCCAAGTGCGAGCCAGAAATAGCTAAGGGTGGACAAAGGCATGGTCAAATTCCTTCCTCCTTTTCGCACATTTTTGCGCCACTTCACAAACGACTTTTAACAAATGGGTAGTAAAAATCGAAGATAGGGAAACTTTGCCACGATGTCACTTTCTTGAAATCACATTAAAACATGCATTTAAACTGAATATAATGTATATTATATGCATCATTTAGCCAAAAATACCCTAAATATGCTTTATGCATGATTTTTCCTCCAAAAAGGTCAAAACATGCAAACATGCACGGAAAAAGTATGCATATTTGGAACCGGAAAGTAATGACATGGGTAAGTACTCAGTTTGAGCTATGTCCTAAGTTCTCATAAAAACATGCATTTGCATGAAAGTCTCGTCTCTACTCATGAGCGTACAAAATTCTGTAATGCTATTGATCAATTTTAGGAGTGTTTATACAATAAAGGATGGGATTTTAAATCATTATTGAAAGTCTAGGCTACATAGTGCCAACTTTGATAAACAAGTAATTTAAGTCATTACTTATATTTCTCAGTACTGGTAAGAATATGAGTCATGACTTCATGAGTGAGCCAGTTTACAGAGTTTTATAATACACATTGTGATTTAAAAATTAAATTTTCCTTCAAGTTACATTCACTATTGTGAGATTTGGCAACATAGTGTAACAGCTGATAAACAAGTTATTTAAGTAATTACTTATATATCTCAGTACTGGTAAGAATTTGACTTATGACTGAGCAAGTTTGCAAAACTTTATAATACAGATTATGATTAAAAAATTAAGTTTTCTTGTAACTTACATTTATTATTGTACATAGTGTAACAGTTGATAAGCAAGTAATTTAATTGATTACTTATAATTCCCAGAACCGGTAATGAATTTGAGGCACAATACCAGTATACCGGACCCATTCACGCGATATGCACGTTTTTGCGGACGATGTGATTTTGTTTTTCTTTTTGAACGAAGCAGGAGGACCAACTGTCCTTCTTGCACATTGAATATAAATACCATCACTGCAGACAACAATGTCAGTACAAAGTGAAATTTTGTATAGATAGTGTAAATAAAACATAATAATATGCAGATAGTTAAGCAAGTGAAGCGGAGGCTTAGCCTTAGCGGAGCGCAAACGCATTTGTAGAGTAATGTAGCATAAACTGAGTCAACGGTTACTGAGCAGGGCATAGGCCTACTGAACTCTCCTGTTTCGAAAATGTGCCGTATTATATATCACGCGAGGTTTGTCAACCTGTTTTAGCTGCTCTGGCGGTATGACGTCACATCTCTAACGTCCAATCACGAGTTTCTTCATCATTCGAGGATAGAAATATGATAAAATTACGCTATTTTTCGCTAGATCATGTTATAAAATAAAGTGTATCATTTAAGGCGGGTGGGTTGCACCAAATCATTCGCCAAGACATTTGCCACAGAACTATGTATAACAAAATACATTTGATAGGCCTATTAGTTGTTTTGTGGAGAGAATCTCGGTTTTAAAAGATGCGTGCAATATAATGGGATTCTACCGAATTAAAAATATAGAATTAACAGAAAAACAGGAAAGAAAACAGAATTAGCAAGAAATTAACTAGGCTTACATTCTAAATATACATCCTAAAGTAGACAGAAAGATTATTTCATGCCTGCAATGACATTGGCTAAAGCCTGAATGGCTTGTATTTCCCTTTCTTTAAGTTCTTTCCGCTCTTCCCACCTTCTCTCGTTACTTCCCCTTTTCTCTTCATCTTTTTTCAACTCTTCGAGTAAATATTCGTTTAAAAGTATGCCTTTTCGTTTTGTTCTAGATGTAGCAGCTGGAGATGCAGGCCTTTTCCTGCCAGCGAATTGGCCTGAGACGAAATTGTCTGAGATGAAATGGTCTGAGTCAAAATCTCCATCTTGTTAATACCTTCAATGGTGTCCATAGTCCCTATAATCTCTTCTGAGGGGGATATGGACGCCTTGGTCATTAAGACCACATTAAAGTCTTCAAAATGCACCTTCTCCGCTCTTTTGGCTCTTTGTTTTTTCTTCTTACATGTGGCAAGTAAATTTCTAAACTTTACGTCACACATGTCGGCTGAAACTGTGCGCTGGCTGCAGTATGCATGTAGCTTAGACTGATCTGTAAATACAACACGATTCATTAAGACTCTTCCAGAAGAGCGCAATGCGAGAGGAAGCAGAAAATTAATAAAATCAGTGCTTGGCGCTCAGATTATTAGGGTGGTGGATTCTAAACATACCGATACTATTTATCGGGTTCTGAAAAATAATGGAAAGTTACGCTTAGCTCTCGACTCTAGACATACAAAGTTATATTCTGGTGGTGCGGTATTGAGGACTGTGAAGACGACATTTTCTGACGGACAGAGATTGTGTGTGTGACGTCATGTTGCCGACGACTTTTTGGGTCAAAACGACCATTTTGATGAATATGTAAGGGAGGTACAATCTCACATTTATAAAACGCTACATAAGAGCAGAGTAAAAAGCATTATACTGAGATGGAATCGCGTAGGCATAAAAATGTTTGTAATATTTGATTAATCGCGAGTAAAAAGCTACAGGGATGTTGGGATATTAGTTCCACATCAGGTTATAAGTATGCAAGGGTAAATGTAGGCCTACGGGTAAAATAAATATGTGAGACGTTTTTTTATGTATCAGTGTATTATGAGTGTTATAAAGAACTGGGTCGGTCTATGTTCCGCGGTCTTTTTAACAGTTTGCTGTAATAGTATTTTATGTTTTATTGTATTTTTTTAAAGAACTGAGTCGGTCTATGTTTCGCGGTCTTTTTAACAGTGTGCTGTAATAGTATTTTATGTTTTATTGTATTTTTTAAAGAACTGAGTCGGACTACGTTCCGCGGTCTTGATACAGTGCGTTGTAATCGCATTCCATGTTTTTGTGTTTTTGTTCAATATAGCGTTAACATCTTCAGTGAAAATAATGGGATGAAAATGCAAATTTTAAGTATGGAAAATTCGTCATACATCACATATGACACTTCAAGAAGTATGAGTTGTGAATGTGGATAGGATAGTTATTCTGTAAATGTGGAATCAAATTTAAGGTGAAGTCTCAGGCCATAAGGTAAAATAAAAGAAAACTTAGTATTAAGAGTTGCCACACAAGGATCTCGTATGTGTCATTTTCAGAGAGATGCAGTATATTTAGCCCATAATTCTGTCATATATTAAGAAGATTATCGTCTAAATTTACTGGGGCATGTAAGGCGGTCCAAGCTGCCCAGCAATAAATTAATGATAAGAATTAACGTAATTTTCAACATAATTTTATATGACATTGATATGATTAATAACCGGTAGTACATATGTACTGTTTAGTATCAAAAGATTCAGCTCAATATACAGAGTCCGCCAGAAAAATGTATACACTCTTTGTCAGACTGTATCGGGATATTGTTTCGGGATATTACCAGTATATTACCAGTATGTTGTAGTATGGTCTTACGCTCAACACATGTCGTTACTTTCAACACGATAGTGACAAAACAAAATGGCTGGAGCACGCTTAACGTTCGAGCAGCGATAATGAATTTTGAAGTGGTTTATCAGGTTTGATCATGCCATTGAAGTGCAGCGTCAGTGGAGGCGGGAGTTTGAATCAGAACCCCCAACCCGCCGAACAATTAAACGCATTATTGGCATGTTTGAGGCACATGGAACGATTTGTGATATTCATAAAGGAAGATCAGGAAGACCGCGTACAGCTACAAGTCCTGCTTCGTCGGATCTCGAGTTGGAAAAGTTTGTTACTTCTCCACAAAAGTCTGCTACGCAATGTGCGCGTTAAGTGGGGATTAGCAGTACAAGTGTACGACGAATTCTGAAAGGTGCTAAGTGGAAACCTTACATGCCACGATTACTGCATGTGATTAATGATGACGATCCTGATTAGACGAAGAGGGCCCATTGAGTTCCCTCCACGGTCGCCAGAATAAACCCCTATGGACTTTTACTTATGGGGAACCGTGAAAGATCAAGTCAGTCGACGTAAGCCACGCACGTTGGAGGAACTTCGCCAAGAGATTACAGCGGCATGTGCTGCGATCTCCATTGAAACATTGGCCGACGTAGCTGCGGCGACCGCTCATCGTTCAGTAATGTGTCTGGCCGCCAACGGCCAACATTTTGAACATTTAATGTAACCACTGAACTAAGAAAGTACTACAATTGATGTTTGATTAGTATATAGATTAAAAACACAAACCTAATAAATAGTTTCGTTCCTTAAAGTGTGTATACATTTTTCTGGCGGACCCTGTATAATAAACAGTAAGAACATTCATTTTATTAAGAATAGCCACATTAAGAAATTAATAAACTTTGATTAATTATTACATATAAGTAACAGCAGCTAGTGACTAGGAGAAAGCATGACGATGCTGGGATTTTCCAAGTGTCAGGTAGCCGAGCTGGAAATTACAAGCCCAGGAATGCACTGTGTATTGTTTAAGTGTCCTTATCTATACAAAAGCTGGTACACTGTTCTTATTTTGGAAGTCAGTCTTTTGTCCTAAGGTTTGACTTCTGACAGCTCTGCAGTTATAATGGCCTGCGCACATTGAGATTGAGATTTTATCAGTAAAGGGTATTTCCAAAAGTATCTTGTCTTGGGGAAAGCCACGGGAGTTGGAAATTTTGGAGATTAGTATAATCCGCGGTTAGTAATGTAGATCGCGAATTTAAATATAAGTTTAAGGTCAGGTGACCAGGATACACCAATGACAATTAGTGGAGGGGATCATTATTTTCTTCCTACTCAGTGGATGCTAATTATTGGAGTGTGCTAGAGAGACACTCGGTACAACGGCGTGGAGCTGGACACATCATACTTTCTGCATCACGGAGTGAGCCGTGAACGTCGCTTATATATCTCCGAGAATATAATATATCACACTTAGAAATTTTCGCGAGAATAATTTATTGTACTTATAAATATTCTCCAGCATAATTTTCCGAACCTAGAATTTTTGCCAGTCATACAATTGAATCGACTTAGATAATTTCGGCGAGGAGCAAATCGTTGATACTTTAACTTATTATCCAGCATCATATAATTGGAATGTGTTATTCTATTTTATCAAGTGAGCCATTATAACTTCGTAGCAAATCTATCTAGAAGTGATTCACGATAAGAAACATTTGTATGCGAGTTTGTAAACTGGACATAATATTGGACAATATTAATTACTTGTAATAAATAATCAAAACACCTGAACTCTGCGGATATTATTTATAATAATAAGTAATATCATCCGTCCTTCACTCTCTGCCCTGAGAATAGAGTCAACTGCTCAGAGACCGATCGGCCTAGCTGGAGCGGATCGCATCAGTTTCTCAAATACAAATTTAGTATAAACCAACTGGTTTATACAAGGCGCCCAACAACAACAACGAACTGAGGACCCGCTACAAAGTGTCCTGAAAAACATAGTAAAAGTCCCATGGATAGGGGGTGAGCGTGGGGTGGGGGACACTTTTAAATATTTCCCTCAGTTTTCCCTACATACACAAAAAAAACTATGGGTTCTAGCAAAAAACAGTTTATGCACAATATTAAACTACATAAAAGTTCTTATAAAATTTATCTGAATTATATTTCTGTAGAATTAATAGTTCAGGAAATAGAAGGATTTTTAATAAATTCAACTTCAATGGTTGTGTGATATTTCTCCACTTGTTTCATGTAAAAATGTAAATCCACAACATACAGCTTATATACAAAGATATAAACCCTAAATATAGAGAAAGTGCGAAGTACGAGTTTCTTTAGAAATCGCGAAATTTGACCGAAAATTAAAATTGTTATAACTTTTGAAGATTTGAAGATTTGAAGACAAAATAACAAATGACAACTCATTTTGAAGTGAATTTATTTCCCTACAACTTCTTTAATGAGAAAATTGCTTTATACCTAAGGACTGAAGTGCTAGAAGGCAAAGTGTGTCGAAAAGCGCGAGGCGAAAGAGCTTTTTTTCGAAAAAAATTTATTTTCGCTGGCGGATATCTCGAAACCTATTTGGAATAGAAAGAAATGTGTACGATCAAACTTGTAGGAAATTATACCAGATTGAATTTTGTATATAGCAACTTTTCCTTTACGATGCACCATTGTTTAGATATAAGCGAAAAACCTAAAAAAGGGATGGACGACAGTCAACTATCTAGCTTAGGATGGCTCTGGATGCCAATAAAACGTGGGCATGCGCGCAACGTACGTTGAGCTCTGTTCACAACGAGACGTTCAAAAATATCTACATTACTCAGTAATTATTTGCGATATGTAAAACTTTTATTAGGAAAAGTTGTTCCAAATATCGTCAGGAACATGCTCTGTTACTGGCGGTAAAACTTCGTGAAACACCCTTATACTTATATATATTATATATATATATATATATATATAAAGTATAAACTCATAAAATGGTTTTCACATATGGTATAATTCCATTATATGTAATTATTATGATTCCAACATATCTAATGGAATAGTAAAATATATAATGGTATAATTCATAATGGAATTATCCATCGAGATCGGTTTCACTTCTCCAGCAATAATGAAAATGATCCTGAGGGAGACAGTGAATGCCTCGTTAAAAACCAAGAGAAATGCAGTGTAATAAAACTAATTATTACTTCTATGCAGGGCTAAGAAAATTTAAAAAAAATACTAGGTCAATTTCTATGTAGAATTATAAAATAATATTCTAAATAATTATGTTATAATTGTATTATAAACTATTAATATAGGCCTATTAGAATTTATAAACATGTTTAATACGTAATTATTAAACCTATTTATAAATTTTATTTATATATTTCTATGTTGTTACAACTACTATTCATTATAACCTATATTAATGGTATAGACAATAATTATAATTATTCCCTCTGCCTCACGTTCCAATGTCATCATTGGTCTCTGAATTGTCTTCTAAACAAATTTACTTAGTCTGGTCATGACCAAATGTTTGCAACCACACTGCACTCTTGCAATTCAAAGTCAGAATGTCTGGTTGAAGTCTGAGCGGGTAAATGCGAAACGAACCGTGCAATTGCGATGTGCAGACGGCCTGTGCAAACATGACCTGCACAGACAAGTCTGTAAAGGGCCCTTACATCGCACAAAGCCCCCGCGAACCGAAAACTGACGATTTCTTATTTTTGTTGTTTCAATATGTTTAGCTCTGATTTATGGGAATATCGCACTATCTAGACTCGATTTACTGAGTTTCTATTGTATATTTAGGTATATACTACTTTTCTACTTGCTTTTTTTCCTCTGTAAATATCCAAAAGGAAAAAAGAAAGTGAAAACAGAAAATGTGAAATTTGAAACATTTTGACCAATTGGAGTGTAAGTTTGTTTTAATATCGTATTTAAAACTGACTGCCATTATACCTAATAGACCAAATTTTCAGTTATTTCAGTAATCCTATATATAGAGCTACGTGTTCAATGGAAAAGAATCTCAATGGGTTTGACTCGCCTGTTGAGGATTAATGCCTCTTTGGATTTGCCCAACATATCTAGTGGGATTCGAACTGTGAACAATGATAATAGATAAACATAGGCCTAAGTATATGATACGAGAGTTGTCACTTTATCAGGGTAGTATAATTTACAGCCTTATACGTGATGCTTTCTCCTTCAATGCAGACTCTTTATATATTCATGAAGTTAAAGAAGACACTGAAGCTTCAACTCAATATGCTGCCACTTGAGGGAGGATTATAGCTACTCGGGTGTGACTCCCCTTCCAGCTTCAGGATTAAGAAGTAGCTCATGGATTTTTAAATTTCCCCAGCCTATCTCTCTAACACGAATTCTTACCAGGTGTAATGATGTGCGATGGAATATTGATTCTAGTCGCCACATGTCCACACTCCGATAGCGAATAATAGCACAGGAAAAAATCCTGGAAATGAGAATCTGAACCTAAACGCTCACACGAAGCTCTCCAAATATGAATACGAATCCCTTTTTTATTCTCGTAAGAGTAAAATGCTATATTATCGAAACCGCGCCATAAGACATCTCTGTATGCAGTGCCATTTATAGTTTGTGTGGTCCACTGCAAAAATCTTACAGCAATGGATCCGGGAGCCGCCAAACCGTGCACTTAAGTCAGTGGTAACCACTGAATTACTGGGTAAGAGTTATTTACCATGTAAGACTTAACTTCACAAGGAAGTACAAAGTTAACAAAATGAGCGTTAGCTTTCCCTCAGAATAGACCGTGTTGGTAATTTTGTATTGTAGTGAAATAATGGCCTTTTGTTTGGGAAAGATTTGTTTGAAACCTATCTCGTAAGAAAACAGCTGAACATAGCCTACCAGAAACGTTGGGCAAAAGGACTGAATCGTGACCTATTTGTAAAGAAACTGACATCTCTCTTCAAATTATAGAGAAGGCAAATAACAAACTGATATTGAAAAATTCTTCGCTATGATAAGGAGTTGCAGATTTTTAATGAAGGGAGACAAAGTTCATAAGTAATGTTTCGAGCGAAACTAAGTACTGCATTCGCTTACGTGTGAATATTGCCAAAAACCACCTACTTTATGGGCCAAATTCTCATTGCTGAAACAGTTTTTATGTTACTTTGAATTGCGAATGGTTAATAGATACACGGTAATAGTAGTAGTGGGAATAATAGTATTATAGATAATTATTAATTTGTACGAAAAGGAAGGGAATGACAGTGACAACTGACAAAATGAACTCAATGTTCAAGATTAATTCATGAGATAATTAGAAAAAAAAGTGATTAAATTACACACAGATATATGTCCATTAGAGATCTCTGTTATAACATCAATACTACATGAATTTTGAAGTTATGTTGTGGAAAATTCAGTTTTGCTTGTGATACAGAACATCATAACACCTTCATTCTTTCCAAAGAATTTTTTCAAAATATAACTTTTCTTATCAACCCTTATTAGCTGAATTTGAGCACAGGAGATATTAGACAATAGACATATGACTTTTGTAAAGGGTTCACACATAACTTTTAAAAATCCACTTTAAAAATAACATTTGAAAAATAAATATTCAGAAAGTTACCTAAGTTCTCTTTCTTTTATTGCTATACACACACAGCTGTAGCCAAGAAGGGTTTACAGCAGTGTGTGTGTGTAGCAATAAAGGAGTTCACAGCAACCCGTACACGGTTACAAGCCTTCGTGTATCTGTCAAGCGGCTGTTCCAATCGTTTCAGCTGTACCAACACAAGTACAGTATTAATATCGGCGTTCTTCTCTTCACAGGTGTAGTTTCTGTCAGAAGTACTCTTATCGGAGAAAGCATTTAAGTCGATAAAAAACGAACTTCCAAATAAAACGTATTAGCAACGTCAAGACATAGAGGATGTTCAATATGATTTTAAATGTTTTTAAATAAAATTATCAGGTTTAGTTGAAATAGAACTGGATCGTACATTTTGTTTTCAATATAGCACAGGTAACGTATCATGTGTTGATAATGTAGATTTTTCATTTTATATTGAAAGCCAAGATCGATTTTGACAAATAAATCAGAATTACAGCAGCTTGCAGTATAGGCCTAATAGTTGTTTATGATACAGGAGATAAAATAGAGGTTTTATATTGTCAGTACGTTTGTTTGTGAAACGAGTCCATATGGGCGACTGTAGCAATCCAACGAGCAAAGTAAAATCATTTTACCATGTGATGTCATACACATTTTTTAGATTGCCGTTAATTTTTTCTGAAATAATAATTAATATTAGATTTGTTCTAAAGAAGTACGTACCATGCAGCCATATTGGACCTCAAGCTGCCCTGCCACCTACCCCCATTTACTGCAGAGAGGTTATTGATTTAATGGTGCACCGCTGCCACCAAAAGGAATGTATTCGACAACGCTTTTCAACCACCAAGTATGACGTTTTTTGTGACCTCCTTAGGAAAGTTAACATTGAAAAATGCATAATGAATTTAATATTTTCGACTTCCATCACACTAAGACTAATTAATAATCATGTACAGAATATATTCTTAACTAAAAAGTATTTTTTACTTTACTGAAACAGTAGGTGGTTATTATGGACTTTTAACACTTGTGCGATATTGTACTTAGTGTGTTTTTGTTAGAAGTTCTAGTTTCAATGCAAGCTGCCTAAGAAATATAGTATGTTTTAGCAATTGTTTTCATCGACATGAACATAACAATACCTCAAAATATAAATACGCAAACCAGTATTTTTAATTTATTTTGAGGAAGATCAAAATATTTTCTCTGACTGTAAAAGTGAAAGTCTGTATGAAGTATTTCTGACACCACTATTGATTGAAATAAATTACTAGTGATAGCGTATTCTATCGAGATAGTAGGAATTAAAAATGCAACCTGAATGTTTGTGTAAAAATCAATGTTATCATATTTTTATTGTAATATACTAGCATTATAATCATTATCTAATAAATCAGACCTGAATGGTAACATATCCTCAATGGTGTGTTATGTCTCTAGCTCATAACGCGGCGTGCATTCACTGCTGAATCAGACAATTCGGTCAAGCATGCTCTGTGATATCGATGTTTCCAACAAAGACATTCAAACAGAG
The DNA here is from genome assembly GCA_964059195.1 of Ectobius pallidus. NCBI lineage: Eukaryota > Metazoa > Arthropoda > Insecta > Blattodea > Ectobiidae > Ectobius > Ectobius pallidus. Next base: position 26,861,864 of record CAXKWD010000006.1, on the reverse strand, counting down.
TAACATGTTGCAGGAGTCCGTATATACGAAAGTAAAATGAACCTCTTGCATTTGTATATGTAGGCCTAATATACTAAGATGAAAATTAATATGACTTTAAATTAACGACAGAGCCATTGAACTCCATGAATGGCAATTTAGCTCAAACGTGTTCCTTTCTATTTGGACCTATCTATATTAATAAAAGGAAGTGTCTGTCTGTCTGTCCGCGATGCCCAGCGAAATCTACTCAACGCAGAGATCTTAAATTTTATACATAGGCGGACTAAAGGGTCGGAATGTGCACCTCGAAGCCGGAATTTTAATTTTCGCTTTCCTTCGCGAGTTATGAGTGAAAAACGGGCAGAAAATGTGCATTATTTTCGTTTTAGAAGCATGAGTTGCAGTAATACATTTCAATTGGAGAAGGCTTTGTCTAATATTTTTCAATGAGCAGGTGGCCTTGCTCTGTAGCTATAATGTAGGTTTAGGTTATTGTTTAGCGCTTCGATTTTATTTAGGCCGCTATGTTCAATTCGTTTGCTTATGATAGTGAATTACATTGTGAATTAATTGTATATAAGGTGAATTTCAGTACATTTATTGTGGTTATTAGGAATTTTGGTTAAGTTTATTATTTGACTTCTAGGTGTTGTCCAATGAATGTTAAAAGTGTTACATACAGCCGTGTAGCGTAGGATCTAAGCGTTATTAAAACTGTGTTTATACGTTAGCAGGAAAGTTCATTTCATTCACAAATCAGTCGCATAGTTTTCTTCGGCAAACGAAATCATTATTCAGATTTCATTCTCTTACAAACATAATTTTAATAACTTATTATAAGCTTTTTAATTACGCTATTTTAAATAATTAGTATGAGTTATTTTTTCAAAAAGAGCTTTATGTTTAGGCAATAGATGGCAACACTTGGTTTGTGTACTTAATTTTAATTATTTATTTAATATTCATCATTTAAACATTTTGATCTTTACACAGCAATAAAAGTATGCCGCAGCCTCCTCGAAAAAGAAAAAGTGTACGAAATCTACAAGTAGAAAGTAGAGAAAGAAAAAGAAGAAGAAGAGAAGAGGAATCCACCCTAGAAAGTGAATCAAGGAAAATAGAAGATAGAGACAAACATGAAAGAATAAGAGAAGAGGAATGCGCCGTAGAAAGAGAAGCAAGAAAAATAGCAGATAGAGACAGACATGAAAAGATAAGAGAAGAGGAATGCGCCGTAGAAAGAGAAGCAAGAAAAATAGCAGATAGAGACAGACATGAAAAAATAAGAGAAGAGGAATGCGCCGTAGAAAGAGAAGCAAGAAAAATAGCAGATAGAGACAGACATGAAAAAATAAGAGAAGAGGAATCCGCCTTAGAAAGAGAAGCAAGAAAAATAGCAGATAGAGACAGACATGAAAAAATAAGAGAAGAGGAATGCGCCGTAGAAAGAGATGTGACGGACTTTCTTACTTTATGCTATAAAGTTCCCTAACTTCTTGGATTAAATCTTCGCCAAAATCTGTGACGACTAATATGTGATTATTCTCTATCGTAGTACATAAGTTTACTGAACTCCTACAAAACAAGGTCACTTATGCACCTGTCGTGTCATCATAACACGGCCTGCGTAATTCACATTCCAACGTTCAGTACAACTACCTCCTCTACCGGGTGGTTGCAAATTTCCTACTCCCAGTCTACTTTCTCTTTCTTTTAACAATTTACCCAGTTTGATAATATTGATGAAAATTTATATTAACGGGCGCCATCATCAATACACTTCCTCTCTTCTTTTTGTTATGTATCAGCCCAGTCACAAATTAAATTATAGATACACAGGCTATGTACCTACCAGCCTCTCGACTAGCTTTTAATTTTAACAGCGGAGACGGAAATGGGTTCGGATTTACCTTTCTTTTATTATTCTGCTTCTCTCTATTTCTTCTTTTTCTCCTTTTTCAGCGCTCACTACCAAAGTATATAACTCATACCAAAAATCAGCGACTCTCAAACCATTACCAGGATAAGGGTCAAAAATCTGAACTTCACGTTAATTTACTTTGCATAACAATAACCATAATTTTATTTAATATATTTTTTTTTTCTCTTTTCAACAATAACAATCTTATATACAATAAATTACATTTACACAACATTAACCATTCAACATTTTTATTAGTAGGATGGTATTTAATTATTCAAGGTTAGTATACCCAGTTTAACTGTTTAAGTACGTTCTCTGTTCAACAATAACAACTCCCTAATTAATTACTTAATCTCCTTTCTTTCTTTATTTCCAGGTATTTACTAGAACGTCTCGTATTATCCTTCTAATTTACTACTAACTTGTGTAGTCACTTACATTTGCAACTTCAGGATATCTCAATATATATATTATACTTTCTTTCGAATAAATAAAGATTTTCAATTCATGATCCAGTCCTTGACTCTACATATTACACTCAATAATTCCACCTATGTCTCCTATACTAGTCTACTAGTCATCTTAGTCCATGAAGAATTGTACTTAAAGATAGATAGGAAAGACGGTCTCATGAAGAAAGAAATGGAAGTTTAGGCCTATGCCCACAGAGTGACTGTGGCGATAGACCACCGATACAGGGGCGGCGTCTAGATCTTGAGTTACAAACAATCTGACTCCTCTCCTGCAACCGGGAAAATATTAATGGGCCGCAAACAAAAATACAATTTTGAACAATCGATGTCAGAGGTCCCTGACACTCTCTCCTAGAGGCACGTGGGGCCGTTGTTCGCCTCCAACACCGACGACTTTCACAATTCTCATAAATTTCTTTATATTTATTTTATTTGGGACACTTCTGGCGTTCCCTCACCTCACCCTTCTTTTTTTTTTCTTTTCTGGGGTAATCTCTAGTACCTGCTAATGACCTACTTGTCATCAACTCACTACACAAAATTACCAATTCTCCTCTTTCTAATCTAACCAGTTATTATTGATTATCTTTTAACTCCTCTCTCTGTAAGCAATTTATACCATTGTTCTAATTTTCCCTCTTTCTTGTTACTCGGGTTTCCATACTTTTCAAGTTACTATTCTACTCCCTGGGCACCCAATTTCCTTGTTTCTAAATTCCCTAGAATTCTAACTGAAACTAACTCACGCCCCAGATCAGTAACTTTCTCTTTATAACCCTTGAGTAATTCCTACTTCTATCCTAACATGTAAGTTTTTCAATGGTAGGCGCTTAATCTACTACTATTCATAGGCCTTCTTCTGCCTCTCACTGTTCACTTTCTTATCTCCCTTTACCATGATCCATACGGTTCCGACTCTTCGATAAATCTCTTAAAGAAAACAACTCAATCCTTACGGGCCAGCATGAAATCTACTCATAGATAGTCATCTGTCACCCAACAAAAACCAAGAGGGAGAGGCCCTCGCAAGAAATACTAAGTAAGCCCCTATTACCCTTCTTTCTTACTCCCCTCGCGTCCTGTCTTATAAAAAAACAAGTTTGAATGAGCATCACCAATTGCCTCGAGCTATGTATTCATTCGTGAGACAATCACCCATAGAAACCCAAAGTATAGAGATTATCTTTACTAACCCACGGTCACAGTTCTTGACTACTCTTTCTTAACTTAGACCAGAAATAGAAACGGGTTGGATTACTGTATTTTATTGCCTCACCCTAGATTTATCACACTTCTATTTTTCTAACCCTACTCTTAATCCTTCATTTACGGCGTCTAATCGCCACACATTTCTTAGAAACAATGCCTCAAAATTTTCCCATTTCTCAAAAACAAAAGAAAATGTTTATGTGATACTCAACGGGTGATGTCCAACTTATCCTTTGATCCCGTACTGTTTCCATCTACTTCCTGATGTCCACATCTTCCCTTAGTCCAGACTGAGCAGTCGTGACCCACTCTTCTCTCCACAGCTGGTGTTCGCTGAAGCGGTCTCTCGTACCGGCGGACGTGATGTGCTTTCCCAGCTAACGACTATCTCCATATAGTCATATCAGTGAAATTCCCATTCAGAATTTCCTCAGATGAGAGTCTGACACACCATCATGCCAGAACGCCTCTACCGCTGTCGCACATCCCAGTCTCGTCTTCTCCCTTCTGCCTTTTCAACTTCTCTCTCTCGTAGTCAGGCACGTACTACTAACCGTCTTTCAGGTTCCACACCTCTCTCGTCGATTCACCGTCGACGCATGCGCACCTCTCCTTTTCTGTAATTCAAATAAATTCAGGGCAGTATCGATAATCATGAAAATGTTCAATATCGATTAGTTGTGGTCCCCCAACCCTTCCTTTGTTTAGGAATGGTCTCCTATCGTTGATTATGCACGTCGCTATTTGCGTCGTGACAGAGAAGCAAGAAAAATAGCAGATAGAGACAGACATGAAAAAATAAGAGAAGAGGAATCGGCCCTAGAAAGAGAAGCAAGAAAAATAGCAGACAGAGAAAGTCATGAAGGAAGAAGAAATGCTGAAACGTCCTTAGAGAGAGAATCAAGACTGCAGCAAGACAGAACTGCAACAGATACTGCAAGAATGCGCAGTTGGAGGACTTTAGAGAATGCTGCTTTCGATTATGACCCATCAGTGGATTATGCCTCCAATCCTGTGTGTCTCATAGGATCAATGTCTATAACATGCCAACACTGTGAAGCGAAGAAGTGGATAGGTGAAGCCCCAGGTATGTGCTGTAGCGGAGGAAAGATTCAATTGACGCCGCTAATGGATCCACCCGAGCCACTACGTACTTTCCTGATTGGCGATACGACGGAGGATAAACATTTCCTGAAAAATATCAGACGTTACAACTCATGTTTTCAGATGACCTCTTTCGGCACCACAAAAGAAATTAGAGAGCCAGGATTCATGCCGACGTTCAAGGTTCAGGGCCAAATTTATCATCGCATCGGGAGTCTACAGAGTCTACCGAATGAAGAACCGAAATTTCTGCAAGTGTATTTTGTTGGGGACGGTACGCTACAAGCAGAGCAGCGTTGCAGAAATGTGCCACAAACGAGACAAGACATAGTACTTCAGTTGCAGGACATACTGAATAGTGAAAACTCCTACATCCGTAGCTTCAAATTAGCCATGGAAAAGATCTCTCCTGAATACAAGCTGGTTATCTTAGCAGACAAGACCCCACAAGGCGAACACGAAAGGCGTTTCAATGCACCGACGACAGATGAAGTAGCTGTTATAATGGCCGGAGAACAGCATGGAGCAAGAGACATAGTTTTAGAAGAAAGAAGTGGCACCATCAAACGAATTCCCGATACGCACCGATCGTATGATGCACTACAGTATCCACTGATCTTCTGGCAGGGTGAAGACGGATATCATTTTGAACTTCGTCAAAGGAACCCAACTACAGGATTGCTGCTAAACAAGAAGATTTCTGCCATGGAGTTCTATGCATATAGAATGATGATGCGTTCTTCAAGTTTCAACATTTTACTGCGGAGTAGAGGTCTTTTTCAACAGTTTATCGTAGACATGTATGCTAAAATTGAATCTGAAAGGCTGAGGTACATTCGACTTAACCAGAGGTCACTGAGAGTGGAGCAGTATGCGCATTTGAGGGATGCCGTCATCAACGATGGAAATGTTGCCGACGTGGGCCAGTTGATCATTTTGCCTTCTAGCTTTACAGGTGGTCCCAGGTACATGCACGAGCGTACTCAGGATGCCTTGACGTACGTGAGAAACTACGGCAGACCGGACCTCTTCATCACCTTCACGTGTAATCCCAACTGGATAGAGATACAGCAAGAACTTTTCGACGGACAAAAACCTCAGGATCGTCATGATTTGCCGGCGAGAGTATTTCATCAGAAGCACAAGGCACTCATGGGTCTTATCACAAAGACGAAGATTTTTGGTGAAGTTCGGTGTCATATGTATACGATAGAGTGGCAAAAGCGCGGACTACCTCATGCACATATTCTGGTGTGGCTCAGAGACATATTACACGTGCAGAGAGTTGACGAATTCATCAGTGCAGAACTCCCTAATCCAGAAGAAGACCCAGAACTTTTTAGCACGGTAACAAAGCAGATGGTGCACGGTCCCTGCGGACACAAAAATCCCCGCTCTCCATGCATGAAGGATGGAATCTGCACTAAGCGGTACCCTCGACGTTTTCTGAAAGAGACTCAGACGGGGCAGGATGGATATCCGTTGTATCGTCGTAGAAGCCCTGAAGACGGAGGATTTACCGCAAACATCAATATTCAAGGATCGGAAGTTTCTGTGGACAATACGTGGATTGTTCCTTACTGTCCCCTGTTATCAAAAGTTTTCAACGCTCATGTCAACGTAGAATACTGCAATTCTGTAAAGTCGATCAAATATGTTTGCAAATATGTGGATAAGGGATCCGACATGGCAGTGTTTGATTTCACAACTGCAGACAATAAACTTAATGAAATTCACCAATATGAAATGGGAAGATACATAAGCAGCAACGAAGCGGTGTGGCGGATACTAGGTTTTCCTTTTCACGAGCGGCAACCCACAGTTATTCACCTAAACGTCCACCTAGAGAACGGACAGAGAGTCTACTTCACAACAGAAAATGCAGCTGAAAGGGTCCAAGCACCTCCAGAAACGACACTTACGTCTTTCGTTAGACTGTGCAGCCAAGATGAGTTTGCGCGCACACTACTGTACAACCAAGTCCCAAAGTACTACACATGGAACAACAAAGACAAGACTTGGAACCGCCGTAGACAGGGCAAAGTTGTACCAGAACAAACAGGGATTAAGTCCAGCGATGCCCTCGGCCGAGTGTACACTGTCCACCCAAACAACTCTGAATGCTTCCACTTGCGACTGCTACTGCATGAAGTAAGAGGTCCAATATCATTCGAAGACTTGAGAACAGTTGATGGAAGGGTCTGCGAAACTTACAAAGAAGCTTGCGAGCTTAGAGGACTTCTGGAAAACGACGATCACTGGAACAAAGCGTTGGAAGAAGCAGCTGCGTCTCGATCTCCTAAGATTATGCGGAACCTGTTTGCTGTCATGCTGCAGACATGCTCCATTTCAAGTCCACATTATTTATGGATCAACCATAGGGAGAGCCTGTCTGAAGACATCCTGAATCAAGAACGAGTTCAACAGCAGAATATGGATCTTCACTACAATGAAGACATCTTCAATAAAGTTCTAATCTACATTGAGGATAGAATTATATCATTGGGAGGATCAGACATGAAAAGCTTTGGACTTCCTCAAACGATTAGAAACAGAGATTCCGCCCTCCCGAGTGAATTATATACAGAAAGAAATTACGACGTAGATTAGCTCAGAACGTATGTAGAGGAGAATGAGCCGAAATTGGCCCAAGATCAAAAGATAGTATTTCATAAGATTATGACAGCGGTTTTTGACAGGAGGGGTAGCATATTCTTCTTAGATGCTCCAGGTGGTACGGGAAAGACTTTCCTCATCAATCTCCTTTTGGCAAAAGTGCGGCAGAGAAATGAGATTGCCCTTGCTGTTGCTTCGTCCGGCATTGCTGCGACACTCTTGGCAGGTGGTAGGACAGCCCACTCAACCTTCAAGTTACCCTTAAATCTCATATGCGCAGAAACTCCTACATGCAACATTGCAAGAAACTCAGGAAAGGCCAAGCTTCTACAGGATTGCAGGCTGATTGTCTGGGATGAGTGTACCATGACCCACAAAGCCGCATTCGAGGCACTGGATGTCACTCTAAAAGACCTCAGACGCAATAATAATAGAATGGGAGGCGTGACAATGGTGTTGGCTGGTGACTTTCGACAGACGCTTCCGGTTATTCCCCGTGGAACCAGGGCAGATGAAATACATGCGAGCATAAAAACTTCCTACATTTGGAATAGGATTGAAAGACTTGAATTGTCAACAAATATACGAGTTCGTCTGAACGGTGATCCCTCTGCCCAGCAGTTTGCTGAAAATTTGCTTCGACTAGGAAATGGTGCTCTGACTTCGAATGTTGAAGATGGACATGTAGCAATGCAAAATATAGGAAACATTCTTACAACACAACAACAGCTGATAGAGGCAGTGTTTCAAAATGTGGCACAGCATTTTACCGATCACGAATGGCTCTACCAAAGAGCGATTCTTGCTCCAAGAAATGAAACTGTCAACGTAATCAACAAACAACTATTACAGGAATTACCCGGTGAGCTACAAATTTACAAATCTTTCGACACAACATGTAATACAGATGAGGCTGTCAACTATACGACAGAGTTTTTGAACAAGTTGTAGCCACCTGGAATACCTTCGCACGTCTTAGAGCTGAAGACTGGGGCACCAATTATGCTTCTCAGGAATCTGAATCCACCTTCCCTCTGCAATGGAACACGACTCTCAATAAAGAAATTAAAGCTGAATATTATTGAAGCCATAATTATGACTGGACATGCCGTGGGCGAGGTAGTTTGCATTCCTCGGATCCCACTCATCCCTTCAGATGTAGGCCTACCATTCCAATTCAAACGTCTGCAATTCCCCGTACGTTTGAGTTTTGCTATGAGCATTACGAAATCACAGGGTCAGACATTTGAAGTAGTAGGGCTCGATCTTCGGACACCGTGCTTCTCCCACGGTCAACTGTACGTGGGTTGCTCAAGACTTCGAAGTGCAGACAACCTGTACATTTTGGCGCCAAATGGCAGGACTCTTAATGAAGTTTACAAAGAAGCTCTATAAGAAACACTACATACGTTACATTTGGAAGTAACATAAGCCTCATATCTAAGTTAATCGAAGATAAGAGGAAGTCTTATATGAAATATCTTCAAATAAAGGATATAGAAACAAAGATAGATTATAAGCATAAATGTGCAATTGTGAAAAGAGAAATCGGAAGCTTCAGAACCAAAGTTGGGATAAGCATATCTCTGATATTGAAAATGATGTGCACGGAAATCAGAGCAGCTCATATAAAATTTTGAAACATATGAATAGAACTGAAAGAGATACTGCCAACCTACAAAATATTAAAATCGAAGAATGGGAAAAATATGACAAGGAACTATGGAATAATGATGAAAGAGATATAGAAGTATGTAATAGTGCAGAGAACTGCGTGGATCAAATAAGTATGGAAGAGTTCCAGATAGCTTTGAAAACCATGAGAAACAGAAAGGCAGCCGGAATAGATGAAATTAATGTAGAATTAATAAAATCATCGTCCACTAAAGTGAAACAAAGATTACTGGACATATATAATTTGTGCTGGGCTCATAAATGTATACCTAACAACTATTGTGATACCGATTTTTAAAAAGGGGTCTGTGCCTGCTCTTTTGTATGGTGCAGAGACATGGGTTTTAACAAACAGGATCGTCTACGCATTCAGGCAGCTGAAATGAAGTTTTTACGTGCAGTCTCAGGATATAAACTATCAGATCAAAGAAGAAATGAAGACATTAGAAATGAACTGGATATATTTAATTTAAATGACAAATTAAAAAAAATACAGAGAAAATGGACTGAACACTTAAATCGACAGCCTGAAGATAATATAGCAAAACAATCACTGAACTACAAAGTTAAAGGAAGAAGATCTATAGGAAGACCGAATGCGAGATGAATAGATCAAATGACATAAGAGGCCGAAACAGGCAGTAATGCCTAATCCTTGGATGAAGATGATGATGAAGTAACATATGAATTTTCACAGGAAAATAAATTAGTTTGTTAATAAAAATGTTTTAAATATTCTGCTGTTAAATAAATTATTTTAAAAAATAGCTATCGAACTAATAATGCGGGCGACTCATTTATTTAGAATGTCAAGGCCCGCAGACGTATGAAATTTTCAACCTACACGGAAGAGGGATATTCAATATAGGCCTAAATATGGTCAAACATTGTTCGACTTGGACGAAACTCACTGTACAGGGGTATTCTGGGCCAAGGAACTCGAATCCGAGGTCGCTTTTATCAGGCGACGCTATCTAATCGTGGTATGTAATTCACGTGATATAGGTGTTAATAAATATAATGATATAACTATTATGCTCTTAATTTTTAATTTTTGAAATAATTATCGCGGGCGAAGCCGCGGGCACACGCTAGTAATACATAAGAATGAGTCTGAAACAATCCAATCACACCTTATTTCCTCAGACTTTATGTAAATTTGCCTTATCACCTCCTTCAGAAGTGATAAAGATAGCTCTTCGTTTTTTATATCATAATCAGGTCGGGGAATCTCTAAATATAGGTAGTGACCTACGCGTACGTGACAACTATTGTCGTGGCACGTTAAGATTTATTCTGAATATAAAGTTAATTACGCTTACATCTCTTCAGGAATCAGCATTATAATATTTTACGGGAAATGTATTCCATAGTTTAGCAACGATGGCATTTAATTATAATCACCTCCTGTGAATATTTTAAAGACATAATCTGAAAAGCGTGGATGAAATACACAGATTGCTCCTATGTGCGGAATATCTTACAAGAAACAGTAGGCCTACTTACCAGTATCAATAAGAACTATAACAATAATATAATTATAACGAGATATTCAATATTTCAGCACTAAGCACATTCGTTAAATAGTCATTATAAATGTAACTCATGACTTGGAACTCGGCAATTTCAAAGTCACCGGGCATTACATACGAAGATTTTATAATCTACCGTTTCTAAAACATAGCCTACGTAGGCTTTCTTTTATTCCGATGAGTTCTGCCAAGTTTTAAATCCTCTCCTTAGGTGCGTATTACATAAAAGTTCCAATAGCGATATTTTAGTTATCTATTTTACAAAACAAAACAAAAACCTTTCTACTGTATCACGGTGATGCCCGGCTCTGTATCCGAGATCCGTTGGTCGACAGAGGTTTCAGAATATAAAATTCTTGGGCACGAAGTCCATAGGGGGACTATAAATGTTAATTCCCATGTCACATATTTTGTGACACATTAGAGCACACCAAGTAGAAATTAGATCCTCTGGAAAAAAATTCCCGAACCTTTTACGTCCTATTGACACCTTACTTTGTATTAGAGGACTGACGAGGCGATGGGCTTGCCACCTGTCACTCTGACTATAACGGAAGTAAACTAAACAAAGATCAATTCGTATTGGGTAATGAAACCTCACTCAGAATTAGGGATATGTGAGCTGATTGATTCTAATAAATAATAACAATAAATAAATCTGTATTTAATCTGACAAAGTTAAGGCCTTAGGGCCTTCTCTTACATTCAACCAGAGACAGAAAAGAAGAAACAAACTAATACACTAACATAGTTCTATAAGTCATAATAATACACTAGATACATACATATACAGTGGTGAATTTAGTCTATGTTACATGAAATAAAATACAATAAATGAAAAATATATCTGCTCAGTTTGACAGCCAGGTTTGAAGATCAAGTGTCTCTGCGTGAGCCCCGAACTTTGGAGGCACGTTTTGATCTTCAGACCTGGTTGTCAACCCGAAAATCGTTTATTCATACGCGAAGCAAGGAAAATCTCAAATCATAGGCTACTTAACATTACAATAAATTGTTTTGACTATTCCATTCATACGCCGCGTGTTTGATATTGACAAATAACGTTTAGCCAACTGAAGGATTTTGTTGAAAAGAATTTGAAAGAAAAGAAGAGTATAGCCCTCGTCAGTCTGGACTTAAAAGGATCTTTTCATGCGTCATGGTGGCCTGCAATCTTAAATGCCTTGAAACAACTCAACTTCCCTAAAAACTTGTATACTCTGACTCAGAGTTACTTTAATGACCGATCTGCTGTTTTATTAACTAACAACATCCAAGTGGAGAATGCAGTAACCACAGGATGCCCACAAGGATCTTTTGGAATTTGCAATACAATTCACTTTTCAACCTAGAATATACGAAGCATACCAGAGTTATGGCTTTCGCTGATGATTTCAGAAGCAAAGATGAGGTAGAAAACTACGTTAATACAAGCCCTGACACACAGACTGAAATCTAGACTACATAACAACTGTTCTAACAATCAGGCAGAACAGATGGCAATATTGAGAGCATTGGAGGCAATACAGGAACTCAATACAATGGAAACAGAACACAGAAAAGTTGCAATATATACTGACAGTCAATTAACACTCGACTCCTTAAATAACTTAGCTAACCACAACGAACTTATTCACAGGATAAGAAACAAAATTCGGACTCTAGAAGCAGAAAGGTGGATGATTTCATTTAGTTGGATAAAAGCACACGCAGGACACTTCGGAAATGAATGGGCAGATCAGTTGGCAAAAGAGGCAGCAAGAAACAGTGAACTAGAAATATTTTACAACAAAATTCCTAAGAGTTATCTATCGATAGAAGCACAAAAAAACTAGTCTCAGTAAGTGGGAAAACGAATGGCAGACAACGACAAAGGCGGAAGCTACCAAAGCATTCTTCCCCAAGGTAAAGGATAGGCTCGGAACCACCATCACGGTTACACCAAACATGTCAGCGATTCTTACAGGCCACGAAAAATTGCGGTCGTATTTTCATCGCTTCCACGATCTTGGATTCACCTGAGTGTCCATGTGGTGCACCAATACAGACAGTCGACCATATAATTTATGAATGCAAAATATTAGCCAAAGAAAGGAACAGTCTAAAACATAAAACTATAGTGAAACGGGGGAAATGGGCAGCTGATAAAGCTCAATTGATTAGAGAAAACAGGAAAGATTTTTCTGAATTCGTAAACAAAATGAATTTTGATTTATTGTAAAGCTATCTGTAAAATAAAAAGTAATATGTGTAGAACTACCAACAAACAAAAGAATGTGAAAGGGTCATTCTCCAAAAAAGGGCATGCAAGTTTTTTTTTATGTAATATTTCTTTTTGTAGAGTACTACTGAGGCACTAGTCCTACTTACCGAATGGTATTTTGATTTAATTAACAAGGTTAGAAAATGGCGCATTTACGAAGGTGAGAAAATAGTAAGAATCAGTAATTATATAGAAGTTATATGAGAATTAGATTAAATTTACTGTATTAAATGTTATCATGAAAAAGAACAATATTTATTACCATACAAATGGATTAACACACAACTTTTTACTTATTTTTATCTATGTTAAAATAGATATATAAGCATTCATGAACCACAGACTACCGTCTCTGTTGGACATTACATGAGAATATTATAGGAGAAAAACACCTCCGACACCGGGACTCGAACCCAGGACCTTTGGCTATTCGCACCAATGCTCTACCAACTGAGCTAAGCCGCAGTTCAATTCTGTTTGTGAGGTAGACCATTAGGGCAATCAGTCATAGGAGAGAGGTTCCATCTGGCGCTGTGAATTGAACTCCGGCTTAGCTCGGGTTCGAGTCCCGGTGTCGGAGGAGTTTTTCTCCTATAATATATGTATGTTAAAATAGATTATCACCTTCAAATCAAAACTTTAAATCAAAACATGATACATTGTCATAAACTATTAGGATATACCAGTTTCTTCTTTAAACAAAAATAATAAATGCAGACAGTTAAATATGTAATCAATTACAACATTAATTACACCTCCATGGATGGGACTCAAGAGTAACAGTAACGGAGGTGAGTAGTAAGGGGGCGCGTATACGGCAAGATTACGGCAATCGCCACCAGGTGGCAGCACCGTCGCGGCGTCGGTTGGCGGCCATTTTGAAACTAAATGGCGCGCGATTTGAAAATGACGCTAGATATGCACTCTTACGCAAGGCTTTTTACCAATGTTGTTAAGCCATTATGGCAAAGACGTCTGGATATGCACTCTTACGCATGGCTTTTTACTAATGTCGTTAAGCCCTTATGCCAAGGACGGTTGGAAACACACTCTTACGCATCGGTTTTTACCAATTTTGTTACGCCCTTATGTTCTACACAGTAGGAGCGGAGGGTTGCGGCAAAATTTGAAACTAAAAGACGTGCGATTTGAAAATGAATACCCGCCACCGTTCTCTACGAGACTATTTTACACTCTTACGCAATGGTTTAAGCTAACTTTTAATTTTTCTTGCACTTACGAGCTTATGTTAGTTGGTTCGCATACAGTCTTATCCTTTAACCCAACTTCTTCATGACTTAATGATAAGTGCCTAACACCTTGTTTTCTTGCAAAATAGCATTTGACGTTATTTTACACTCTTTCGCAAAGACTTAACCTAACTGTCCCTTCTTCACATAAGTATTTTTTTAACAATTTCCCTTTTCCCCCGCTTTTACTGTAGCTGCTTCGCATATATTCTTAAGGTTTAAGCTAACTTCTTTAAGTCCTTAGCTCCTAGCCTTCTAGTGAAATGTCTATAGCACTCTCATAGTTTTCTTTCTGGAACCACCCTCGATTCGTAACAAGTTATTATGGGCGCTCCCATGATTTTCTTTCTTGTGAAACTATTATAAGCCCTACACACGATTTTCTTGCTCATCAAGATGTCGGGTACTAATTGAATTCTTTTTTTTTTCCTACTTCAAGTCATATTTTTACACTTTCCCACTATTCATTAGCAAGTTTATTATTTGATTTGATGATATATTTCTCTATACCTAGTCCTTTCTCCCTAGTTTCTTATTGCAAACAGCTTTTTTTTTCTTCTTGTCATTATATTACGTTCTTATGCATGTTAATTTTAGTCAATGGTGACATGTATCGCACCCATATCTAGGTCACGGCTGCTTCATGTTGAGACATGATGTAGGTCGTCATAGGATCCGCTTTCGATAATAATATTTATAACAGCAACCCAAAATGTTAATGTCCTATAATTCATAGACAAAAGATTCATTAAAATAATAAAACTGTTTTGAATGAAGGGAGCGTACGGTGACATATGTCAAGCTTTAGCTTGCATTTAAAACTTTTAAGAAACATTATTATTTTAAACACAACTCTGTCTCATTAAATACTTACCTGTTACCTGCTTTCTGCTCAAGTGATGCCCGCTTCAATCGCTGTCATACTGGAAGGACTTTATGATTCACTAGAACTGTTATGTAATAACTTTCATTATAATATGATTGAGTATTTTGAGAGGTTATGTCATATGATTTCGTTATTCTTCTCATTTAAAATTATTTTACTGTAAACTAAACATTTGTAAAAGGTCTATATGAGAGGATCAAGGATAATGAAAGGTAATACTTCTTTGACATCGTTATATTGTAAAAAATTTTCTTACATAATAAGTCATAGTACCCTCATATTTCTGGCTGTAACACGTTCATATTGTCTATATCAACACCCATCATAATTAGGGTTGTATCAAGTTCATAATGTTTGTATTCACCACTGACTCCATCTTCATGTAAAACACACGCACTTTCACGAGGACTTGATATTTTCAAAACTGCAACTCGAATTCTTGCTGCTTCAATCTTAGGTATTATCACAGTTTCGACTATTTTCAAAGCTCCATCTTGAATTCTCGTGGAAGTTATTCTGAAAAAAGTAAAAACAAATTACGTTAGATATTTTAATTTCGTGACATAACATTTATTCTTACCCTTTCTCAAACTTACTTACATAGATTATAAGTATTCCCCCACTCGAGAGAAGTAAGGACAAACTTCACTTCTTGAAACAAGGCGTACCGTTTTGACCAGCTCGTTTTTACTCTGAAATCAGAAAATAAAGTATTTGAAATAATGGAAAAATAAACTTTACATTTTCTCACAAAGATAAATTCATTAATTAACTCACTATATACACGTTAGAGACCCTTTGACATAGTCTGTTACATTTTTCATCATCCAATGAAAGAATATATTTAAAAAAATCGTGAAACTAAACAATCAAAAGCTAAGCTTGTAATTACTGACATAGATTGAAAAATATGTTACTTACACATATATTTCCGGTCGTCTCCCTCTATGCTGCACTGCATCAGGTGTTTTATCAACAGGAAGAAATTTTGACGTAATAAAAAATTTTCATGTCCAACGCATGCGAACGTAGAGATAGCATTGCCGTTTAGTCTCAGCATGGAAAAAAGTCTGCCAATTTTACAGTAAGGATAATATAGGGAAAATAACGAACCCTACACGGAAATAAAGAGAGCTTGGGAAACACGGGAAAATAACTCACCGTGATGTAGGGAAAATAACTCCTTCTAATTAAAAAAAGCACGGGAAAATACCTCACCGTGGTATAGGGGAAAATGACTCACCCTCTTTTACATTCCTAATTTCTGCACCTAGGACTTTCAACCTGAATGTAAGAAAAATTTGCGGGGGTACAGACAAGAAGTGGTCCCACAGCCGCACAGAAAAATAAAACGGTGATAATTTCTTTATCGTCACCATTTTACTTTCCACATTATCAGCTCTCTTCTTTCCTCTTCGAATATAAAGTGTTCAGGTACAAAGGGATAACTAATTGTGTCCAAACGGAAGAGAATCATAACAGCCCTCTACCCTTCTTCTTTTGGTAAAGCAGGGTCTGTAAATCTTCTCTTCTGGTTCGGATACTATAGTAGGACCTGGTTTTATTTTGATTTTTTTCTCTGTCCGGACAGTGACTGTGTCTGTTGGCTTGCCTTTTAAAATCATGGCCTTTATGGTTTCAAAATTCACTTTCTGCAAAGCCGAATAGTTTAAGGTGATCCCTCGAACTTTGCATATTGTTTGCGTTGTGTTTTTAGTTGGAATTTCTACTTTAAAGCCATAATTTTTAGCACCAGCACTTACAAACTCAGAGATGAAACTACCGGAACCATAATCACGTAGTTCATCGGTCATGTCGCCAAGTCTGTCGCCTATGGGTACAGGATCTTCGTTTTTTCCCTGTGTGTACACCACACTATCGGTGTCACAATAAAGGGCTCTCTTGTCCAAATCTTTGAGATGGGAGTAGAGTTTTAATCTTGCTCCCGTGGTGACATAGGCTCCGTGTGTTACACTAGTATGCGGAAGAGGGGCTGTTTCCTCCTGCGTCCAGTTTATCCACACAACCTGATCGCTAGCAAAGATTAATTTCTTTACTTCGACCCCTGGTGTGGACAAAAAGTCGTAGAGCTCTTTTGGTTCCTTGATCATTTTGGTTTGCGGTCTTGATTCTAATTCAATAAGCTTGCCCCAGAAACTATTCAAACAGAGCTTGCTGATGGCACGTTTTCCGGGGTTCTTTACGATTTTTTCCTTGTCTAATTGAATTCCTTCGTCTTCGAGGAACGATTTGATGTATTTGTTTTTGTCCTCGTCGGACTCGACCCACGAAGGAAAACCACTAGACTCGGCTTTAACTTTCAAAAAGGTATTTATGTACGAAACGAACAAGCCACCCTCTTTGGTCTCGGGGTTGTACTCGGTGGTTTCATACTCATAAAATTCAAACATTCTCACAATTCTGTAGCCCATCGAAACAGCCTCCCTAACCTCATCCACAACCCAGGTCCCGGACAGCGTTCTTTCCTTGTCCGTGTGATTACAGACTTCCTGCCGCCCCGTCTCCACACATGTACGGCACAAACAAAACATTAGTTTACCATTGCACCTGTACGGAAGCACGGGGTGATACAGATTTCGGGGCGCGAGCACACTGCATTTAACAACCCCTTCCTTCTTCAACATTACATCATTATCCTCACACTCGAATTCGGTGTAGATAGTAGGGTGTCCAACGGGGAATTTGAAGTATTTGCATACCCACGGGTACAGTGACATTACGTCGGCGTACAGGATTTTCTCCTTTCCTTCTTCCACTTTGTGGTAGAGGCGCATCGCCTCCGTGCGTCCTCCGTAAACGGCTTCGCGGAGAACCAACGGTGCGTTCTGTACCCAAGGATGTGTGTGCAGGCCAGGATGGTTTTCTAAAGTTTTTTCAAAGTCACATTCCCACATCACATGTACCAGATAACCGCATGAGCTTATCTTTTCAATTCTTGCCATAGTGGTATCGAATCTCTCGGCGAGAGTTTCATCCGATCCCATCAAGGGAACGTCCCTGTTGGCCAAGCAGAGACATCCGTGAAAGAAACAACCGAGAAATTCGAATACTTCCTTCGTTTCAAAGCAATAACCGTCGACTTTAAGATTTGGTAGCTCCGGGAGTCGGACTTCTCTCCCGTTACCCGCATGTCTTATATCAATGTCTCGGGTCATTGCTTCGTAAGCAAGCCACATTAAGGATTTTTTTGAAGTTTTATCACTCATGCGGTAACCTCCCTGGGGAATGAGTCCTATGCTATCCCTTTGCAAAAAGTTTTTCCTGAACACTTTATTACATGCGGACGCTATGGTGATGGCCTCCTGGAATATATGAATCTTTGCAATTTCCAGAAAGAGGTTTTTAAACACTGTGCATGCCTCCTTCAACACAGATACGTCATCCTGACAATACTTTTCCAGCTCTTTCTTATTGTCAAATGTTTCATTTTCTTTAGACGCGTACCAATCCATGAGCGATTTGCGGTCTTCCACAGACATTTGGTCAGGCCCATAATTCGAGATTTCAGGATAACCTCCAACATAAATTAGATTGTCGTTGGTGTTAAAAAAATGAGGATAAAAGCCTTTTGCAACATGAGTAATTCCAAAGGTCATTGGAAAAGCACGAAGAGGCAAGGGGATGAAATTTAGACTGTCCAAAAACATAAAATGCTCAAAACTCATAGATAAAATTTTGCACCCATTCATAACAATTTTAGGAGCCCACTTACTTTTAATGGCATATTCCAAAATAAATTGTAGATCAAATGCTCTCGCGTTATGGGCGATGACTATAATTTTGGAAAATTGTGGTCTGTCTATTCTTAGATATTCCATAAATTCTGCAATTGGATTATTCCAGAAGGAATGTCTGCGAAGACCACACCGCGAACACTGATTCTCATTAGAATTTTCACAGAAGGTACACGTCTGTTCCGTACAGACCAAATTCGGAACGTGTAGGTATGTATTGCCTGAGACTTTGGTATCTTGCATTGTTTCTATGTCGTAGTAGACATACAAGATCTTTTCGGGAGACATGACGGTGTTTGAAAGAGGGGCCATGTAACACAAATGTCCCATGGGCTGATTTTTCTTGCATTTGTTGCAGAAAAACTTGTTACATTCATGATTATGTGTTCTGCGTCTGTCGCATAATGTACAATTCTGTACTTTTTCACACACAGTACCTCCGTTGAGGCGGTTGGTCCTGTGACTATTAAAACATTTCTCGCCTCTAAAATTTCTGTTACAAATTTCGCAATACATTCTAAATGTGTTTGTATCACAGGGAGGAACGGATTTACAGGCATGGCATACAAATTCACAACTGTGTGATTCTCCACGCCGAAATCCACGATTACATCCGTCGCAAATAAACCTTACAGCCATGGCCGCTGTTAAATTTACAATCGTATGATAGTGTTTCTTCTCGTGGTCGTAGAGCAAGTTCAATCTCGGTTTATTACCATTACAACCATCGAAAATAACACTGTCAAGACAACAACCTGAATACACAACTATTCTGTAATCACTATAGAAATGTTTTTGGAAAGCTTCCAATTCAGGGAGACCACCACCTCTCGACAAGTCGACACCACTGTTTCTAAGTAGCGCGGCGACTTTTAGCTGCATTTTCCTACCTTGCATGTTGTGCTCTTTATATTTGCTATAATCAGGGTCGCCAGATGAATGGGCAATTGCGATGACCAGAGCGTAGGCTAGGCATTTAATCAGTGTTTTGATATATACCACACTATGTTTCAAATGCGCCAAAACATCTGTCGAACGTGCTTTGGTTTTAACAGGGCCTCCGTTTCCAGAAGGCATCCTGATGATATCGACTACAACACGCAAGGTATCGGTCGCGCAAAACCTACTGTTTGATTGGCAAACTTTTTCTAGGACTTTTCCTATCACCTCCATACTTATTTGATCCTTTCGGCGAAAGGATATTCCTATAGGTTTGTCCATGTTATTGGACTCATTAAAGATTGAAATTCCGGCCATATCGGAATCATCGGCATCTCTTAAAGCATATTCAATGACATCGGCCATACTTTTATTGAAGTGGTCAACAGCATTACTATCTCCTGGTTCGGTGAGTTTAACCACTAGCTGAAGTCCAGACGCATTAAACCTTTTATAGTCTTTCTGTACGGTTTCAATCACTTTGAAAGTCTTGTACTCGAAAGACTCGACAGAATCGCGACTGGACTCGCTATCCGTAAGTGAATTTTGGGATTCGCTATCCGAATGTGAATTTTGGGAAGCCATTGACAAGATGATGTCGAGAAAACACCGATACAGCGATATGAATGCAGTGGTAGTACTAGTAGCAGTTCAAGTAGCACTGTATTATCTGAAAGGGAAAAAAAAACTTAGGTTAGATACATTTAAACTATTGTTTAGTAGTCGTTGGAATTTTCCCATGACGTCGTATTTTACCGTTATATCGTCATACTTAACACATCATAGCAAGACATTATCTGTTTATAGGTCACGTAAAGTTCGTTAACCATCAAATGAGAGTATTATATTTCAGAAATAAATAAATTCTATTTGTGGAAGACAAAAAAAACTGTAAGCTCCCAAGGTCCCTAAATATGTCAGGGTTTTAAATCCTTTTCTTGTTGAAATTCAATGAAAGAAGATGCACATGTTCAATACGCTTTTAGCTTACGTACAGAATTTGTCTTCTAGACAAAGCAGTTAAATTCTGTTTATCTCTCTCCAATCTCATTTATGTTAAGTCTAACTGACTGTATAGAATAAAGGTTGAACAGGTATCTAACTTTAGTCCGTACGGAAACTGTATTATTGTATTATTTGGACGAAGAAAACACGTAACAGTAGTTCCGTGATATTTACCAAGAAAAGGGCGTGTAAAGCCTGTAAACTTTGCTCATGAAGTTGCGTGAAAATCGAATCAAGAAAAACTTGGGTTATGTTTAGTGTTGTCTACAGGGAATTAATTGTCCGGGACAAAACCTATCACATTCTAACTGAATAGAATAAAATAATCATAGCACCTACCTTGCACACAGCGGAGACTTCGCAAGAAGTAACAGTATAGCAGATACGTTCGGCTAAAGCGAAGTGCTTCTCTCTCTCTCTCTCTTTCTCTTTTACTGAGTAAAATCAGTTTTTCTATCTGAAAGTACAAAAGACATACTGTTGTTTTAATCTGGTATTTGAACGAGCGAATTCATGAAGATGTATAGAGAAAATAATTCCGAGTTCAATTTAAAACATAATTGCAAATTAATCTGAATAGAATAAAATAATCATAGCACCTACCTTGCACACAGCGGAGACTTCGTAAGAAGTAACAGTATAGCAGATACGTTCGGCTAAAGCGAAGTGTTTCTCTCTCTCTCTTTCTCTTTTACCGAGTAAAATCAGTTTTTCTATCTGAAAGTACAAAAGACATACTGTTGTTTTAATCTGGTATTTGAACGAGCGAATTCATGAAGATGTATAGAGAAAATAATTCCGAGTTCAATTTAAAACATAATTGCAAATTAATCCGAATAGAATAAAATAATCATTGCACCTACCTTGCACTCAGCGGAGACTTCGTAAGAAGTAACAGTATAGCAGATACGTTCGGCTAAAGCGAAGTGCCTCTCTCTCTCTCTCTCTCTTTCTCTTTTACAGAGTAAAATCAGTTTTTCTTTCTGAAAGTACAAAAGACATACTGTTGTTTTAATCTAGTATTTGAACGAGTGAATTCATGATGATGTATAGAGAAAATAATTCCGAGTTCAATTTAAAGCATAATTGCAAATTAAACTGAATAGAATAAAATAATCATAGCACCTACCTTGCACTCAGCGGAGACTTCGTAAGAAGTAACAGTATAGCAGACAGGTTCGGCTAAAGCGAAGTGTTTCTCTCTCTCTCTTTCTCTTTTACAGAGTAAAATCAGTTTTTCTTTCTGAAAGTACAAAACACGTAATGTTGTTTTAATCTAGTATTTGAACGAGCGAATTCATGAAGATGTATAGAGAAAATAATTCCGAGTTCAATTTAAAACATAATTGCAAATTAAACTGAATAGAATAAAATAATCATAACACCTACCTTGCACTCAGCGGAGACTTCGTAAGAAGTAACAGTATAGCAGACAGGTTCGGCTAAAGCGAAGTGTTTCGCTCTCTCTCTTCCTCTTTTGCAGAGTAAAATCAGATTTTCTATCTGAAAGTACAAAAGACATACTGTTGTTTTAATTTGGTATTTGAACGATCGAATTCATGAAGATGTATTGAGAAAATAATTCCGAGTTCAATTTAAAACATAATTGCAAATTAACAAAATGGCGGATGAATAAAAACTTAGAAATGTTTACAACAGATTGGATTTAATGAAACCTGTAAAAAAAAAAAACAAAGAAAAAATCAGGCTTGCTTACTTACTTACAAAAAGAACATACCATATGAAAAGAAAAGAAAACCGACGTACCTTTTTCCAGCAGAGGAGAAGCGCAGCGAAGACTCAATGTTTACTCGTCGCACTGAAGACAGCAACTGAAAGAATTCAGATTATGTCAGCCCTTTATATACAAAAGGTCTTCCCCCACATTTTATACCGCACGTAGCTGTTCGTTTGGTAGCTGTCCGTTCTTAAACATTGTTAGAGCTGTCGCAGTGAAGAGGTACTTCATACCGACTTGCACAGTGGTGTTTATTCATAGGCCCTGACGGAATGCAATCATGAATAACGTTTTAGTTTCGAAACACATCTCCCAGCTATTACATTAACCTATATTTTAAGATAGGTGTCGGCAAGGATGACTTAGAATCAATCAGGACGTTAACGACTGATCTTTATCTGTAAGAGGTGATGTGAATATAAATAGACCAGTATGTTGACAGTAGATGCGTGTTTGTGTATTTCGATCAGTCCCGTGTATAACGGTTTTAAGATCCTTGTCGGCATAAACGGCGCAGAGGTCACCTCCTCTGCGAAACATAACGGTTCAAGAAAGTAAATTACTTTACCGATACGTTCCTACAAATAGCGTATTGTATACTTAAACTGAATTACTTTAAAGAACTTCTACTAGAAATATCTTGTTTTTGCAGTCAACTCCCTTTAGATGAAGAAAATATTTGATCTGTTGCGAGAAAATCGTGTTTTCTCTACTTTAAAGAACTAGAAAATATTTTGTTACATAAACTGAATTACTTTAAAGAACTAACTTGTAAATGCTAGAATTGTCTCGAATGTCTAAAACGGGAAATGTAGTGGTCTAGATGTACTGTACAGGACAGAACCGTTTGTAGTTAAACATGATCTGCGTATAGACCAAACGATGGCGTAACTCGTTATTCACAACATAAAGTCTCCGATCAGTATGAAATACGTTGGTTTCACTCAAACCGATAGAAGCAGGAGTTTATAATATTTGAGAACTTTTAGGGTTCCATGGCAAGATTTCTGCAATGAGACATGAAGTTAAATTATACAAAAACAAATTATCTAAACGATTGAGTTATGTCATTATTGTTTAATTCGCGAAAGATGAAAAGATCACTAATGGTTGGTTTTTATATGGTTACTTCGCGGGTGTACTACAACTGTGAGCTTGGCAAAATTAAATAAAATGTAGAATATTTTTAATTCTGGCAGGAATTTATAAAACTTTGGTAGTATTCGTTTATTTTTGTCGTTTTCTATAAGGACTGAATATTATAAACGGACAGTAATGTATAATTACATGTACAACGCATATTATATTGTCTTAGTTATTTAAATGAATATTAATTCTAAAAGCAGATAATGTACTTGAAGGACTAGTTAAACAGAGAACCTTGCACTTTGTAAATCAATTTAAGACCGAGCTATTTCATTTTATTTACAGCTTCCGAGAAATAAACTAAATTTAATTTATAGCTTATCTAAAAACAAAAATATTCTAAAAAACTTGTATTGGAGCTGTTTTTAAGAAGGATTTAAACACTTTCTGAAAGAAAAAACATCCAACATTGAATTATCATAACGATAGAATTTATTTTACATGAAGAATATATTCGCCGAAATTGCGTTAACACATGAAAACTAATGATGAAAAGAAATAAATGAAGTTATATTTACCAGCGTGAATCGAAACCAGGACCTGACGCTAGTGATGTTAACGCTATGAACACTATCATGCTGGGTTATTCAAATTTAAAATGAAATAAAATGTAACACTGAGATTAAAGAAATTTAATTCTTAGTTTATCTGCAAGTTTATACTAAATATAACACTTCCTGAAAGAATACCTTCTACACAGAATTTAAAAATAGCAAAACTAAAGAATATAAGGTTTTAATTATTTTTACCAAGCGGGATTCGAACCCCTGCCGATTTATTTTTAAAAATTCTGCTTGGAACTAATGTAAATTACTTTACAACAATGATTAGAAATAAAAACATACATAAACCGAAATAATAGATTTTAAATATTTTAAACAATCAACGAAATTTCGGTAGCACTTTGTAAGATACTTTGCGACGGTTATCTGTAGTGGTTTGTTAAATATTATTTTAGGGGCTATAAAGAAAATATTTCACAGTATCTGAATTAAGTGAAGGCTAGAATTTAATTTACAAGCTTGGAGAAAACTATAATTACTTTTACTGAAAAATAAAATGTAACACTGAGTTTACCTGGAAGTTTATACTAAATATAACACATCGTGAGAGAATACAACGTACACTGAATTGAAAAATAGCAAAACTAAAGAGTATAAGATTTTAATTATTTTTACCAGTGGGAATCGAACCCTTGCTGATTTAGTTTTTACAATTCTGTTTGGAACTAATGTAAATTACTTTATATCAAGGGCTAGAAATAAAAAACATACATAAACCGATATAATTACAGTTTTCCCTGAAATAGAAAGCATAGTCCTATAACAAAACTAATGAATATTAGAATTTAAATATTTTAAACAATCAGCGAAATTTCGGTAGCACTTTGTAAGATACTTTGCGACGGTTATCTGTAGTGGTTTGTTAAATGTTATTTTAGGGGCTATAAAGAAAATATTTCTCAGTATCTGAATTAAGTGAAGGCTAGAATTTAATTTACAAGCTTGGAGAAAACTATAATTACTTTTACTGAAAAATAAAATGTAACACTGAGTTTACCTGGAAGTTTATACTAAATATAACACATCGTGAGAGAATACAACGTACACTGAATTGAAAAATAGCAAAACTAAAGAGTATAAGATTTTAATTATTTTTACCAATGGGAATCGAACCCCTGCTGATTTAGTTTTTACAATTCTGTTTGGAACTAATGTAAATTACTTTATATCATGGGCTAGAAATAAAAAACATACATAAACCGATATAATTACAGTTTTCCCTGAAATAGAAAGCATAGTCCTATAACAAAACTAATGAATATTAGAAATTAAATATTTTAAACAATCAGCGAAATTTCGGTAGCACTTTGTAAGATACTTTGCGACGGTTATCTGTAGTGGTTTGTTAAATGTTATTTTAGGGGCTATAAAGAAAATATTTCACAGTATCTGAACTAAGTGAAGGCTAGAATTTAATTTACAAGCTTGGAGAAATCTATAACTACTTTTACTGAAAATAAATGAATTTAGAATACATTAACTTCCGATGTAGAAATTAAAATGTTTTTCAGCGTAAAATGAGTTATTATAGAAAAAGTAAAATATTATAAATGTATGTTTGGATGAGTTAATTTAAATAGAGTTTATTAAACAAAACGGGTTAGAACTATTTAAACACTTTCTGAAAATATCTTCATGGTAGAATTTAATTTGCAATTTCCGGCTTGACGCAAACTAAAATTTTTTTTTTTAAGCACAAAATATATTAAAAGAAATTTATACGTTTTCCTTATAAAATGAAAATTCAAATACAGATTATATTATATGAAATTTCGGTAGCACCTGTAACTAAGATAATTTGCGAAGTTTACATGTCTTGTTTTGTTGAATGATATTTAGAGGGTACAAAAAAAAAAAATGTTTCACAGCATATGAATTAAGAGAAAGATGAAGGCCTGGTTTAAAATTTACTAGCTAGGAGAAATCTATAATTACTTTTACTGAAAATAAACACTCCGAGCTATATTAAATAACATTTCGGAAGCACCTGTAACTAAGTTAATTTGCGAAGTTTACGTGTGAGAACTGTGATTATTAAAGGAAAAAAAAAACTACGAAAATCTATCACTCACAAATAAAATGTTATTTTAGAGGCTACAAAAAAAAATATTTCGATGTATCTGAATTAATTGAAAAGTAGAATTTAATTTGCAAATTCGGAGAAATCAATAAACACTTATTCAAACACAGACACTAGCAAGATACTTTAGCACATTGAGCAGTCTACACGGCATAGATTTACACGTTCGACGAAAAAAATTACGCGTTAATAGTTAACGAAAATAGGGTTTATTCAACACTGACCGAAAACTAATGGAAACTTGAAATACATAAGTGAATTTAAAATTTGTTTTATAGTTATAGGATTTAATTTATATTTGCTGAAGCATAGCATAATGGAACTTTCAAAATTTACTTTACAAACGGATATATTATTATTAAAATAAAATAATAAAAAACACCAAATTTCAGATTAGTTCGCTACCAATCTAGTATTGTGAAATGACTTTAAAACATGAGAGTTTTACTACCCTATTCTTCCTAGTTATAACACAGAACACTTTGTACTTGCGAAAATAATTTAAGATTTATTTACAGGTTCGTTAATTTATTTAAACACAAAATATATTAAATCTATGTTTGGAACTAGCTAAATACAAACATACTACACAGAGTTGTGAAATAAAAAACTAAAGAATATTATATTTTAGTCAAACTCTGCTCTATTTGCTTTTTAAAGTGAAGTGTGGAATTAATGTCAGTTATTAAAGAAAAAAAAGTAGGTGAAAATATTTATAGTTTATCTAAATGTTTTCACACGTAAAATGAATGTTTATCATATGATTGTCTGGAACTATTTTAAACACTTTATTTTAAGGTTAATGTAAATTGTTAAACATAAAGCGGATAGTTGCGGAAATAAAAACACACTACATAGAAAATATCTTAAGAGCTGGATTTAATTCTAAGTTTTTCCAAGAAAATAAATAATATATTAACGGAAATTTCTGAAACATAGGCGTACAAGTTGCGGTTTGTTGAGAAAAAAATATAGCTTGGAAGGAAGTTATATTTTACTATAGGGATTCGAACCCGGAACCTGAAAACTGATCGCTTACACTGAAGAACGCTAGAATTTAAACTTTCAATGTACAAATAAACTGAAACTTTACTGTCGTTGTAGAAATTAAAATAAAATTACACTTAGTAAGAGAGAACTGATTTAAAATAAAAAAAAATGAACAGCCTGAAAACTATCACAAGCAAATAAAATAATAAAGTGTTTGTACTTACAATTATGACCTGTAGAATTCTGAGATACCACTGTTAATAAATGACTTGACACATCAGCACTTTGTAGTTCAATGAATAATTTACCGAAAATACATGACTTTTTATACAAAACTCTCAGAGCAACACTATGACGTAGGAACAGAGACCTTGAGATATATTTTTTTTCATGCTTTGCGTGTAAAGATGTTAGGGAGTGTACCTGTGGAATGCCTCCCTAAGTTAGTTTAAAAATAGCAATATGTGATACAATCTATTTCTTGCGAGAGAGTGTCATTAGTGTAAGTGGTTGATTTATCTGTATAGATACATGTTTCTGCACATTCCTAAGTTAAGATAAGAATCCGTAAATACATGCTTTCAAAATAACTTTTCGATGATGTAATAACAGAGACCTTGAGATTTGAGAATAGTCTTAAATTAAACATGAGTTAAAAACCTGTAAACTCATAAAGTTTCAATTTTGTACCATCTTCGGGAGAACGCCAAATAAATAAAATACCTAAAAGATGATTTTACGTCCTAAACGAGGTAATTTTCAATCTACTAATTCAAAATTAGTCATAAAATGTTCGTATTATTAAAGTCTTCAGGTTAATTAAATATCACCTGTGTAAGTATTTCAGAACGTTTTAAAATTAAATATTTTCGTGAAAGTACTTGATAAAACACTAAATATGAGGGGTGTGATATAGACAATATGAACATGGTACAGACAGAAATATAAGGGTACTATGACTTATTATGTAAGGAAACTGTTTACATTATTACGATGTCAAAAAAAACTATTACCTATCATTATCCTAGATGCTCTCATATACGCCTTTTATAAATGTTTACTTTACAGTAAAATAATTATAATGAGAAGAATAACGAACTCATATAACATAACCTCTCAAAATACACAATCATATTATAATGAAAGTTATTATATAACACTTCTAGTGAAACATATTGGGTTATTTAACGACGTGGTTCTGCAGGCGTTCTTTTACATAAAGTCTTTCCAGTATGACAACGATTGAAGCGGGCATCACTTGAGCAGAAAGCAGGTAACAGGTAAGTATTTAATGAGACAGAGTTGTGTTTAAAATAATAATGTTTCTTAAAAGTTTTAAATGCAAGCTAAAGCTTGACATATGTCACCGTACGCTCCCTTCATTCAAAACAGTTTTATTATTTTAATGAATCTTTGTATAGCAATTATAGGACATATAACATTTTGGGTTGCTGTTATAAATATTATTATCGAAAGCGGATCCTATAACGACCTACATCGTGTCTCAACATGAAGTAGCCGTGACCTAGATATGGGTGCGATACATGTCACCATTGACTAAAATTAACATGCATAAGAACGTAATATAATGACAAGAAGAAAAAAAAAAAAAGAAAAAAAAAAAGCTGTTAAGAAACTTGGGAGAAAGGACTACGTATAGAGAAATATATCATCAAATCGAATAATAAACTTGCTAATGAGTAGTGGGAAAGTGTAAAAAGATGACTTGAACTAGAAAAAAAATAATTCAATTAGCACCCGACATCTTGATGAGCAAGAAAATCGTGTGAAGGGCTTATAATAGTTTCACAAGAAAGAAAATCATGGGAGGGCCCATAATAACATGTTACGAATCGAGGGTGGTTTAAGAAAGAAAACTATGAGAGCGCTGTAGACATTTCGCTAGAAGGCGAGGAGCTAGGGACTTAAAGAAGTTAGCTTAAACCTTAAGAATATATGCGAACCATCTAACATAAGCGCGTAAGTGCAAGAAAAATTAAAAGTTAGCTTAAACCATTGCGTAAGGGTGTAAAATAGTCTCGTAGAGAACGGTGCCGGGTATTCATTTTCAAATCGCACGTCTTTTAGTTTCAAATTTTGCCGCAACCCTCCGCTGCGACGGTGCAGAACATAAGGGCGTAACAAAATTGGTAAAAACCGATGCGTAAGAGTGTGTTTCCAACCGTCCTTGGCATAAGGGCTTAACGACATTAGTAAAAAGCCATGCGTAAGAGTGCATATCCAGACGTCTTTGCCATAATGGCTTAACAACATTGGTAAAAAGCCTTGCGTAAGAGTGCATATCTAGCGTCATTTTCAAATCGCGCGCCATTTAGTTTCAAAATGGCCGCCAACCGACGCCGCGACGGTGCTGCCACCTGGTGGCGATTGCCGTAATCTTGCCGTATACGCGCCCCCTTACTACTGAGGTGAGATTTTTCTCTAATTTGTCAAACAGCTTGAGAATAATTGAGGTTAGAAAATCTCAGTTCTAGAGTTTAACTTTGCATTCCTTATTATTATAATTTATAGCAAAATTAAATATAAAAACATACAACTTTACCATTGGAGTCCAAGGAAGATAGAAAGACTACAGTGCCATCTGTGTGGAAATAATTGAACATTAATATTGTTTCACGGAGGTGAGGTCTCACTTTGGGACAGGCATGTTTAGTGCAAAAAATTGTCTTTACAAAATGATATAGTATTTGCTATTCAGATATTAATGACTCATTTTTTGAGCTGTTTGTTCTTGTTATAACACTAAAATGGAATACAAATTAAAGGCTGTTGAATTATGAAAGAATGAAAATGACAAGTTAGGCATGGGGACATGACACGGAGGTGAGATCTCACATACTGTACCCTAAAATGCAGAAAATTGTAACTTTTGTTGAAAAAGTGAACTATGGGATCAAATAGACCTTATATTAATCTAACTTATCATAATAATTCATATTCCATAAATTCTTATTTTACACCAGAAAATTAGTTGCGACATGAATCTGTCCTTTTCTGGAGAATAACCCAAACCCTAGCATGTAGTATTACTATGATGCAATGGAACATGTCGTTAATAAACTTAAAAAATATATATATATATACCCATATAAAATAACGTTTAGCAATTCCTCGGGTGTAGACCAATTATGATCGTTTATCTTATAATACGCTTCCTTGGATCGCAAAGATGAAATTTTATCTGATAAAAATTCAGCTCGATAAAAGACGTGTAAGACATCAACATGCGGTGATTAATACGTCACATGCTGCCAGTCTTCCACTTCTAGTTTAATCAAAAATCTGTAGAAAAAAGTTATTTAAGTATGCAATTGTGGCATCCAGTCAGAGAGTAGGCTAAGCCAGAAATAACGGAATCGAGATATTTTGAGATTTGTGTTTGGCTTTCTAATGAGAAAAAAATTTCACACTTGATTTATTTATTCTTATCAGAATTTACACATTTCAAAGTGTTTACAAAAATTAATTTCAGACCACAGTGCCAAGTGCCAACCCTTTATCACCTTCTTAAGGTTTTTCTTCGCAGTTTTTTTATATTTAAAAAAAATCAAAACTTTGAAGTGCCATATCTCGGTACGTATTTAGTTTTAAAAACATTTAAACAATACAAATGGTAGGAAATTTGCTGTTCTTTAACTCTTTCAGTGAAATGTTTTAGGCTATAACCGGTTGTTTAGGAGTTATAAGGAAATAACTATAAAAACTCAACAATTTTGAAGTTTTCGGCTGCCCTGAATTTCGCACAGGGTTCTCGAATTGGAAAACTTGGATTCTACACCACAGAATACCCACATACAACATATTAAAAAATTGTTAACTTCGGACCTTCTACAGGTAAAAGTACCTTTTGACTGCCCTATTACCGTGCCCTTCATATCACATTACCAATGCATCCGAGCTGGCATAGCCCACTCTCTCACTGGAGAAACGCCATTCCCTTAATTTATGAAAATTGTCTTTCAAGAATAGATAAAGAAGGAACCCACACAAACCTTTAATATTAGGTTTACAGTTACACGACTATATGTACTACACAGAGATGATAATAACTCAAATTTGAACATTTTTTGCTTAGCCCACTCTCTCACTGGATGCCACAATTAATAAGTAAAGATTTTCATAAAATCTCATAAAAACACTGTTGTAAATTTAGACATATCGCAATTAGGGAAAATCTTTTCCTTCCTAGTTCCATCGAATCTCATGTTTGTGGCCGCTTGGAAAAATATGATATAACACAAAATAGTTACAGAATTAAATTGTATGATAGTCTTCCCCACAAATTAAAAGTATTTGGCATAGTCCAAAAACAACTACCCCATCGTAGCGATATGGCTTCTATCCGTCATCCAGTGGTGATCCTAACATTTTTAAAGAATGGCTGCAAATTACACTTGACTTAATTACTGTAAACTATAAATAAATGGTGCAAAATATCTTGTACAAACTTTCTCGCATATACGTGTTAAAAGCTAGAACACAAAAAAGTAAATTATGAAGACAATTAGTGAGCTAAGCCTCACAGTAGTGCATGTGACATAACTTATCCGTCAGTGAGGTAGACCATTAATGGCAATCAGTCATAGGAGAGAGGTTCCATCTGGCTCAGGTGGTAGAGCATTGACATGGATAGCCAAAGGTCCTGGGTTCAAATCCAAGCGTCAGAGGAATTTTTCTCCTATAATATTATCATGCAAAGTAATGTTGTGCTTACCAGGCGTATAGACAATGTCATTGACACACATATTTCTCTTATGTAGTTAAGTTAAAACATTCAAAACTCATTTTTTTTAAATCCTCATACCGAACACGATGGTTGATATTATAATAGTCGCAACACATCTCTAGAATTTCATGCTCACAAATGTTGTGATCAAACAAATCCATTTTTCCCTGAGATATGTTTCATTATCCAATCAAAATCAGGTGAAAGAGTCGTAAACTTTTTCTGTTTCAGTAATATTGTACAGACATTAACCAGATCTTGTTCTCAAATATAAATCCAACCTA
Organism: Ectobius pallidus; assembly: GCA_964059195.1. NCBI lineage: Eukaryota > Metazoa > Arthropoda > Insecta > Blattodea > Ectobiidae > Ectobius > Ectobius pallidus. The sequence continues at coordinate 26,829,704 of CAXKWD010000006.1, read as the reverse complement.
TATCAACCCACAGTTCCCTATTTTGCTAAGAGAGCACTGGAGTCTATAAAAGTTGTGAGATTATTGATATGTAACAAAAGAATCTATGACATGTTTCTCGCAGAAATTCTAACTTGAATTTTAAATTCCTTCAGTAGTTAGCATTACCAAATTGCGGTATTGAGAGGGTCACTATAGATACTTAAAAATTATACGTACGTTTTATAGGTAATTCATGTTCTATTTTCTTCAACTAAAAGAATATTTGTAAACACGTAGTTTTCTGTAAAAATAAATTTTGTTTAAACATACGAGGGCCATTTCAAAAATGTAATAATGCACACTAATGTTTTTTTTCCCCTCTATGACTGAATCCCAACGTCTCGGAAGCTCTTTTATTCCATCCAGGACACCACTTCTGTTCATCTGTCGAATGGTTCGGGTAACGGTGGTAGAAAGCTCTTCCAAAGAAGGATGACGACGTCCACGCATAGGTTCTTTCAACTTCGGGAACAAGTCGAAGTCTGGTGGACCCATGTCCGGGCTGTAGGAAGGATGCGGCGACACCTCCCATCCGTAATCGCGCAGTTTTTGGGTTACAACATTGCGATAGGCGGGCGAGCATTGTCGTGGAGAATGAGTGGCCCAGCCTCGACCAAGTGAGATCGGGTTTTGTGCATTTTACTGCGCAGGTTTTGCATGAAGTTACGATAATACTGTGCGATAATGCTGTGACCCTTGTTCCACATGGGACTCTATCTGTCATGATGATTCCTTGGTGATCATAAGCAAAAATTATCATTAACTTGAGGTTTGATAAAGCGCGTCGAATTTGTTTTGGACGTGGAGAATCTGAAGCTTCCCACTCATTGGACTGTGATTTCAACTCCGGTTGAAAGTCTCTAATCCACGTTTCATCAATAGCGACAATTATTCGAAACAAGAATCTTTGACCTTCACGGTCGAATCGTTGTTTGAGCAAGGTTGCAATGTCCAGGCATTTCTGCTTCTCTTCAGCAGTCAAACAGTGTGGAACCCATCTCGCAGAAAATTTTATCTTCTTCAAATCATTTGTCAGAGTACGGAATACTGATGTTGGGGGAATTCACGTGGCTTCAGAGAGTTCCTCACAAGTCGCACGGCGATCTTTTTTCAAGAGCATCTGCCACAAGTTTCATACTTCGTTCATCTGTTGACGTTTTCGGCCTTCCGGGTCTTGGATTATCGTCTATGCTCATATAAGCACCACGGAAACGATTAACCCAACGTGAATCTGTACTATGGTCCACTGTAAACTCACCTCAAACTTCACTTAACGCACTGTGGATTTCTGTCGGGTTTTTGCCGCGTAAAGTTTCGATCTTGGTGTACGACCTCTGGTCTTCAACAGTCACAGTACCCGAGACCCTGCAGGGTCCACTTCTACCTCTCGCCAGTTTTATGTTTGAGTACAAAGTGAAAAAACAAAAACACGTACTTCTTCCTCAAGCTCAAAACTACATCTGAGGTAATTTTCATTGATGTTGCATCATCCAATCCACAGTAAGACCTGTGCATTATTTATGAAAATGTCCCTCGTATTTATTTTGGATTTCAAACCTATTAAGTAATATTCGTCTATGGCAGTATTCGATTGCAGGATGCAGAAATAAATTTATTTTGTGATATGAGGCTCTACAATTACTTCAATTTTTCTCATTTTATCAAAGTTTCCATAAGTTATTGAATTTAAATGTGAAAATTTAAGTTTAGTCTTAATTCTCTTCACAGTGTATAACGTTAAAAATCACGATCATATTCGTAGAAGATATTATTTATTTTTAGAAAATGCCAATAGCGGTAAAACATTACTAGATGATTCAGCTTTAAACAGTAAATTGCTATATTGTGTTTTATTTACACTATGCAGCGAATATTACAAGTTCCAAACAAAATGTTTTCTGTGCAGAATTCTATATTTTCCTTATTATGGAAAGGAAAAGGATATGCTAGATGTTCAACAGACCAGCTGAAGTTGCGAATGAATGAAAGTCAGGAAAAGGATGCATGGATTAGATTTCCTTTGTTATAGGGCCGGGAATAAAGAATAGCAGGAAGAGGTAGTCCGATTCTTGTGACGCGTTAGCTTCTACAGATCTTGGCACCCTTTCGTCTTTTATCAAAATTATTATCTCTAATACTGCAGCAAACCATATTTATTTCGTCGACATAGTAAGCAATGACTGCTTAAAACTTTAATTCTATTGTGAAGCTAGTTATTATGATGGGAAAATTAAAATTGCAACCTGTAAACCTATGGCTCAATTTTTTGCTTTATGGACCACGTGGTACACTGATATTGGAATTTACCTCACTTGTCTATATTAGCAGGTGCCAGCGCCTTTTCCCGCGATTGTTTACAAACTGCTAGATGTTTTTTATTTAAATAATTTATTTAAGAGAAAATAATTATAACATATTTATTTACACTGACATCGATTTTACATAAATTGCATGAATTACATAATTTTATTCCTAATTATATTGTTGTACGTAGTAAATATTTATAATTAAAGTAATAAAACTATCTTGTGCTGGCATATGGGAATACAGGTTAGAAATGAAACGATTAAGAAAAACATAATTTCATGAACATTACCCAAATCATGCAACTAAAACGATAATTAAAAAAACTATTCCACTCATCCGCCACGTATTTGGTATTGACCAATAACGTTTAGCAATTCCTCGGATATAGTCCAATCACTAAGCTGGGTTTACACTCTGTAACTTGTTTAACAAACTTATTACATGTAACAAGTTATATGTAACATGTAACAAGTTATATGTAATTTTTTTAACAAATAGGTTATATAACTTTTTTTATATAACTAAAGTTTAGAGAGACAAAAATACATTTGTACTGCACATTAGTGATGTGGTCCGAAAATATTCCCAGTGGGAAGAAATTTATAAAATTTCCTTGGGCAGGAAATATTCTCAAAAGTGAGCATTTATAAAAATCGTTAGTTTTGAATGTTTTACTGCTTATTAACGGTCCAGATACCTTAAAATGAAACTATTTCAGTAAAATTCCACATGTTTATCTAGGAACCGTCTAGGGAAGTATTACCTTTTCCTGTGATATAATTTTTCACTTATTGTCAGAACAATACGTATACATTATAGGTATTATAGAGTTGTTTTTATAATAATTTCAGCATTTGATATTGGTCCCCTAAGTTTCTAAAGGAGTTATGGAGCTCACACATAATATAGTTAATATTGCAAAGTATTTGCCTTTAACTTTTCATGTTTTGGTCACCGTCATTTTGTGACGTAAATTCTTACTGTAAGTTAATTATAGATAGTCTTGTTGAACAGCCACCCATGTGCTCCCATATTTAGCAACAGAGTTTTCTTCAAACGTTTTATTCTAACTATTTTCAACCAAATATAAAATATAACTCACATGGTCAGTTACAGAGTGAATTTACTACCAGTTAATATAATCACATATTTCAGAACGAAGTTGGAATTAATTAACCCAGTAAGTTAATTTTGAGTGATTACCCAGTCTATTAGTACAGTTAGTCATGTGGTCAAGTATACGGAATGAAATTTTCTATCACTTACTGTAATCAGATATTTCAGAGCGAAGTTGGAATTAATTAATCCAGTTAGTTAATCATGAGTGATTACCCACTTATTAGTACAGTAGTCATTTGTCAGTTACAGAGTGAAATTTTCTATCAGTTATTATAATCAGATATTTCAGAGAGAAGTTGGAATTCATTAATCCAGTAAGTTAATTATAAGTGATTACCCAGTCTACTAGTACAGTTAGTCGTATGGTCAGTTACAGAGTAAATTCTCTATCAGTTATTATAATGAGATATTTAAGAGGGAAGTTGGAATTAATTAATCCAGTTCATTATGAAAGATTACCCACTCTATTAGTACAGTAGTCATATTGTCAGTTGCAGAGTAAATTTTCTATCGTTTATTATAATCAGATATTTCTGAGCGAAGTTGGAATTAATTAATTAAGTTAGTTCATTATGAGTGATTACCGAGTATATTAGTACAGCTAGTCATATGGTCAGTTTCTTTCATTCTTCTTTCTTAACCGTAGTTTTACCTCTCCCTTTTAGGATTTAAGCGACCCAAGCCGCCCGGGCCTTACAGGGCCGCGAACTGTCATATGGTCAGTTGCAGAGTAAATTTCCTTTCAGTAATTAATAGGGCTAGGATTTATATGTAATTATATATTTCTTAATTTCACTGATACACATTTTTTAACTTATCTACATCGATTATATTGTCCTCTATTCAAATTAAACAAATATATTTTACATATTTTTCCATATTTCTGACATTAGTACATTTTTATATGTAAAATAAATATTTGTCCATATTTAGTGATTTTAATGCATTATTCGTACATATTTTATTCTTAAGAGTAAAACTATATAGAATTGTCTTTTTCAGTGACAGAAAATATGGCAACACAGGATAAGTTTACAGTTATGTACAGAAATGAATGTCTTTGAGTAAAGAAGTATTTCTAAAGCATGTGGCTGTAACAATAGCAAGCATCCCTTTGTGTAAGGTAGGCAAGGTCATTGGCACAGTAATGTTTTCCTCAAATTCCGAATCAACCAACCCCTTCAGTCAGTGTTCTGCTTTTATCCCTTAAACTGGTCTGATTCTAAAATGCCAAAAGAAGCAAGATCTACAATTGTGAAGTTAAAAAATTATGTTACTGAGCTTAAAGAAGAATAATGGTTTTCAATACATGTCAGACTAATCTAAACTGAAATCAGCTATTTTTAATTAATCAACATATTTCTACCGCTAAACACCAAGCTGGCAAGAAAAGACATACCGGATTTCATCAAAAATTTGTGACGCAACAACAGTAAACGTGCTGAATTCAACACTGATATCTGCCGTGCCCTCATCTGATCTGATATAACTCTTTGGAAAGTTAACAGCTCCTCATTGTGACATTTTCTAGAAAAATATACAACTCACAGCATTCCGGATCAGTCAACATTACGCAAAAATCATAGTGAAATGGTGTATCAAGAAACCCTGGAGAAGATAGGAACGGAGATAGGTGAAAATTCCATCTGGCTATCAGTAGATGAAACTATAGACGTAGAAGGACGATGTATCGGCAATGTTGTGATTGGTTCCATGAACAGTGAGACTACTTCCAAACCTATATTGTTGTCTTGCGAATTATTGAAAAAATGCAATAACAAAACAGTTGCAAAATTATTTAACGATGCTATGGGTGTTCTGTGTCCTAGTGATATTAAACATGACCGAGGATTGCTACTTTTGACTGATGCAGCTTCCTGCATGATTAAAGCAGCGGAAGCATTAAAGGTTTTATTTCCGAAAATGATCAACTTAACATGTACAGCACATGCTTTACATCGTATTGCAGAAACAATCAGCGTAAATTTTCCTAAAGTGGACCAATTAATTTCTACTGGAAAGAAAGTTTTCCTGAAAGCCCCCAGCAGAATTCAACTCTTGAAGGAAATGTATCCTGACGTACCTCTGCCACCGTGACCAGTACTAACCGGATGGGGTATAGGGTTAGATGCTGTGGAGTACTACCTGAAAAACTATGAAGCCATGGATTCTTTTAATTCAGAAAGTGTTGTCTCCATTAACGTTCTGCAATCCTTGTTGAGTGAAGAATGTGTGAAAAATGATTTGTGTTACATTCAATCAAACTTTTGTAATATAACAAAAGTAATTCAGGAACTACAAAATAATAATCTCACATTACCTGAAAATATTGACATTGTGAAAAACATTATTCATGAACTCAAATTTACACGTGGACATATAGCCGATCTTATCAAATGTAAAGTGGACAATGTGTTTTCAAGAAATCCAGGCTTTGAGGAAATGTGTAAAATCAGTGTAATCCTAAATGGCTCGTCAATTGTAAAACTAGAATCAGATAAATCTCCTGCTGATACAGTGAATTTTAAACACGTACCAATCACTTCATGTGGAGAAGAACGAAGCTTCAGCCAACACAAATCACTTTTGCGAGACAAACAGGAGAAGCTTCAAGTTTGAAAATTTAAAACAACATTTTGTGGCATACTGTTATGGTAGCATAAATAATCAATGAATGAATGCAAATAAAGTAAGCGATCTTAAAAAAAAAATTAATAATTTAATTTATGAAAGCAGTATTTGAAATGCATTTTTATGGGTTCTAAAAGTAACAAAATATAGTGTTTAGTGGTTAAATTTGTTTTGATGTCCATATTTTACAAAACATATTATATATATACAAAAAATATATATATGTACGTACTTTGACATTTTATTACATACATGTACATATTTTGACATTTTTAGTACATATATGTGTACATTTGACATATTTTAGTACATATAAATAGAGCAAAGTTGTAATGAATTAATCCAGTTAGTTATTTATGAGTGATTACCCAGTCTATTAGCCTAGTTAGTCATATGGTCAGTTACGGAGTAAATTTTCTTTCAGTTATTATAATCAGATATTTCAGAGCGAAGTTGGAATTAATTAATCCAGTTAGTTAATTATGTAGTACAGTTAGTCATACGGTAATGTATACAGATTGAAATTTTCTATCGGTTATTATAATGAACATACAGATTGATTCAGCAGCCAGCTCAGTCAGTTTTTATAGTAAGGTTTGTAACGGTTCGCGGGTTGCAAAACCAATTACAGCCACGGTGTCGCTACAGTCAGAGCAGAGGTTATCTTCAGTATCATCGGGGGCATAATCTGGGTATTTATAGCTCTTAGAAACAGTCTACTTTATATTCTTATGCAATTAAAAATTCCTGGTTCACTGGTAAGAGTGTTGTTTATTTTAATATAATTACAGAACAGTTAATAGGCTTTTTGCAGAATATTCGTCGTATGTGAACTTCGACTTCAGATGAGTGGATCTCGCTATTAAGGTGTCTTTCTCCCTAACCTCGCGTATTCACAAGAATGCCTTGTAAAGTCGTTGATTCACTGGTACTTACAGTTTGATACACACTGAATTTAAGTTGGTACTCAGCTGTAATTAAGCCGTACCTCAAACCTGAATATATTCGTAGATTTAAATAATACTGCAGTAAATGATACTTAAATCATTTACTGACCGAAGAATATTAATAGCTTCCCGACTTCTATTAAGTCGGAAGCTGGATGCTGCGAAGATCGCCTCCACTCACTTAGAGCGTAGACGAGAGAGTGTCGATACCAAGTTCTGCGTGTCCCCACTTCTCATCGTTCAAAGTCCAATACGCCTTGTATTTCTTTTAGCCTCTAATAGCTATGTTTACAGCAAATTACATTGTGTATCAGAATCTTCAGATACAAACCCTTATTTCATTGGCTATGCTCCATACCCAGCATAGACGCTAATACACGTGGATGGCAGTACTTGCCCACGCTGTCAGTAACCAGAAATGAAGCTAGATTCCCCGAAGCGCCATAGAGTAAGAACTTTCCCACTTACTAAGTCTTTAAATTTCAATAGAGCCAGTAAGCTCTTCTTTCTCTACGTTTTTAGTTCAATAGCAGTGAGTTTCGTGATGAATGACTGTCTCCTACACCCCACTGAGATCCTTTAGTATAGTTCTTAAGCCTATTCTTACGTTCCGGGAAATCTGTCTCGTTTCAATATTCACACAAGTCCAGCCGGAACATGATATTGCAAATATTATGTTCTTATTCCATTTCTGCTGTAACTTGTTCAGATAATTTTAGTGAATTTAACTTATTCCTATAATGTTAATTAGAAATGCAAAGCTATAATTGATTAATATTTATGTTATTATTCTAATTAATAAGTTTATATAATAAACTTATTTTGTTCATTATAATTATATGGGTGGAGTAATTCAATTGCAAAATAGCAATCGTCTCACATGCCCAAGAGAATTCTACGAAAATTTATGTTTTGTATTCAAAATTTCAAATTTATGGAGTAATTCTGTTTTACTCCTGACATGAAGTGCTTAGTGTGACGTAAGTGAGCCGAGTTTGTTATGGATCCCAGTACGATGACCTTTGTGCTAACTCGTATTCTATAACATGGAATACTTTCCACCCTTCTCCCATTACTACTATTTGTTTTGATGAGTGAATGACATTTCCTATACCTGGCACAACTGTTTCCTTCATCCTTCTCATACTACAATATTTCCTTACTCTCTCACACACTACACCCTTCGCACACGGTAGGCTATCTTAGATCGTGACCACAGATACCTCACCTCATCAGGTAATACTGAAATATTAATACAAAACCTAATTTACCCTATGAATATAAACACTTGAAAACACTTATTAAATATATTCTAACCTAGATAAAAGCGTGACCGGATATATTTGGTACAACGTCCAGATTTAAAAAGAGATAACAACAATAAAAGATCGACGGATATAAGTGTCGAGGTCCGTATTACAATTAAATAACAACAATATAATCGGCATAGGATATATTTTATGCACGTCCAAAGAATTTCACACTTTTAGAGGTTATATTGAAAGCCTACATTTCGCTACATATTTGCTCCGCGGACATGTATACTTACAATAATAATACCCTCAGTTTCAGTGCCTTAATTCTAGTGAAATGACCCGAGCCTACTCCACTGCTGTTTCACCTCTTTAAATGCTTACTCTTTGTATGACCTCACCAATGAAAGATTGTACCGTCCCACTACTTTATTAGTTTTAGGATCAGTCACTTCATATCAGATACCATTAAAAATGTTAGTCACTATAACCGGTCCTCTATTACCCTAACTAGAGACGAGACATTCTTTTATCTACTGCATCTGACAGATTCTTTTCCCTCTTTTTCTTTTTCTTTTTCTTTTTATGTTTGTGGTAGTGATGTTTAGGTTTCTTTTGTGGTTCCCTAATAGGCGTGGTGCGGCCCAATTTACTCCTTAAAATTCCCAAGATATCAGATTCTCGCAGTTTTTCAGTACCTTCTTTTCCATTTTCCCCACTATAATTTCCCTGCTCACGGACATTTGTCTCACACATGTTTACCTCATAACTCGCTCCTGCTTCGTATACTTTCTCTACAAATGTATTATTAAATTCATCAATTTCCGTGCGTTTCTGATACTGATCTGGCGTTCCGCCATTCGGATTCTCAATATTATTGCTTGGGCTCGATAGGCCTACATTCTGCATAATTGAAAATTCTTCCCCTTTATTATCTAATTGCACAGTTGATAAACTTTCAATAATAGAACATTCGTCTTGGAAAGCTAATTCCCGTTCGGAGCATGTATGATGATTTGTTGCATGAGTCGTGGGAACCGGAATTTCAGCACTTTTACTTTCATCTACGAGAACTAGTACCTTTAAATCTCCTATATATGCTTTAACCTGTGGTGGACATAAGATTTGTTGATTTGACTTTGTATTCAAATCGTCAGACACTTCTACGGTATTTACATCATTTCTATTTACTTGTGGGGAGTCCCCTGAGGTCACTGGGCACGAGTTAGATGAGATATGACCCACTATCGCATCTATACTGAGTTTAAAGCCTCGGGCTGACATCTGTCACTTCCTACACCTGTTGTGTCGGCTTGAGAGTGATGAAATGCATTCACACTAGGATCTAATCTATGTTGTGAATCTGGCACGTGGCTACAATTATCCGTCCCGTTATTTTGATGAGGAATGTATCGACCGTCTTGTAACTGTCCATATCGGTAAACTTGATCTACATTGCCTCTCTCCTGTTCCTGGAAAGCTATGTGATTTATTCCCACGCTTTGAGGTCGTGACCTATTTCTGTCATCAGTGTGATTATTGTTGGCGTTACGTGAACCATTATTAGTATTTTGGTTTTCTCTGTAACTATTATTATTTACCCTCTCATTCCTTCCATTTCCGTAATTAGAATTATTCTGATTTCTTCCGTTTCCGTAATTATAATTATTCTGATTTCTTCCATTCTCGTAATTATAATTATTCTGATTTCTTCCATTTCCGTAATTATAATTATTCTGATTTCTTCCATTTCCGTAATTATAATTATTCTGATTTCTTCCGTTCCCGTAATTATAATTATTCCCCCTTGCGTCCTGATAACCTTGTGTAGGCCTACCATTACTGTCATTATAATTCTCATTATTTCGGCTAGCGCCTGCGTACTGTGCTTGATTTCCTCCATAATTTTGAGTATTATTGTGCCATTGATAACTATGGAAGTTCTTTATGGCTCTCTCGCCCTCCTCAAACTCCGTTAACAAGCTAAGCATCTGCGAATAGGATTGCGGTCTTGCTACCATTAACAATTTATGAATATCTGGACCGAAGTGTTTCATTGCAATTTGGATGACCTCTTTTTCGGAAACTATATTTAGCGACTTGGCTAATTTTATGAGTCTTACGAAATGTTCAGTACTAGTCATTTTCCCTTGCTCATTATAGTGCCCTGAATAGAGTTCAGTCCTAGCTTCACTCTGACGCGAATCGCTCCAATATTTATCCATAAATAACTTTTTGAATTCTTGGTACCCATCCCCTTCTTTCATTACAACTAGCATCCAGTCTTTGCAACTACCTCCAAGCGACCTCTGAACAACTAATATCTTAAATTCTTCTCGAATGCCTTTAACTTTAAAGTATGTCTCTAGCTCTCTTATAAATTCATGAGGATTAGCATTTTTCTCATCATTATAATAAGGCAAAGGCCAATCTAAATCCGCGATTTTATTTACATGGGTATTATTATAACCAGTTACTGGGATAACAACATTGTCGTGTAGGCCTAGGTCACCTCGCGAATTTTCTGATTCTAGGCTTATGCTCGGAGTCCTCAGTTCACTATCTTGACTCCCGTGTGGGTGGTTATTTTCCCCATTCGAACAATGAATTAATTGTGAACAAACCCCTCTACCATTAGCCTGAATTCCGGTACAAGAAATGTCATTACTCATCCTATTTAGTTTATCAGCATGATCATTAACCTCTTTAGTCACATTATTCTGTACTGCAACTATTTTATTTAGTTTAGTTTCAATGTCATTTACCTGCCCTTGAATATTAGTACTTATCACCCCCATATCCACTGACAAAGCTTGAACTAATTTATCCTCTAAGTTTTTATTCTGAGTTCTTATATCCTGTTCTATTTTCTGTTCCAACTGTTTTCTATTTTCTTCGACTTTGTTTTGCACATGGTCGATCCTTTTAGTTAATTTTACAGTTGTTACTTTACATTCGTCTGAGAGTTTATTTACCCTATCCTCAGTTTTCTTTGATTTTTCAGATAATTGGTCAATAACTAATCTCAGCTCACTGGTACTCCTATCCAATTTTTCCCCTATCCTTTCGGCTAATTTACTACTTTCATCTTTACTGTCTTTAGCATTCCTATCCATTTTGGCCATCATCGCCTCTATTAAAGCAGACACTCCTTCTATCCCCGTTACTTGGTTTGGCATTTTATTTTCACGAGTCCTATCTTCCTGAACTAATGAAATCTCTGGTTCCCTCTCCTCACTAGTTTCCTGATTAATTACTAGGCTTTCGTTATCTAATAGCATTTCAGATTCATTACTATTAATTTCCTGGTTACCTACTACAATTTCGTTCCCTTGGATTTGATCTATCTCACTATTAGTTAGCACATCTTGACCGTTATTCATTTCCTCAGTTTCCATATTTGAAATTACGGCTTTTCCGTTCCTTAACGTCATCATTTCTACACAACCCTATCTTTATTTATTGCACTGGGATCACTCAAAATATAAAAATCATGCTCACTCACCTTTGCATACATATAAATCAGACCCTTCACAGAACACAAATACATATAATACCCTCTTATAGCTAGCAATAATACCCTCTTATAAACTAGATTTTTACAAGGCTTTTTTACTGCTGCTCCGGTATTCTATCTTCTGTCTGCCCACTCCTGATTCTTCTTACTCGGATCTTGAATTTATCTATCCCGTTAATCGTTGCAATGTCTGTAGTCTCTACTTAATGATGCGTGTAACAGTTATTGTTTTAATTTAAAATATTCTGATTCAACACAATTTAGCTTCGAGTCTTTTCAAGCCCCATCGATTGGGTAAGCCACGTATGTAACGGTTCGCGGGTTGCAAAACCAATTACAGCCACGGTGTCGCTACAGTCAGAGCAGAGGTTATCTTCAGTATCATCGGGGGCATAATCTGGGTATTTATAGCTCTTAGAAACAGTCTACTTTATATTCTTATGCAATTAAAAATTCCTGGTTCACTGGTAAGAGTGTTGTTTATTTTAATATAATTACAGAACAGTTAATAGGCTTTTTGCAGAATATTCGTCGTATGTGAACTTCGACTTCAGATGAGTGGATCTCGCTATTAAGGTGTCTTTCTCCCTAACCTCGCGTATTCACAAGAATGCCTTGTAAAGTCGTTGATTCACTGGTACTTACAGTTTGATACACACTGAATTTAAGTTGGTACTCAGCTGTAATTAAGCCGTACCTCAAACCTGAATATATTCGTAGATTTAAATAATACTGCAGTAAATGATACTTAAATCATTTACTGACCGAAGAATATTAATAGCTTCCCGACTTCTATTAAGTCGGAAGCTGGATGCTGCGAAGATCGCCTCCACTCACTTAGAGCGTAGACGAGAGAGTGTCGATACCAAGTTCTGCGTGTCCCCACTTCTCATCGTTCAAAGTCCAATACGCCTTGTATTTCTTTTAGCCTCTAATAGCTATGTTTACAGCAAATTACATTGTGTATCAGAATCTTCAGATACAAACCCTTATTTCATTGGCTATGCTCCATACCCAGCATAGACGCTAATACACGTGGATGGCAGTACTTGCCCACGCTGTCAGTAACCAGAAATGAAGCTAGATTCCCCGAAGCGCCATAGAGTAAGAACTTTCCCACTTACTAAGTCTTTAAATTTCAATAGAGCCAGTAAGCTCTTCTTTCTCTACGTTTTTAGTTCAATAGCAGTGAGTTTCGTGATGAATGACTGTCTCCTACACCCCACTGAGATCCTTTAGTATAGTTCTTAAGCCTATTCTTACGTTCCGGGAAATCTGTCTCGTTTCAATATTCACACAAGTCCAGCCGGAACATGATATTGCAAATATTATGTTCTTATTCCATTTCTGCTGTAACTTGTTCAGATAATTTTAGTGAATTTAACTTATTCCTATAATGTTAATTAGAAATGCAAAGCTATAATTGATTAATATTTATGTTATTATTCTAATTAATAAGTTTATATAATAAACTTATTTTGTTCATTATAATTATATGGGTGGAGTAATTCAATTGCAAAATAGCAATCGTCTCAGGTTTTTTAGTTTACTTGCAATTTTTATAGTTTCTCTGTCTTGGACTTTAGTTTAAAAGAAACTTAGTCGCACCTGACTAGACTTTTAATGTTTGAATTAGTTATGTTTACGATCAGTTAATATGGATGATTGGGTGTGATACTTCATTCCTTTAATTGTACCTCGAGCTATATGGGTTGCTGTTCACGCAAGCTATAGGTTCTGCTAGCATTTTTCTACGTGTCTAGTATGAGTGTATATTCAAATGTTCCGCTCAGTGCATTTCTCCCTCTCAGCGCATTGATATGAGTATAAGTCCGCTTATTTCTGTGAATCCCCGTTCATAGACAGGTGCAGGCTTATGCAGCTTCATGACCTCACGGCGTCATGTTAGAACAGTCAGCTAGTAGCATCCACACGAGAGAGACGTTCTGGATCGCTCTCGAGATTTACCGCCTAATTCAGACAATAGAACAGAGGTTTTCTATTAGTTAGCGAATAAATACATAATACTTCCATTTACAAGTATTATCGTGTGATAGTAATTAATCTACACTACTTACAGTAGATTCAGTGTTATCGGCTTCTTAGATCAGTCTAAAAGTTCGTGTGTCAGTTCGGCAACGTTGCGCAACCACGCGTTCGCAATAGTTCGTCTACAAAGTTCATTAGAGTCAAGATTTCAGAGTGAAATCATATTAGAATTAATACAGCTATCATTACGCTCATTTTAAGATATAAATTATATTGCTGGCATAATTAGAGAAATTATTCGCCACGTGTGTACCAAGTTCGCGCCAAAGCACATTCCTTTGTTCAGTGCAAGTGCACCTATCTCAAATTCATTATATATCTTGTTTCAGTGTTTTTATTACTATTTCAAGTGCATTCTTTACCTATATGTTATGAGAATAAATGTCACATAGTTTATTACATGAAAAGGTTTGTGATCCAATATTACATCCGAAGATCCCTGTTTCAGCACCTGAGATTTATAAGTCCACTTCGCTCTACTCATTTTATTATTGTTTAATGCAATAATTGGTCCTCCAGCTCCAGAGATTCTTTCTAACATCCTTTCCCATCTTTTCCCTTTACGGCAGGGTCATAAGCCGCTCTTGTACCCAACATTTGGTCCTCCGGGCCGGATTTGAACCAGCGACCTATGGATTCTTGGCCTTGGTATCTTCAAGTTGCAGTGCCCAAGTCACTCCAAGCAGAAACTACAAGACCCCAGTCCTACGAGCAGTGAAGCTACAGATGTGCAGTGAGAAAAGGCTATCATCTCTACAGCGGTGATCAGCAGAGAACGATTCTTCAGAGCGAAGACATCAGAGCATTCTACATTCGCAAGTATTTCTACCTACATCCAGCATGGAACAAGAAATGCAAGTACTTACGAAAAAACGGAATTTCATTCGACGAAAATTCACATTTATTCAAAAGTTTTGTGACAATATTCCACAAGAAGTGAATGTGTTTCAACTAAGAGTAAAATTCGACAGCCTCCTTGAACTGTGGAACGAATACAGATCTATACAGATTCAAATAGAAGCTCTCATTGAAGTTGAAGAGGAAATAGAAATTCAAATGCAGTACGATGAAGAAGTAAGAAACAGCTACGAAGCGCTTAAAGCAAAGTTAAGTGGTCTTCTGTTTCTACACGAGCATCCAGTGAACAGTGAACAATCACAATGCAGTGGTATATCACATCACACATCACATTCTTGCAATGCACAGAGCAGAAATATCCCTCTACCAGTCCTAGATTTACCTACCTTCAATGGGGATGTTACAAAATTCAAGCATTTCCATGATACCTTCAGCAGTCTTATTGTAAACAATGAATCTCTAGATCCAATTCAGAAATTCCATTACCTCGTAGCCACTCTTCAAGAAGAAGCAAAAGTGCTAATCTCAAATCTTCCAATCACCAATGATAATTTCCCAGTAGCCTGGAAATTGGTTTGTGATCGATATGATAATACACGATTAATTGCAACATCACATATACAACAGCTGTTATCATTGCCAGAAATGAGAGCAGACAATGTAACAGACTTGAGAAATCTTTTGAGTTGTTTTCAGAGTAATTTAAACGCAGTGGAAGCTCTCTCACTAGAAGTTCCGCTACAAGAAGTGTTATTAACTCAGCTTCTGTTAAACAGCTTAACAGACAGCACACGAAAAGAATTCGAGAGTAAAATCGATTCACAACATTTTACATCTCTTCAAGATCTAATACAGTTTCTAGAATCTAAAGCACATACTTTAGAGATTTTAGCAACTTCCAACAACATGGCCAGCCCATCACCTGCAAGAAAGGTTGAGCTGCGATAGCCACAATACACTGTCCAGGAGCCGCGACAGTCGTACGGAGGTACAACCAGATTATCTTGTACCTATTGTCAACGAAATCACAAACTGTACCATTGTGATGAATTTAGGCAAATTCCAGTCAATGAGCGATGGAATTTCGTCAAGTCACAGCACCTGTGTGTAAATTGTTTCTCATCAAATCATACGGTACAGCAGTGCAATTTAGATTCCTTCTGTAGTTGTGGAAAAGCAAGTCACAGTCAGTTACTGCATAGTGACATGAATACGGTTTCGCTCCAGGATGATTCGATCTCTACGACAGATGAAATGCCAGAGATGCATTCTTTCGTTGTCACGAGCAAATCTAAACATCAGCAAGTTTGTCCTCTGTGTAAACTAAATCACGCTTTACACAAGTGTCACAAATTTAGCAGATTAAGAATACAACAACGATGGAATTTCGTGCGATCCAAGAAGCTTTGTTTCAACTGCTCCTCTTCTGAACACAAGGTACAAATGTGTTCTCTTCAGGCTTATTGTAAGTGTGGCTCAAATCACAGCAAGCTATTACACTTTACAACTAAGAAAGTTCAGTCCAAAGCATACTCTTTCACATGCTTTGACATCAGTCGAAGTCAACAGAGCACTTCACTACATAGCAATTCTAAACAAACTAGAATTCAAAACAATTCAAGCAAAGCCTCTCATCACATGCAGAGCAAACGCTTCGAGACAAACAGACCCAGTGCAGCGGTCACACCAGTTCGCAATAGCTTCGCTTCCTTCAGAACCAGGAACGAACATTTGCACCCAACCATTTACAATAAATCTTTCAACAGCCAAGGAAGATTTAAAACAAGTGATAGTGTAAATACAAGATGTAAATCAGATCCTTTTTACCGATCTTTGCATTCTAAAAGCAACACTCAGTGTCTGTCTTCAGAGCGAAACAACACTCCGCAGTGTCTGCCTTCATCGATAAACAGTACTTCTCAGTGTCTGTCTTCAGAGCGAAACAACACTCCGCAGTGTCTGCATTCATCGAAAAACAACACTCAGTGTCTGTCTTCAGAGCGAAACAACACTCCGCAGTGTCTGTTCTCATCTAGAAACAATACCAAGCAGTGTATCTCATCTTCCAAATAGTGAAAAGCTATTTACTTGCATCATTTGCATATATCCAGTTAGAGAGCTATTATGTCTGTAAGAACTATGAAAAGATAGCCAAACCGTTACACTGTGATATATGTAAGAAAGCTATTCTTTAGCACTGTTTGTGTTAAAACTCATTTAATGTTTATCCAATGGTCTTTCTCCATTATGTCAATATACCATGTTAGTAATATAAGATCATCAGCTGTGCCCTGAATGATATAAAGAAATCATCACGCATTTCTTCAACAAGTTTCTACAGATTGTGTTTCAACAAGCCACCTGATCTACACTACATGTACCTGAGTCAGCTGTTGTGTACAAGTCGAAGTCTTCACTTATAGATGTTACAACAACAGTTTGGATTCCAGCCATCATTCACCTAGACCTTCACATCCTTACGTGTGGTTCCAGTCTAATTAGTGTAGAGTCAGTGCTTCAATGTAAATAGTGAAATCAGTGCTTTTCTATTCAATATCATATTCTTGCAATATATGTAAGAAGTCATATTTTCCAGCACATATCACATGTATACATCCAATGAGAATCAGTGATGGTTTTGTGTATATATAAGTGTCTTTCCATTATAGCTTGCATTCCTGTTATGTTTTTTATTGACGTTATACGTCAAAGGCGCGGAGTATGTTCACGCAAGCTATAGGTTCTACTAGCATTTTCCTACGTGTCTAGTATGAGTGTATATTCAAATGTTCCGCTCAGTGCATTTCTCCCTCTCAGCGCATTGATATGAGTATAAGTCCGCTTATTTCTGTGAATCCCCGTTCATAGACAGGTGCAGGCTTATGCAGCTTCATGACCTCACGGCGTCATGTTAGAACAGTCAGCTAGTAGCATCCACACGAGAGAGGCGTTCTGGATCGCTCTCGAGATTTACCGCCTAATTCAGACAATAGAACAGAGGTTTTCTATTAGTTAGCGAATAAATACATAATACTTCCATTTACAAGTATTATCGTGTGATAGTAATTAATCTACACTACTTACAGTAGATTCAGTGTTATCGGCTTCTTAGATCAGTCTAAAAGTTCGTGTGTCAGTTCGGCAACGTTGCGCAACCAAGCGTTCGCAATAGTTCGTCTACAAAGTTCATTAGAGTCAAGATTTCAGAGTGAAATCATATTAGAATTAATACAGCTATCATTACGCTCATTTTAAGATATAAATTATATTGCTGGCATAATTAGAGAAATTATTCGCCACGTGTGTACCAAGTTCGCGCCAAAGCACATTCCTTTGTTCAGTGCAAGTGCACCTATCTCAAATTCATTATATATCTTGTTTCAGTGTTTTTATTACTATTTCAAGTGCATTCTTTACCTATATGTTATGAGAATAAATGTCACATAGTTTATTACATGAAAAGGTTTGTGATCCAATATTACATCCGAAGATCCCTGTTCCAGCACCTGAGATTTATAAGTCCACTTCGCTCTACTCATTTTATTATTGTTTAATGCAATAATTGGTCCTCCAGCTCCAGAGATTCTTTCTAACATCCTTTCCCATCTTTTCCCTTTACGGCAGGGTCATAAGCCGCTCTTGTACCCAACAGTTGCTCTAAGGTTACTTTAAGTTTCCGTCTCTGGTTAATTAATTTAATATTGCGGTACAGCCTGTGCATTTAGACGTGAGCACTCGCATGCGCCGCAGAGATAGGGCGGGACGGAAGGGGAGTGTGTTGCTAGTATTGATCACGTGAGACTGATACCACTGCGCATTGTGTTTACAGTGCTCTCGTCTAAATGCACGGACAGTACACTGTGATCACTCTTATGTTATGTATCCTACAAGCTTGTTTACTTTTGGCGTTACCTTTCTCTTTCTAGTCATTTCTACATTATATTAGCCTATTGGTTTACTCAGTACATTAGGTTCATTTATTATTATTTTTCTCTAACCTATGTTTGTCGACTTAACTCACTTTAAAATTGTAACTTGAGGTTTTGTATTGTCCACCGCTGTGGCTCAGGGGATGCATTCAATCCTCTCACGCAGCGGGCCCGGGTTCGATTCCTGGTTGGGACAAGTTACCTAGGTGAGGTTTTTTCCGGGGTTTTCCCTCACCTGTGAGACAAATGCCAGGTAACTTTAGGTCCTTGTGGTCCCCGGATATCATCTGGCCGTCATTATCATCTTCATCTTCATCTTCATCCCCATCCTCGCCTTGTTCTGAGTGTGTGTGAATAGTGTGTATCGTCCTATGTGTTCGTGTTGTCTCGGAGGTGGCCCCAGCATTGGGCTTATCACTCATCCGGGGTTGCCCTCCATGTCCTTGTCTGGTCAAAAAAGTATGTATGTGATCAAAAGATAATCCCTCTCCCGACAGGTCGTGGCCCTGTAAGGCCCGGGCGCCTTGGGTCGCTTAAATCCTAAAAGGGAGAGGTAAAACTACGACAAAGAAAGAAAGAAAGGATTTGTATTTAATGATGAGTATTTACCTTTACGTTACTTATTCATTTTTACACTCTGGATTAATGAATTTTTTGGCAATCACTTAATAATGAAGTTCTACTATGTTTATTGATTGAAGTACAATTGACCTTACTTGCAGTATTTATATATAATTACTTTATTGTTTCCTAACTATTTTGGATTCTGGATTCAGGCATTTAGGATACTGAACAGAGCTAGGATTTTAAGATCTATTATGATTCTTCATGTTTGTAAATGAATTACTTTTAGTTTTTTTTATGTTTTCAATTTCCTACAGTGTATTCTGTAATAATTGTTCTTGATTATTATGATACTAACCATGTTAATCGTAGGTTATATACATTATGTCTTACAGGGAATATACTTTGCTGAAGTTGAATTTATTCTATTTCTTGGGGTTTTGAATATTCTCTATGCTGGTTACCTTATTCCCCCGTTTCTGTCAGAGAGAGATCGTTAGATCTCAATACCTTTGGATCCCAGCATTTTCCTTTTTCCAACTTCCAAAAGTTTTACCTGAGCATCTGAATATCAATCAAATCGAGTAATTGGGTTTATCAATTAGAACTTTTGAAATTTTAGATTCCTTACATAGCGAAACAATCCGAGTTTCAGTTCTATTCTATAGATTACGCATGAATTCATAGTTTTTTCTAAGAATTGAAGAAAAATCTAATCCCGGCCTACCAGTTCAATTTTATGCTGAAGGAGAAAGCTATTTGCTACTGTTTTTATGCAAACGAATCTTATTATTGCCTGCGAAAAGAGTACCGGTAATAAAAGTATGTAGTACCAATTCATGACCGCCACCGTGGCGTTGCTAACTACAGATCCGTCGTCGGCCCGAGTTCGATCCCCGTTACCTCGTATTTTTGTGAGGTAGGGAGGTCTGGTAAGGGTGCACTCAGCCTCGTGATTCAAATTGAGGAGCTACTTGATAGAGAAGTAGCGGCTCTGGTCATGGAAACCATCATTAACGGCCGTGGATGTCGGCATGCTGACCACATGCCCCCAATCCTGCCGTCTGCCTATGGTAGATGACGCAGGTAGGTAGGCCTTGTCCCTCCTGGGATGTTAGCGCCACGGAGTTAGTAGCAATTTATGCATAGGCCTACCTCCCATTGATTCAAAAACTTTCTCAACTGTCCTGTGTGTTTGCCTGGATTCTCTCTATTAAGTTTTTACAGTAACCTATACCTGACCACAAAGTGTTCTATATTGCTGTAGACGTAACCTATTAATATTGTTATTATTACGGTATTACTAGTACGGTATAATTATTATTACTGTTATTATTAATAGTATTACGGTATTATTATTATTATTATTATTATTATTATTACAACTGTTTCGTTTAATTACTTTTCTACGACTTCTAGATGTAGTTTAATTTAATTTCAAGTCAATAACGATGATCAGTAGTTGACTGAACAGTAGACTATCCAACAAATTTAATTATTAATAGGTGGAGTTTTACGTATTTTATTACCACCGGGTAATAACCCAATTGCAATGAATAAATTACATACATAATAAAACATTAAAATGTCCTTACTTCTTATTATGTGGTAGGTAAGCATTCTTTAAACACGTGAATTTCTGTAAACTTCTTTTCCTCCTCAACATTTTGCTCACGCTTGTCGAAGAAATGAGCAAAGTTAAACATAATATGAATTTTACAGCTAGCAGCAAACATTCACGATACCTGTAACATTGCACCGAAAAAATATATACAATACGCATCTGTTATTTTCAGACCAACTATTATGTGCTTTAGGTAAAGTAAATCAGTTCGCAGCTCAATGAGCTATTCAAGAAGTGAAAATAATTACCGATGTTACGCTTGAACGAGTGATTTCCACTTCCCGACTCCTTCATTCGTATTTCTCATGTGGCAACAAACAATGGTATTTACCTGGTAGCCTACCTCTGACATTTTTCATAGTTAGCTCACAAAATACAGAAGGCTTCATGAAGCGCAGAGCTGTAGACTAATTCTGTTCTGTATAGCCCATATGTTGGGAATAACCAACTAACTTTCCTGAGAGAAAGTTACTATCGACGAAGTTCAGCTTTGCAGTAACGAAAGCTCGTCAATTTTCCTTTCCTTCATCTTATTAATCTATGTAGATTCTCTTATCTCACATCGCTCCTAATGGTAGAATGACATTTTACTAATCTTCTATTAGAGAGATTAAGAAACCAGGGCTCATGAGTCTTATGAAGCTCGCAGAAGTCTCAAAGAGATTAATGTAACATTTTTAAAATTTGCACGAAATAGAATGTAATTGAAAAATCTGTAGATCTGGATGAATATTTCATATTGCAATGAATAAAATCACGAAATTGCTAATTAACAATACTAAGATTACAGAGCAAGTTGTCTCAGGTGCAAGTATATGCCATGCTGGATTGAATATTTGGTTACTATAATTCATCGCCGATATTTTACTCACTACTACAATCAATGGAATTTTTAACATCAAGCAAAATGAACATCCAGAAGCCACAATAGTAACATATGAACATCAATAGTCACATGGGCTACTGGTACATCCACCGATCCCAACACTGATATGATCTCTGCAGTTAACGCAAGAATAAATAAAGCTGAAACAATAGCAAGACTACTATTAGCTACAGGGATACGCCGTATCACAGTTGGCTGAGGCACTTCACTGCAAACCGGGAGGTCTGGGTTCCATTCCCGATGAGCTATTTCATTTTGAAATCTTATACGCCTGTTTGGTTCAACTGTTGGCTACTATCCAAAGTCCTGAACGGAACGGAGGCAGTGTGCTTACTGCTTAAGGCTGACCACCTCAATCTTGTTTGAGATTTCTGCGGTGACGCTCAAGATGGCAATCCGAGAGCTAACTCCAGAACAAATAGAAATATTAATTTCGGAGGTGTAAACTCGAGTTTTCCTGTGGAATGACAGGGAGAAGGATTTCAAAAATGTTTCATTGACGAAGAAAGCTTGGGAAGAAATAGGAAAAACTTTAAATGCTGTGGACAAGCTAACATTGCAAAGCAAATTGCTGCTTGAAGTACTGAGTGCAGTGAAAAATCAATCTAGTACCTAGTATGTATAGTGTATATAAAATTAAATAGTATTTAGTATTGTATTAGTATTTTTTTCTTAAAATATTTTCAATATCAAATTTAATTAATTGGCATTATTTTAGTATGGAGTTATACCAACATTTTAAGTTTCTAACTTTTAAATTCTATAAAATATTAGGCCAGATGTAATTAGCACCTTCAGGTAGGCCTATCGTTTTATCACAAGACTCAATTGTATTTTTTAAATTTATTTGTTTATTATTTGAGTTCATATTTTCTTATTGTCCATTCTAATTATTTTAATAAATTTCCAGGTACACTGTATTTTCTATTTTTATAATTTTAAATATGCATACATATATGACCTATGTTACTTCTATTTAGTCATTTTACGTTATGCTTAAAGCAGCACATGTTGCATCAGCATTGTGTTTATATTCTTTAATAGCCCATTACAAATAAAAAGTAAAATTGTTTGAATTTTTTTTCTTGTCATGTAAGAAACCGCCTGTGCATTTATTTGAAATTAATGTGACTTAACTTCATTCACAAACAAATTTATTCTAATTAGACTTATTTACAGTCTTATGGGAGCTTTTAGTTTTAAAACATCCTTACCTCAATGTAATGACTAGCCTTTCTGCAGGACTGATGGGCAGGGCCGTAGCAAGGTCCTTCTGCGCCCTTGGCGAGTTTGACAAATCTGCGCCCTCCAATTCTGGGGGGTCTGAACAATTTTTAAATTTCTGTAAAACTGTTTATTATTTTAATATAAAACACTGTTATTATCAAAGAAAACCTAAACCTCAATTTCACTTTCAAGGTACTAAAACCTTATTTTCAGACGATTTAACTACTTAAAAAAGAATTAAATAATAAAATCTAGTACCAAAAGTAAATTACATAATAGGCCTGAGGCCTACTAAAATGTTTAACACGTTAATATAGGTAAAAGTATTTTTCTAATAGTTGAACCACTTTCATCTCAATAATAACGTACATTTTAATTTTTATTGTTATATCATTCCATACTGTTCATGATTTATGTTATACTCTGTCAATAAAAAACGTGTTAATTGCATGACTTTTTTTCGTTTATAGACAATCGGCATAATACTACAGATAGTTTACGTGCAGTCATTTTTAATAACCTGAAAGATTTATTCCATTAACGTGAAATTTTTATTGCTTGATAAATTGCACCAGTCTAAAACAAGGCGGGATTTTTCATGGTTAATTTTGCGCCCTCTCTGTACCTGCGCCCTTGGCGGGGGCCCAACTCGCCAACGCCTAGCTACGGCCCTGCTGATGGGTGCCCTGAAGTTGGTAATCTGCTTCTGCAGCCGCTCATTAATTTTATTTAGCAAAAAGTCAAAAGTTTGGATAGACATACGCGTGTACTCGAAAAATCTATCAGGAAATCTCCTTAATTCTCGATATAAATGGTGGAATTCCCCATACATTCCTTGTTGTCTGTTAATAGGATGAATCCAAAATTTTCTTCAATTTCTTTGGCGAATTTTGGTTTTTAGATAAGAATTATCTAAAAGCATAGACAGACGAGACACTTCGGAGAGTGCCATTACCTGTCAACGCCGCGCCGCGCAGCTGACTGTATGGACACACCAACGCGTAGTGATGGGCAATAAATAACGTCGCAGTTACTTTGTAACAGTTACTCAATTGTAACAGTTACAAAAGTAACGTACACCAAGAAATAACGGGTTCCTGTGTCACGATCCGGAGAGGCTGGCAGTCTGCTACAAAATTTATTAAATACTGTTTGCATATTCATTTTAGCCGATCACAAGAAATTATTGAAATTCTCAGTACATTGCAATAGTTCTAAGTGATAGACGTTAGAGGGAAGACAGAAAATGCAATATCTACGTAGGCTCTGCTCTAAACTGGACGTTATTTTTAACCGCGACAAAAGTAACGTACAGAAAGAACGTTGAAGTGTCACGACTGCAGCTTGAAGACGTTACAAAAGTAACATACAGAAATAACGTTGACAGTGTCGCGTCTGCAGCTTGAAGACGTTATAAAAGTAACGTAGAGGAGAAACTCGACTGTCACGGCTACGAGACTACGTTTTCATATGAGCCAGGAATTTTAAGTGCTACACCTTAATTTTTTTTTCTAGAATAGTGCCGAAATAAGCTTGTCCTGAAAATAATACATTAAGTAAACACACCTATCTGGGGATCCTTTGCCGCATGTTATTCTTGTAATAATTTTTATCCCCTCTGCCCCCTTCGGGGTTGATTTATTAAAAAAGGAAAAAAATAAATACGTGTTCAATTATTGGGGTTTGGAGACTTTTACCAAGTTTATGTTCAAACAATCATTATATCATATTTTCCCGTGTAAATATTGAATCTCCTTATGACACCATTTTGTTTACAAACCCTTTAGGGGCTAAATTTTTGGAAATGCTTAAATGTGTTTTTCATTATTTGTGTTGTAAAATTTTTAAGTAGGCCTACTACGGAGAGAATTATTGGCCTAGAGCTTACTGTTAAAAATGTATTATACAAATTTATTTTCACATTATTTTGGTCCATACTTATATCTGTAGTCCATACTTTACTGAAAATTTGATCTGTACACGTATGGTTGTATTTCACCATTTTTATTTAGACTGCCGTATAATGACTAGAATTACCGTATAATGACTCCATTTACATAAAGTACACTAGGACTGCACATAAGCTCCATACATATTTATTATTACATTATTACATTACAATATTACATTATTACATAGAATTGCAAAAACAAATACAAGTACAAATACATATTTATACAAGTAAAATAAAACAATTTTCAAAATTCAAAATTAACTACAACTATTTAAAAAGAGGAAAAGAAATATAGGCTATATCTTCACAAGAAGTATTACATTTAGTAATACACCCGAATGAGCAAGACTGCTCGTGCTCGGGTGCCGTTTCAAAAATATCAAAGTGAAGAAAGAGGAGAGACAAAGAAATAGAGTGTATAATGTGCTTAACTAAAAAAGAAAGTTAAAAAACATTAAACATAAAAACATAAATACATAAAAGGAGTGAAACAAAAATTACTTAAAAGCTAAAAAATTACAAAAAATTCTTTACATATCTAGAGACTAGACATATTTTACTATGGGATTATTTTACATATTTTACTATGGGATTACTATATTTTACTATGGGATTTTTACATGGGACTAGACATATTTTAAACTACAGTATTATTTCTCTTATCTAACTGCACTTATTCTTGAATAAATCTTACTTGATTATAATTATCATTTGTCCAATAAATATTTTAATGTTGTATTAAAATTAAATCTTTGCGTTATTATTGATCTGTCTGGATGGTAACATCTTCAAATCCTACTCTATATTACAATAGGCTTCTGTTGAATCTACTAAACTATTATAAATAAATACAATAGCTTCCGTTTCATAAACGTTACTTGTAACCGTTATATGTAACGGTTATTTTTTGGAACGGAGAACCCAGTAACCGTTACCATGAAGTAACGCTTTATCCCATCTCTACCAACGCGTAGCAACGCACGTTTCTCCCCACTCCCCAAGTTTTCGACTGTAGCAACGCGCCGCTCACCGCTTGCAGTGTGGCCGTACCCTTACCACCTTCATGTGGCATATGTCTCAAAATCGTCCTGGAGCCCTAAGGGCCTTAACGGTTTGTATGAGGAATACTTTACATTACTTTACTATTTTCTCTATGGAATTTCAATGTTTTTGTTATCGTATATAATGATAATGAAACAGCATGTTACAATTTCAGACAATATATAATATATATATATATATATATATATAAATACCATTTCCAAAAATCTTCAAACTATTTCATAATTCCATCACTATACCAATATGATATCATATTAACAATTAAATCTTTAATAAATACACCAACAATAAAATACTTTCCTCAAAAACCAACTTAACAACAAATCCAACATAATATATTAATAATCAAGTTATACTAAATTGCACAATAATAATTCCAATGTAAATGAAATCCTTTACTAATAAATTATATATTATATATTATATATATATATATATATATATATATATATATATATATATATATATATATATATATATATATATATATATATATATATATATATATATATAAGTTCAAAGCAGAGTTCAGTAATTCAGATTTTAGATCAATCTTAGTCTTCTTGAATGTACTGTAGGTTTCTCAGATATTTAAAGTTCCAGTGTTAAAAAAGGCAGAGTAATGTCATTCTTTTAAAAATTGAATTTCAGATACGAATAAAGAGAACTACACACACGCGTTAAACATGTTGCACAAACATGAGACGAGTCTCTACACATAGAAAATTAGTTACACAATTAATGATCTTTCCCCCTCGTGTACTAAAGATCATCTATGTTAATAACAACAGCAGATAATATAACATACTTTTTTTAATAACATACTAATAGACTAATACTAAAAGTAATAATATTATTATAATAATAACGTAATATATTTTTATCTTCTATACTCATTTCAAATTTGAAGTTTGGATACAGATTTATTTTCTTCCTTATTGCCGTGAATTTTATGCCGGAAAATTTTTAACGACAGGTATATAACTGTGGCAAGAAATGTTATATCGCCACGCACGCCTTTTTTTCAGATTTCACTTTCAGATTAATTCCGCTATACAAGTATGCAATCTGCACGTATATGTTCGTAGAAACATGATGATTTATTTCTTTAACACTGGGAAGTTGACTGATTAAAGGGGACTCGGATTGATGATTTAGGACTACGGTCTTCTTGAGAACATTAATATGAACATTCGTATCCTAATGCTACAGCGGCTGCTTGTTTCAGATCTAGTAACATTTAGCTGGAGGACAATGCTATCAACTGTTCTTATTATAAAACGTTGTCCGGATACTATACCTCTGGAAGACGTTTTCATTTGGAATTATTGTTCTGACAACATTTATATTCGTTGTCATACCTTAACCCTTTATAAGAATTAGGCCTATAGAGCTTTCATATTCAGGCTCAGTGTGATATTCTTCAGAAAAAGAGTCATTCAGTTTCAGTCAATATCCAAGTGTTTCATGACGTTTCAGAATTTATTTAATTCTTAACTTCATATACTGAGAGTTCTCTTTTTTATCATCATGAACAAGAAACCATCACTTTCCAACAATCATCATCTATATATCTGACCAGTATGATATATATTAGTCATGAATACCTAAACGATGTTTTAAGTTCCCGACGCAATGAATATTATATTTTTTATTAGTCTTTTGTATAAGAACTATAAGTTATTCATTATTTTATAACCCTCCTATATATAAAATCACACAGGCAGTTACAGAAAATTATTAAAACAGTAATCTGCATGAAACAGTGAAATATTTCAAAACAGCAATAGTCCTTTATTGCGTTTATTTAAAGGACTAAGCGTTATATGTGAAAATATAACGTACCTAACGATTGTTTGAATAAATTCCAGGTCTACCTTCTGATTTTCTCTTCGGTGATGTACCCTGGACTTAGGTCACTTTTGAATAAGCCAACGGCATTCTACCTTTAAATGGAGAGAAAATTCGTTATCGAGCTTTCAGCAGTAATACAAATTCTAAAGTTGCCGGAATAAAAATACAATTTTCAGAAACATGTGTGTATGTGTGTCTGTCTATCAGGGAGTAGGCTATGTATGTTTTTGGGCTCCATTTCTCACGAACGAAAAATTGTATCCAAACCGCAATTCATATTTGGGTAGATTATGACACGAAGATTGGCGACGACTTTCTCCTAATTGTACTACCACTTTACACGAAGGAATTTTCATTTTTCGCCAAATGTCGACTATGATCCTAATGATTTTTATAAATTTCGTACACGAGGTGCTTATACTGAGAGCGAAAGGTTTAATTGAAATATTTCTTGCAAAAATCTCAGAAGGGTAGTTATAAAACAGCCATTGTTTGGAAAAACTGATGCTCTTAGTCTTGCGTGGCGAATAATGCATATTTGCATCATGCCGAAACAAATGAATACGCACTCCCTGCAATATACCAGAGTATGAAATGAGAAAGTTATCTAGCCAATGTTTAGGGTGGAGAAAATTATGTGAGTGTATCATATTACATTTATTTTAAAATAACAAAGCACTGGAAGATGTTGGAATACCTCCAGAGAAAGCAGGAAAACATGGAAAAAGAAGTTTTAAGACGTTGTTGTACAAAATGGTGAAACAATAGGGGAAGGCATAATAAGGGCAGCTTGCGTGATGTTTCTGTTAGAAAGGCTTACAGTTCATTCTTGTACAAAATCCTGGTGTAGACAACTACACATCCAATAAAGTAGATGTAGCATTAAAAGAATTTTCATCAGTTTTACTAACTCGGGATACTAAACCCCGAATTGTCAACGTTCCATCTAGAGCCACTAGAACTACTTGTCTATTGATAGTTATATCCTATTTTTAGAGTAATATATTATATATATAATAATCGTATTATGGTATGGTCGAGCAAAAAGTTATATATATATATATATATACTTTTTATACAGTTATTTTTATACTTTTTATACTTTGTATACTTTTTCATACTTTTTATACTTTTTTTATACAATTTTTATGCATTACGATTCAAATTGTCATTATAATACTGGTGTGGCACCGATTATTATCGAACACAGAACGATCTTGAAATCTAGAGAACAGCAAATGAAACTGTAGAATAAACAACCTTTATTTAAAATAAGGTCGGCCGCGGTGGTCTAGAGGTAGCGTGCCCGCCTCTAGATCCGCAGGGCGCGGGATCAAACCCGGCCGCGGTCGATGGATTTTTCAGGACGTAAAAATCCTGGGCACGGAGCCCTCCGGGAGGGACTTTAAGCTGGGGGTCCCGTGTCGTAGATTTACGGCACGTAAAAGAACTCCAAGCCTAAATTAGAGCCTCTGGACAAAATTTCTCGGCCCTTTCACGTCCAAGAAATACTTAGTTTGCAGAGGGGGGTTGCGAGGCGATGGGCTTACCACCTGTCCCTCTACCCTCTCTCGGAAAATAAGCATATCAAAATTAGTATAGGTAATGAAACCTCCATTGGAGGCCCCTTCGCCCCACCTGGGGATCATAGGGTACCAGAGAATTTAAAATAAAATCATTTCTGTTCATGTTAACTTTAATAAAACAGCAAATTGAGTTCATTTCGTGTGTTTGTAATGTGCGTTGTTTGAGGTTGAAGGTCAAGAGAAGCCTTGCGGCCTGCATGTCTTATGACCTGCCATCTATCGGAAAATACGAGAACTACTAACAACTGTTGTCCAAGAATCGTTTACTTCGTCAATTATTCTAAAAGCCCAAAACTTAATTATTTTTTATGGTCGAGAAAAGAACAGATCTAGTCAACTGGCCTATAATGGTAATTAAAACATTCGTATGAAAATAATTAAACACGCTTTACGCGATTTATAGAAAGATACTCGTGTCTTAATAAATAACATTATAGGCTCGTTGCATATTGCACTACCTGAACCATGCATAGGGAAGACATTAAATTTCAACTGAAATTCGAATCGTTTTCACTTTATAAGATGCACTGGGAAAATACTAGATGCAGGGAAATGTTTTTATGTGTCTGTACCGTCCGCCTATCTGTGAACAGTATATTTCTAATCCTATCAAAATGATGCTTTATATTACAGTTTTTTTTATTATTTTCTTGAAAACGGCTGTTATAATCTTGTTTAGAAGTTGCACACCAAACCTTGTATTTTAGACAAAGTATCGTGTTTGAAACGTTTTTGCATATAAATTATGACAAGGCAACGTATCTAAGTATCTTTTTCATAAACTAGTCAAATTGTGGGCTCCGACAATGCAACCAGTCCTGTCAAAATAATAACAACGCCCATGCTTAGAGTGCAATGAGTGTTTTCCATTACACTCTAGCTGCAACCTAACACAGGAGAAATGGTCTATTTTATTCAATAGTAGTTAGTTGTCCGTCCTTTCACGTGAAAGATATTTGAACGGTTTTTACCCTTACGCCTCGAGAAAACAAGTTTACATCGTTTCTCAGTGTGCCTGATTTCTTCTGTACTTCGAGAATGACGCTGAGAGACATAACTCCATGCGTACCAAACGTCCTTCCTCTTGCACAACATCTAATTCTAATCGTTGTTGGCGGCCTCGATCCTATTTATTTTCTCGTACAGACGACATTGCTCTGGGTTTTGTAGATTTCGTAGACAGATGACTAATGCCTTCTCCTTTTCAATTTGTTTGCTTGTTTAAAAACAAAGGAATGTTAGAAGGAATATAATGTTATTGCTAAATAGAAATCGTTAAAACAGTCTTCTTTCGATAACGGCAAGAGATACAGGTTGTCTTCGTCCTCTTGCTTTAGGGGTTCAGGAAAATCTTCACCATGGAGACGTTTAGCCACATGTGCAGACTAAAGCAGCACAGAAAAAGGGAAGGAACCCTTTCAGTAGGGGGTCATATTTTATTTTGGATGGGAAACTTTTGCTTTACTTGGCCGAAGCACCTTTCTATTATAACAAGCTTCTTTGTCATATAGTCGTTGAATGAGGTTTGTTCATGTACTAATAGGATCTCTATAAGGTGCCATTAACCATGGAGCTAACGCATATCTTGCATCACCAAGTAGTTTAGCGCTTGCTCGATTCTTTTTCATCGCGTAATAAATGTCAGAGTTTTACCAAATGCGTGAATGGTGCACTGTTCCATGTCACGAAATATCAACACTCGTAAATTATTCTTTTTCGTTGCATATAGCCTGCAATTTGATACTGTGTAGTTGTTTTCGGTCTACAAACTCCTCGGGATGTACAAGCGGTCGTTTTGTTAGTAAATGCGAGCAGTCAATAGCACCAATTGCAGAAGGGAAAGTATACATTTCTTGCCATTCGTGAATGGAATTTTGAAGAACAATTTCATTCTTAGAAAACGTTATCCCATTGCCATCTGTTTAACAGCGGCTGAATCGGCACTAAAATTTCTGGAAACTTTGCATTGATCCACGCCGATACCTTCTGTAACTCTTGTTTGAAGACCTGGATCAAATAGATAACGTAAAAGATTTTCGTCTTCTGTTCATTGGCAAGTGCAGCATAGTGTTTCATTGCTAGCTTCTAGAAAGTTGTGTGCCAACCAATCAACATTTTCCTGCTCAAATCGATAGACATATTTGAAATTACATCTATTGGAGTCCCTTCTGACTTTGTAAATCTCTCTTCTACGCAGGAATCCCAAATATTCGGCCATAATTAACACCTTTATTACCTGCTTAAGTGTCTTGAGTCTCGTGTCGAGGTCACTTCAATATTTACTAGTAAGCAAGGCGAGGAAATATATGAATGTTTATTCATACCTGTCATTGAAAAATTCCTCCTACGCGATTAATTCCTGTCAGTAGGAGCAGTTACTCAAGAATAAGAAGGAAGTAATATTTCCTTATGTGTATAAAAGTGAGTAACTGCTCAGAAATAGCGAGTAAAGACTAACGAGTAAAAATTATGTTTCTACTTCTCAATATCGATTCATTTCTCTGTAATTCTCAAGTGATTTGTATTTCCTTAGTTCACTGTAAAAATCCTGTTTTTGTATGTCATTAACCTTTTCTTTATTAATTTAGAAATAATAGAGATATTCATCTCATGTAATCTTTGCAATAACCAACTTAATCCTATTTTACTTACATTGATTTCTATCTTAGTACATCAATTTCAATTTTAGTCGTAGTAGGAATTTTAAGCAATCTTTTTCAATAATATTATATTGATCGTTATTTAAGATTTTTCTTACATATTTAAATTTACATAATATATAAAATCATACATTAAATTAAATAGTTAGTTATTAATTGTAAACATTGGCATAACATGCATGATAATTGATTATTACCAATATTTACTAAATTATACCAACAGAACATTTCATTTGCTGGTCTTGTCACATTATTATTTTAATTCATACTCGTTTTTCTTGAATGTGGGTCCGATGTGAAGAATGTAGTTAATTATCGCTATAGCCAGAAGAACGGGTCTCTTTCAAAGCATTTAATTTCATGGTGATGAGTAGTGTGCGCAGTAAGCCTATATCAATACGTGACTACGACAGGTCAATTATTTTAGTTTTTAATAATTGCATCCTGTAATGTGCGATATCTGTAGGCTTTCGGTCGTGTATAAATCAGAATTTAGACAAAACAGGTCTACTAATAATTGCAATAATAATTTTATCCAATAAAACCTGTCCTGGATCAAGACAAACTATGTAAACATCTATATGAAGGTCTGGCAAAATTCCCGTCGATGCAATGACTCCTAAGCAGAAACCAAGGACATTTTCTTAAAGACCAATAACACAATTTGTTATTATCTTGCTTGATCTGCCAAATGTCAATTGTTTTTATATATTTTGATCTTTTCTCTAAAAATATTTTCTGCTAGATATTACATTATAATAATATCTACGACCATAATGATAATCACGATTAGAAGATGTTGATAATGACAACTACAGTAATATTCATTTTAGTAGTGTAACAATAGGCCTAGTATTAGGAAGCGTAGCCACTTCCAGTATTTCGTAATTTGTAGTGTGTATAAGGAAGAATTTCAAATCACCATATTACTCAGTGGATTTGCGAATTTTGGTGGGGGTAGGTGTAAGTGCCTGACGAGCATGCGCATGAGAAATGCGATGTCACCATCTCACTCCGCTCTGTAACCACCCGATGCCGATATCCCTATACAACTCGCTCCGGCATCAAGCAACATTAATCGTTTTATTGTCTCAAAATCAAATTCGCAAAATTTCGTGCAGAACTTCTCCGAATTTTAGCTTATTAATCATGTAGTTTTTTCTTGACAAATTGTTAGTTTCCTGTCAGTAATTTTAATGCCACATATGGAAACTGAGGAGCGGACGGTTTGAACATCGAACTTGTGTGGCGCGGCAAAGTAGAGGGCATTAAGATGTTCAATCGGCGTCAAGTTCAATCCTTTGTGACTTCATACCTTCTGACGTATACGTAAGTACCTCTTGTAACTCTCTGTACTATTTTCACTTAGACTTAGTTGTAATTATTAGCACATGGTATTACATCTCGGTCTCTATACTAGGAAATATACCACCTATATAAAGTATGAGTGTCTCTTTCATTTAAGTAAAACATTTATTTAAACTAATATATCACTTTAATTTGAATACATAAGCCTGCTGAAATTACTGAGATGAGATAATGAATCGAATGGGGAGGTCTGGATGTTAAAAAAGTATTTGATTATAATGAGCTAGAACTATTTGTAACTTATGAAAAGTGAAATCAGTGTCAAAACCTTAGGCATACATGCAATACTTTTAAAAGAAGATAAATTAATGCAATATTAGTGCCGACAAGGCATAATATACTTCCTTAATCAAGTTACGTGTGTAGTACAGAATTGTATAAATAAATATGTAAAAGTAACTGCAGGGTTTTCATTTAATTATTATTTTCATACAGCGAAGAAGTTGGACTTATATTTTACATAAATGGTCTAGACATAGTATCACTATATTGAAAATAAAAATCAACAAAGTAAGGCAGGCATTGCATTAGGAAGTATGCGTGCA
Source organism: Ectobius pallidus (assembly GCA_964059195.1). Lineage (NCBI taxonomy): Eukaryota > Metazoa > Arthropoda > Insecta > Blattodea > Ectobiidae > Ectobius > Ectobius pallidus. The sequence continues at coordinate 26,795,743 of CAXKWD010000006.1, read as the reverse complement.
CTTTGATATTGAACATTACTTAGAATATTATCAAGTATTGAAACAATAATAAACGTGGTGGATTGCAGTGAACTATGATGAATAGTTACTTTCAATCAGCATCAAAGATAATTCGTGAATTCGATCCATATGATATACCGAAGACACATATTAACTACTTTTATTCATTATATAGAAAAAGAACTGAATTCCCTTTTTTCCTGTGTGCATGGCTAAAAATTCCCATTCCATCAATATGATGTTTCCACGAAAATTGTTTTTCTAACTAGTTGTATTAGAAGTTCAGAAAAGTATTAGTACTTACCTTAATTAACGAATTATTACAGCAGTTGTTTTTATACACAATATATACCTTGTGTACATAATTATTCTTAAATAAAATAAAATTGAGAATCCTAGGATTAACAGTTGAAGTAAAAGAAATGCACTTGATTTAGGCCTACGTTTAGTCATATCGTTCACTTCCCTTTTATAGTTATAAATTACGTCGCTACCATCTCAATATATAACCTATCCATTTCGAAATATAACGACAACTGTTGCGGGATTTAAGATAAAACTATTGTTATTTTCACTATAGTCATAACTACAAAATATTTATTGTTTTTGGCTGCCCTCAGAGTTTAAGACTCCAAAATGATAAACAGTGTCAGTGTTTTATACTCCTAGACCTTCTCCAACCATCACATCAAACTAAAATACAAACTAAAATACAGAACATGTTTCCAGTTTGGATGCCGGAGTTTAAGTATATAATTATTGCACACTCTCCTTCCTATATATTCCTGTTACACCCGTTTTGAAAGATTAAATTAATTATAAATTTCTTTTTACATCTTATTACTTCAGTAGAAAACAGTAACATTTGATAATTGCAAATACTATTGACTCCATGGTGCTTTATCCCATGTCTTACCACCCAACTCAGTGTAATCTACAACCATCCTTCGACATAGGCAGATGGAAGGATTGGGGGCGCATATTGACACCCTGCCGAAACCCATGGTCGTTATTGGTCTTCGTGATCGGAGTTGCTACTTTTTATCAATTAACTCCTCAGTTGTCTTCAGGAGGCTGAGTGAACCCAGTTCCAGACCTCCCTATATCAGAAAAATCCGAGGAGGTACCGGGGATCGAATATATCGTTAATTTGTCCTATGGTACGTGATTGTAAGTTATACATTTTGAAAACTACATTTGTTAATAAAATTGGGTCTATTTATTTGCTGGTTTTCAAGACCTGCTACTAAAGGGGTGGAAAATAGGGCCAATTACTTCAAGCAAATTCTGATTATTAACCTCATCAGAAGAATTTGGACACCGGCCACAGGAACAGTTGCTTACCGTATCAATGAAGTGTACACTCTATAAAAAAAGAATGTATGTAAACAAATGCCTTGAAATTTGAGTCAATGTAATTTAGTTCATACATAATACTATTATTCATCCATATTCACTTAAAGTGTATATGTATGCATGTGTATTTGTCTATCTGTAGGCCTGCGTGCTGGAGCGGGGCATGCGCATACAGAGTTATACGTTTTACGTTTTAAACGCGGAAATGAAGGGACGTAGAAAAACTGGCTCCTTAAATTTTCGTACAAAAAATAAATGTAATCGAGTTGGATATTAAAACGAGTTTCAACAATCTGTAAGAATGAAATGTTGACGTAGACTAGTCAACAGGACGTGCATTAATATGTATGGGGTATTTAAATCAATATTTATGAGCTCATTCCGGAATGTGAAAAGTATATTGTGCAACGAGCCTTTAATAGTATACCATTAAGACGCGAGTACGTTTATTTAACGGGCACAGCTAATTTTAATAATTTTCATACGAGTGTATTAATTACCATTATAGACATTACCAGCAAATAACTGTTTCAGTAGGAGTACAATATTAATCAACATAGTATTGATTTTTTAGAATGCCTCGTCATGATATTATAACAAATGACCCTCGTCTTCTCGGCGATCAGCTGTTAGTAAGTTCTCGATATTTGCGGTAGAAGGCATGAAGGGAGCAGGGTTTCTCTTGGCGTTTTAACCTCAAAGCAACGGGCATTAAAACAAACGAAATGAACTCAAATTACCATAATATTAAAATTAACATGAACGGTATTGATTGATTTGCAACATAAACACATAAAACGTGAATCTATTTTATCTTATAACAGAATTCATTATGTTTAAAATACAGTTTATCTTCCTTTTTTTTTTTTTTTTCCAAATTGAATTGTTCCTTTCAAGGCTTGAAGATTGCTCCGTGTTCGAAAGAAATTGATACCATAACAATTCGATCTTCAGAACAAAAGTGTAACTCCACATAACCTAGGCGTACATAGCAGATAAACAGCAGTTTTATTCATAATACTGTTAAGGAATTTGAAAGCTTACTATCAAAGCACTCTGTTTAGAGAACATGAGCTGTACATCTTATCGATTTCATTGTATTGGCTTCCGGATGCGAACATAATGGTCGAAATACAGTATAAGAAATTGTGCTTCCCTTACACCATACTTTAATAATCTCAACACAGACGGCATGAATTCATAATTGAATTTTGAAAATATCTTGTTCATAATTATGCATTCAAGTGTGGAGGAATTTAATTTTATTTCGGCAACATTAATTATTGTCTTATAATGAGTCCCCTTTATTTAGAACAAATTACAAGAGACGATTGGTCAATTGATATAAATGTCGGCTGCTCTCAATTCTATGTTACATTTTATACTGATCAGATAGTTCACACTTCCCGCATTTCGTTTTGTACGTTATTAAATTAAATTATTAATTTTTTTATTTCAGAAGACTTTTTGCTCATGTCACAAGCACCTTTGATAATATTATGAAACTCTTTTCTTACGTTTAGAACTTATACGTTAGAATCAAGCTTTGGAACACTCCTGTACAGATTTAATAAATAAGGTCTTTTAATCTAAAATCGAACAATTCAATTTCATCCAAATTCGAACTATTTACACTTCAACATAAAAAATGAAGTTTAGTAAATTGATATTTGTTCCACGATTGTCGATAAGCAAGGAATTGGAATTAAGAGCTTCCCCCAAAAAGTCAGAAAACATAATTGTTTCCACTATTGCAGCACTAGATTTTAGTAATAGGCTACTTTTCAATTGTAAAATTATTAATAAGTGGCCTTCCTCTATTGCCATAGCAACTGGGGAAGAAGAGCATCGCGGAAATATATTTTTTGAACATTACGCATGGAGATGTCGATTCTTTGATTTCGTTAGCCCACTCTGCTTGATTAATTTTTTTTTTTAAATTATAGCACGAAGAGATCTGAAATTTTTAACATAGGTGGACAGAAGAGAGATCATGAACGTAGGTCTGAATGGGAAACAATGATCGATGTGGACAAAACTCACTATGCAGGGGTGGGGGTTTGGGCCTGGAACTCAAATCTGAGGTTATTTCTTTCCGGATGGCGGACTCTAATCGCAGAATGCTCCCTGAAGCTGGATGTTTTTAAAATTATTAATTTTTTAATTGTTTATGAATGATTTGCATATGAGCGTGAGGTTCATAATTCTTTGGTTCGTTTTAATCATTTCACTTTCAATCTGTATGCCCACATGGCAACAAATGATTAATTTAATAGTTTTAATTATTTATTTACTACGTCTAACAACACAATTAATAGTAAAATTAGGTAATTAATGCAACTTATTTAAAAACGGTGTAAGTTTTAATAAATTAAGTTTTAATTTGTTCTATTAAGCGTATTATTAAAAACTCTAGCAATTACGTTAATAAATGTGAGCGAAGTCACGGCCATTTATTAATGTAGTTTAAAATAAAACAAAATAAAATATATAACCTCATTACTACATAACCTCAATACTACATAAGACTGGCCGTGCTGATTAAATAAAAACAACAAATGAAAATTGTGAATTTGTTTAGGTAATAATACACAAAAAAAATTCAATAATAATTAGTGCTATGAATTCTGACTCTGATAGCCTGATAGCCGGGGCGCTACATCCCTGAAGGGACAAGGCCTACCTCCCGACCGCTGGGTAATCTACCATATGCAGATGGCAGGATTAGGGGAATGTGGTCAGCATGCCGACACCCACGGCCGTTAATGGAGGTTTCCGTGACCGAAGCCACTACTTCTCTACCAAGTAGCTCCTCATTTTGAATCACAAGGCTGAGTACATCCCGTTCCAGACCTCCCTATCTCAGAAAAATCCGAGGAAGTACCGGGTATCGAACCCGGGCCTGCGAATCTGCAGCCAGCGACGCCAGCCACGAGACCACGCAGGCGATCTACAGTATTTACTTAAATATTTTATTCACTAAAATGCTAGTTTACTTAAAATGTTGCAGTAACAGTATTTATTCCCTTTTCACTCCACCCCTTATCTCAATTTTGAAGTGATGGCATGCGGGCAAGAATATATTATTAACCGAATAGTTTCTCTAGAAATTGACTGATTAAGATCCATGTTTATAAAGAAGATTTAATCTGCTGGTAGATTACGTTAATCGCATGCATAAGAGTGATATTGGATTGTACTCGAACGTTCATTGTAATGTTCGATGTTCTATCGTTGCGGTAATTAATGGTAATTCATGTCATCAAAGCATGAATATGAGAGCTAAGTGTTATAAATTAATGCAAAAGGGTTGCAATGTGTTCACTCATACTCCAATGCTCAGATTTTAATTATTATAATTTATATGGGCTAATCTCACCAGGAGGTTTTTCTACCCCACTGAATGGAAATTTCCCTAATAACCGCAAGTGAACTGCATATAGATAATTGTAACATAAAATTCCATCAGGAAAAATATATCACAGTATGAAAACGCCCACCCTATGTGCCTACTTACAAGTTAAGCTTCTGAAGTTCTTAAAGTTCCTAGAGATTTAGTCTCCCGATTTTTAACAATCGGCCCCTGAAGTTCGTTGGGGACGTACTGGACGCCCATAGATCTGAATTCCTACTGATGCTTCTGTTGGAGAATGAGTCGAACCCCTGGCCACAGTTCGACCAAAAGATTTAGGTTATTCGACAAATCCCAGCTACTTCATCGAGAAACGTGGATTGAGGAAACAACCTTCCGCAATAAAGAATTCTGCAGGCAAGTTCATTTAATTAGAATTTAAATCATATGTACGAAAAAAAATTCTTTTAGTTTTCGTGAAAATAAATAATATTATATAGGCCTAATTATGTACTAATATAAAAAATTATGCAAGTTATATAGTGTATACATAATATGCCTATATGCTAAACTATACTTATATATTCAATTGTAATAGACAATTCCTAAGCAAGCTAAAGGAATATTATATATTTTATGGAATCCGGAGGTTCATTTCCGCTCTTACATGAACCAGCCATTCAACCCTATTCTGTGCAAATTCCATCCAACCATCCCTCGAAAAACCTAATTTTTTTTAAATCTCTGCTAATATTGTCTAGATCTTCCAAGTGGTCTATATGCTTAACTACGAGTATAAGGAAAGTAAAATGAAGTGTGGAGGCCCTTAGGATTCCAGGAGTATGAGCCTCCCAGATTATTAGATTTACGGCACAGGATGGTGGTGAGTTAGTAAATCCCAAGCCTTGAGTAAATCCTACTCACCGGCTACCTTTACCCGATAATGTTTGAGTGTGAGTCGACCCCAGGACCATATTGACACCAGAAGGATTAGGCCAATTGAAAAATATATTTTGCATCAACGAGGATCTAGGATTGCACCAGGAACTTGGGTGGGTATACATGTGTATATGTATATTATATTATAATATATAATACAGTACATAATATGCATTACTTTATTGTAATTATATACTGTTATTACTTTTCAAAAAAGTATATATACACACACATATATACGAGGCGTGTTTTTTAAGTAAGTACCGTTTTGGAATTAAAAAAAGACGTGCAAAGATATCGCAATAATTTTATTTTTACATGAAAGCCTGTACCTTAATCTACTTTTCTACATAATTTCCGTGAATATTGAGGCACTTGTCATAACGTGGCACCAGTTTTTGAATACCCTCCTCATAAAATTCTGCCGCCTGACAATTTCCGGTAATTCAAGTTCTCGGTCACAATGCGATACAAAACACTACGAGAATATTGAGGAAACCAGTCGCACATTGATGAAATTGTAAAGCGTCTGTTTTCTCTCACCTTTTCTTCCACTTTCTGCACCAAATCTTCATTAAAGACCGAAGGACGCCCACTCCGTTCTTCATCATGCACATTGTGCGGCCATCTTTAAATGCTCTCACCCATTTCCTTACCATTCCATCACTCATAATGTTTTGTCCGTAAACTTCACAGATCTCACGATGAATATCGATCGGTTTTACGCCTTTAGCACTAAGAAATCGTATAACAGCCCGTACTTCACAATCGGCGGGACTCACGATTGTCGGAGGCATCTTAAACACTCAGTAAACAACGTATACAATGAAGAATCAGACTGTAATGGCGTCAGTGCGTAGACAAGAGATGTAGGTAACCATAAAAATAAAATTATTGCGATATCTTTGCACGTCTTTTTTTAATTCCAAAACGGTACTTGCTTAAAAAACACGCCTCGTATTATATATAATTAAACACACATACATGCAGACATGTTTATACAGATAATATGCATGCACAGTCTGTATTTCCGTCAGAACTAAATTTCATCTGATAAACTGATTTAATCAGAACAAAGTAGTTTATTATTCAAGTTTCCATAGTCATAAAATTATTAATACCAGTTTTAGAAGATAATTATTCGGATACGTTAACAGTGTACGTATATTACAAACTTCACATATGACAGAGGGTACGCCGTGGCGTAGTGGTTGAGGCACTGCGCTACAAACCGGAAGGTCGCGGGTTCCATTCCCGATGAGGTCGGTGGGATTTTTCCATTGACCTAATCCCTCTCGTGGCACCATGGCCCTGGGGTCGATTCAGCCTCCAACATAATTGAGTACAGGAGTATTCCTGGAGGTAAAATGCGGCCGATGCGTATGGCTGACAATCTTACCACCTTCTTGTGTCGACGTTTCATTCTCGGAGCATCAACCTCCCGGAAACCCTACAGGCCTCCATGTCCCATACAGGGATTTCTCTTTACCTTTACCTTTTACCTTTACATGCGGTAGAGACAGGTGCTGACACATAAACCAACTCGCAGTTCAGAAGAACATAAAATAGCAGTAATTAATTGTTACATTGGATTCTCTAAATACTCTTAAGATATTGATTTAATGTTATCAGTGAGGTAACCCATTCCCATTATCCATTGATGTTTTATCCGTTCCTAATTGAACAGTTCAGAAAGAAAAGTGGTGAAAGTGACGGAGGCAGAAATTCTCATTTCACGTGATAAAAATGTATTTTCAGTAGTGTGAATAGCTCCAGAAAGAGTCACTTTTATTTTTAGAGTACAAGAAAATTAAATTTTTTAATAGAAAAACAAAAATCTCTTTTCTTCTGAGTTCTTCACATAACTGAAAATAATTTTATCATACAAACTAAATTGTTGAGTTGTTGTAACTTGTGCCACCTTTCTTTCTGGGCCCTCGAATTGTAACGACATTTAGTGTAACTGAAATCTGATGGTCAATTTTAAAATTAGCGATAGATTAATAATTTAATTTTCTGGTTTGATAACCATTTATCTATATCAAGAGTATTCTACAAAAACCTTTTTCACTTCTTCGAAGCCTTCGAGACGATGCACATTGTGGTGAGAACGGAAACAACTGTAATACAACTGTAATACATTTGTCCTAGAAGTAGATTTCCTTCCAAATCCCACGTAACATTACAATCAGGTCTGTCAGTCCTGCCAACATTTTTCCAAGATTTACTGAGGAAAATAAAAAATGATCTCTGAAGAATTAGATTTCATAAAAGTTAAAAAATTATAGTCAAATGTCACTTTAACCAAATTCACAATTTTCAACCTTTAAAAGTAATGAATAAATCTCCCTTTAAAGAAATTAAATTCCCTATCAACAAACTTCGCTTTTTCCAACCACTATTGCCGAAACTTCTGAGCATATTGAGGGATTTACTCTTCCCCCAAGAAATCCTGTACAGCATTTCTACTAGTAAAGGTTCACCCACCAAGACACTAACACACATTCTCACCACTGTTAGAACATACCAAAATTAGTATACTAATCGTTAAAACGTAATAATGACCGGCAAGAACATTAAGAGAATTGAGCACTGCCAAGGAGAACTGATTCCGATGATTGAACTTATGGCAAGAACTAAGTTGAATGAGAACTGTACCATAAGTGTAAAAAACTATATTTATATATTAAAAATAAAGTGGTCCCTATACAACCCCTGCAGGCTTTTAGGGTTCCAGGAAGTTGAGGCCCCCAAAATTGAAGACATCCTTAATACATAAGTGATAAATTGTCATCAGTCACCTTTATCCTCTGGACAACTCCCGGTACCATTTCTGTTAGAGGCCGATCGATCCCAAAACCATAGTGCTACAGAAATTGAATTTTCAGTTTAAAAATCTAAAGGACCTGATCAGGAATTGAACTTGAGTCCTTTCGGTTTGTAAGACAATGTCTCATGCAACTGCACCACAGTCTGCCCCATCTTAACAATGGCAAATACTATAAAATAGCACTATCCAAAGTGAAAACCAACTCAAATCCTGATTTACGTTTTTAAAAAGAATCAATAAAATAATGCCACTCTAAACAAATATAAACAAAATGTTTCAAGTAATGAGGAAATGTCATGCCTAAATCTAAATGTTAAACTTGTCCAGATGAAGTGAAATGCACTTTCTTAGCAATAGCAACTTATGACGAAATAAATTTTGAAGTAAGAAAATGTTATAAAAACATAGGACTCAATATTATTAAAAAAAAAACATTGATTGCGTTTAATTTGGAAAGAACTAAATTGAAATCGTTGCAAAGTTTTAGAAACGTTGTAGACAAACAAGAATGTACCGAGTCTCCGAATTTGTACAACTTACTACACAGGGACGTAAGATGTATTAAGCGGTTTAGCTATAGTGAGTTAACCTGTATTCGAATCTCTATTCAGTCTCTATCTCTAATCAGTTTTAATAATAAAATACTTATTTGGGCATCACTTATATAATATTAGTTGACAGTCGCGGTTCCTACTAGCCAATGTCCAAACAATATTAACGAGTCTAATGTAATACTCATCCATTCGTTGTCATGGCAATTTTCTTTGATCTCTTATGACGTTTGGTTATCTGATTTTCTAGCTTGCTAATTGAGTTATACACAGATTTCTGCATTTTCTCTTTAGTAGATTTTACTTTTCCTTTATCTGATTTTATCAGCCATCTAAGCTGGTCGGAGAGGATTGCCACTGTGGGTGTCAATCAACTGCACGAAGAAGAGGGAGGCATGCTAGTGCCTACAACATAGTCGCGGACGGTATTAATAAGCATTCATTTCTAAATTTCTATGTAACTATTTCTATGTAACTATACCATATTAGAAATTACACTTCTCCATCTTTAATTTATTTACTTTCCATTTTTAACGTAAAGTATTTATTTTTATATTTAATGTCCCTTGTATGGTCTTCACAAGACTTTTTTCACAGAAAATATAAGGGCACAAAGATACAGAACTACTTTCTGTTGTGTAATTCCTATTACATAGGGCCTCATCCTAAGAGTCATAAACATTCAAGACAACACGAGCAAGAACCCTCAGGGGTAGGTAACAAGTAATTTCCAATCCGACTTCCAATTTTGGAAATAGAGAAACCCTTAAAAAGTCACTCTCAGATTGCCCCCCCCCCGTACTTTAAACTGAGATCAACCGAAAACGAGTTATTGACGATACTATCTTGGACAATAAGCACTAACTACGTGGCGCTAACATCCCAGAAGGGACAAGACCTACCACCCGACCGCTGCGTCATCTACCATAGGTAGATGGCAGGATTGGGGGTACGTGGTTAGCATGCCGACACCCACGGCCGTTAATGGTGGTTTCCATGACCAGGCCAATGAATACTAGTGTCCACAGTTAAAGCAACAAACTGATATTTCTCCTTCCTGTGTCTACTATACGAGATATTCATATAAAATGTAAAGCTATGTCCGTACAGTCGTGTTCTGGACTGAAGACGGCATTCCTGTCATCTTAAAAACACAACTTTGACGTCAGTGCACCAATCAAAAGGGCAGTGCACCTATCAAAAGGGGCACTGAAGCATAGTGTTTGTTGCTTAGTCCAATATCAACGGTTGGTGTGTAAACATTTACTGCAGATACAGGATGGCGCAGAGAAGACACCTAGAAGATTCTCTTCGGTAAGGGCCATAGGAAGAATGGAAGCTGGACAGTCTCAAGCTGATGTGGCCAGTTGGCTTAATGTGAATCGTTCTGTTGTTTCTCGGATGTGGCAACAGTTTGTAGAGTTCAAAAATGTATCCCGAAGACCAGGGCAAGGACAACCAAGAGTGAGAGGACCGTTATGCAGTACTACGACGGTAGTGCCGCCGTAGTACTGCACAACTGGCATTTGACCTCACAGCATCCACTGGAACCGCTTAAAAGACGTTAAATTATTGTTTAAATCGTTGCCATGACTGAAATTGAAGTCAAGACAAAAAATGACACGTCATGAACAGCCTAACCCTAGCAACAATCCATACCACTATGAGAAATCAATTTTATGGGTAGTTTAGAAAGGGAGTAACTTGCAGAATCGTTAGGTCCAATGCATGTCACACTTATCAAGTATGAACTTAGATTAAATACTGTGGTGGATAAATTGTTCACAAATTTTCTGAAGAAGAATTCCAGAAACATGTATAAAATATATTTAATTAGATAGCCTACATGCAGTCTACCAGGCCTCCAGCTAGAATTTATGAAAATACTTACAAACAAATGGAGTTTTAAGTCTATACATACATGCTACACTTTTATATTATAAGTGCATTGATTAAACAGATATTTATCTGACATTTTGCTGTTATTACAGGCATTTCTCCCTTCAAAATGTTGTGCTGTAATATTCTTCCTCTAACTGGCTCGTTTCATTACATTCCCATTTGAAGTTATTTTTTTCTAATAATTCATTTTCATCACTAGTATCACTCTCTATTTCACATCCATCACTAAGAACAGAATCAGGTTCAGCATAGGAATCATTAAACTGCTCATGGTTTTCACTGTTGCTTTCCTTTTCATCCTGCTGTTGCAAACAGACTTCATAGTTTCTGTCAGCAACGCGTGTATGCTTGCTCGTAGAAGGATATTATAGTTAAAGAAGCGGAAACGTTCACGAGACGTTAAAACTACGTAAAACACTTATCGTATAAGAAGTACAGGATTACTGGCAATAAAGGACAGGTTATGACGTAGAAAAACATGGTCAACAAATGCTCGAAAATAAATTTTAAAATCCCAGCAATTTGAAACATGCTGTTTGTTGGATTGCCTCATACAGTGAACGAATCATACGGTATGTGAGACCCAGGTAGTTCTTATCTGATTTCAAAAAGTAGGCTGCCAGAAAGCCTATTTCTAATTAACTTTTGACTATGGATTTACACATGGAAGAAATCAAGGGTTAAGTACTGCAGAGGGCAGATTTCCTACAGTAATGCCAAAATTCCACTTTGAAATTGCTGACAAATATGTGAGACGTACGTTTCGGGTTAAAGTTTAACACACAACGCTGCAAAAGTTACAGCAAGAACTATTTCAACGTTTTGATGCTTACAGTATGTGTAGTATAGACAAAACTTGCAATTTTTTCACAGAATTGCACATGCATTCTGCATTACACAGTCTATACGAGATATTGGATTTTATATGAGCACCGCTAGATGCCAATTAACTAAATCGTGGCTAAAAAGTCATTGAAGGGTTAACGATTCCTACATTGCTTAGACTGATTAGTACTCGTATTTAAGAAAAATCTTCCAAAAACGTCTTGACTCGCATTGGCATAAGTGAGTTATTGCATAAGGGAACTGTTTTGAAGAATAAGTTGAAGCTGGTATGAGACCCCCTACGAAGTTTGTACGGCACCCTATGGAGACTTTCTTCCCACTGACCGTTAAAATTCAAATATCCTAACTTTTCTTCTTCAATTAAGACAATACCAAAATTACGAAACCTATATTAATATTACCGTTCGATAGATCTATTTACTCCCCTTCATTTCATATGTCACTCAATTAATATAATTACAGGACTAATTATTTATTCGGTTTTTATTTATTAACATATTAAATTTACATCTCTTCATAGAGAATTTTACACCACCGGACTCAGCGAGAAACAAGCTACCGGAATATGATATTCAATTTTTCCTCGATAATTCCGATTCGGAATTATCAAGGAAAGTTCCATTTTCTATAGAACTGTCCTCCCCGCTAGTTTTCGAGACTACTTCGTAATTAATGGCTGTTCCTGACAGTCTGACTTTTGTTCCTTCAGGATTCCCGGATTCTTAACGTCCTCTTTAAAAACTTTTCAACCAATAAACACCCGTGGCGCGAAGTTGTCACCCAATAGGGCCCGTATTACGACCAAATTACGTCACATCCCCAAAATGTATAAAAAGGAAATCCGCCAACAAATCGGGGCACTTCATACAATTTTCCAGACAACTACTCCACGCAACTCGCCTGTGCATCATACACACGAAGGATAAGTTACTCTATAAACACCGTGTGTTTATAGGCCTATAAAGTTGCTGTTTATTTTTCCGTATAGGATATTTCAGTACGGATCCATAATAATTAAGTCTACGAATTGTAAGCGTAACTAGGCGAGGTGAAGTATTATATTAGCAAAGTGTATGTGACGTGGACGAAGTATAAATAGGCCGCCATTCATATGTGAGGGCACCTACACCAAAAGTGTACGAGTGACGATATATTTTTGTCATAAAAGTTTTAAAATATATAAGTATATTTTACATCGTGTGCCTTTTATGTACATATATGTAACCCCTGTGCAATATCCTAGCTATTGTGATTGTTGGTGCTTGAACACAGACATCGCCACCACGAAGCCCTTGCTCTATCCGACTGACTACGCCGGCAGCCCACATCTCACAGGTACAATATCTACTGATCGACAATATAAATGACGCCCAAGCGAACGGCTTCATAAGTGACGCCCGAGCGAACGGCTTCATAAATGGCGCCCAACGTGGGGCTTCATAAGTGACGCCCGAGCGAACGGCTTCATAAATGACGACCCAACGTATAAGGCATGAATGATGTTCTGTGTTTTATTAATTAGTTTCAACAATCAATTAATCAACAACACTATTCATTACTCATCACACCAACTGGATACGAGTGAAAGTTTTTCTCCATCAGCCCTCCCAAGTGATTTTTTTGTCCACAAAGTAATTCTAAACCCTCCTCAAACTATTCAGCGGAACGAATTCGTCATTGGACTACTGACCTTCTCGAGACACCATTGAGACCAGCTGTACGGCCATAAAGTTTGCTTGTGAGTACAAATTTCTATTCATCTTATTGTTCTGTAAATAAGAGTAAAATTTCATTTTTCTAAAGCTTCATAGTTTTCTTCGTTATTACACGAGATTATAAATATTTTTTATTATCTATATATACAATTATATGAAATTACGGAACAATAAGATCACTATGTCAATTCGATCTGCCTCACCGATGGATACTCTTAATGAACCTGTGCATGAAAGTGAAAGTGTGCATGAAATTCATACGAGTGCTGCAAGTACAAGCGAACATGCCGGTGTAATTTCTTCAGGCAATAGCTCGAATCCCCCCTCACAGCCTGCTCCCAGTCAGTGTGACATGTTGGCACAGCTAACTAATTTAATTTCCAGCATGGAAAACAAACTTACTGCACAAATTACACAACAGGAAAACAAACTTACTGCACAAATTACACAACAGGAAAACAAACTTACTGCACAAATTACACAACAGGAAAACAAACTTACTGCACAAATTGCACAACAAGAAAATAAGTTTTCTACCATTTCAGAACAACTGGACAAAGTCACTACACAAAATAACGAACTAATTGAAACTATGTCACGTCAACAAGAAGCACTAATTGCTCAAATGGTCGACGTTGATGTGAGGATATCACACCAGGTCGAGACATTGGAGCGAAATATACAACAACAATTTGAAACTGTACAACAGAACCTACAGCAGAACCTAAATAATACTGAAAACAATACTAAACATATTGGCACTTTACAACATACTGTGGAACAAAACACACAAACCACGGGGAAGGCTATGAACCTCATTCAGTCCACGAGTAACCAAGTACTTAGGCTCCAGTCAGAATTAAAACGAGTCAATTCCAGGTTACAAGAGTGCGAGGTCCTACTGGAAAATCCCCCTCCCCCTCCCCCAGTGGCTAATGATAGTCAGGCTAAGGATTCAGAACCCCAAAGTGTACCTAAACCACAGAGTACCCCAGCACAGGGAAAACAAGTTCCAGATGCTGTGCCCAGTACCTCCCGTACGCCATCGGAGTTACATGAAACTACTGCTAACCGTAAAATCGATGACCATATGAATTTGCATAGTGTATTGAATTCTACAGATTTGCCTTTGCCTTCGTTCGCAAATGAAAATGACCAGAATCCTGTGAGATTTCTGAAGCAGTTAGAGTATTATTTTTCACTAAGAAATATACCTTCCTCCTACAAAATGGCGATAGTAGAAAGAACCTTGAAAAAGAACACGTTAAGGTGGTTTCATGTAATTACCGAAGCGCATCCTATGAGTTTCGAGGAATTTAAGAGCGAATTTTTGAACCAGTTTTGGGGTCCGTTGCAACAGGGTAAAATCAGGGATAAAATCGTTAATGGCAGATACGACAAGAATACAGGTATGTCATATACGGAGTATTTGTTATCGCTATGTGAGTTGAGACAATTATTAGTACCAGTAATTCGCGAGGACGAATTATTATATGCAATTCCGTCGCATTTCCCGTCTTATATACGGAATTCTTTGATTGTTGCCTGTCCAAAATCTATACCAGAACTTATGAAATTGCTGCAATCTTTACAAGAGCCCAGCCAAGGCCGAAGTGATTTCAGAAATAATCCCCCAGATCGCAATTCCCGTAGGCCTACTAATAATCAAGTAAATAATGGCAATAGGCAGATTAATATGATAAGAACTGATGGACTTTTTGAAGTCGAGGACGGGTCACACGACAGTCCGAAAAACCACCAGCCTTCTTATCCGCGGGATATCGCATATTCCGAAAGTGGTAATGAGTATCATAGTGCGAGGCCACCTCAAAATGGACGAGGTTACTACCGGCAACAGGGAGGTTTCAACCAACGTAAAAGTTTCCAGAATAGGTATTCCCGGGGTTGGAATAATAATTATAGGCCGCAGCCATATGGTGGACGCAGTAACTTTCAGAGAGGGAACTGGAATCGAACCAGGGATTTCAATCGCCAGGGATATCGACGCCCAGCGTACCGATCGGGTTACAATGGAGTCCGGAATAGTCGCAGTTCATACAGAAACCAAGGAAGTGTAATTGATAATAAATATGTACCATATAATAGGGATAATTACGGGACAGTCAGCCCAGGGGAAAACGATCGCAGACAGAACCAGGAAGTAGAAACATCCCGACAACAAAGCCGACCCCACACCCCTCAGAACCGTGAAGAATATTTAAACAATTAAGGGTCGAAGGATTTCTTCCAGCCCAAGAACCTTGCGTTGCTCATAATAATGGAAGACCCCTAGAGTCAATTGACACAATGCCCGGGCTATAAAGTGATTAATAACAATGTAAAGAGAATACTAGTGACCTCATTCAGAAAACTGACACAGATGAGTTAATAACGATAGGAATTTTGCGTTTTATTGACGAAAGCGAAACAGAACAGATTGTACATTTTGTGAGACCTGATATTGTAATTTCTAATGATGACGATGAAAATGATATCGGTAAGGATCAAATGTGTGTGGAATATATAAATGTTAACAATATGAATGTCGCTAAGTTAATATGCGAAGAGGAATTAAGAAATAAAGATGCTCTTGCTAATATCCCTGATGATAAGAATAATAATAAGTAATAATCGTAATAATAAGGGAATAATGATTGTGAACCTATAAGTCAAGAGAAAGGAATAAGGATTATGAAAATGAATCTGCGGGATAAATATCATCTGAATGATAAACTCAAGAACATAAGGCAGCTCCAAGCGGGAGATCAAAATCTTCAAAAGCTTATGGGTAACGCACGGGACATCGGGACAATCCATGTAATGAATGAGGATACAGAGAACACTGGAGAAACAGAAAACTCAGAAAATGGTGCGATAAAACCCTTTTCGATTGGTATGAAAGAGGGAATCTTATACAAGCTATGTGGTACTAATAACGCAACGTGGAAAACGTATATTCCTGAGGCAATGGAACGAGACTTAATAGCCAGTTACCATGAGAATTTAGCTCACAGTGGAACTGATAGGTTAGTAAATGCCATAAGTCAGCATTTTTATGTGAAACACCTAGGACGTAAGGTCAGAAAGTATGTTTCCACTTGTCATCTATGCCAGATAGGAAAAATGCGTAATGTTGCATATGACGTCACACCAGGTGCTATTGAGGCTACTAAGCCGAAGCAATTAATTTGCGCAGACATTTTAGGACCCCTGGTAAAATCTAACTTCGGAAACCAATTTATCTTAGTTATGGTTGACGTGTTCAGCAAATTTGTGAAGTTATATCCTCTCCGTAGGATATCCACTAAAATATGTGTTGCTAAAGTAAGAGATTTTATTTGCGAGTTCGGCGCTATTGATTTCATTTTGACGGACAACGCGAGTATTTTTTCAAGTAGGCATTGGACAACGGAACTTAATAAGCTAGGCGTGAAAATCCGCCACTGCTCCTCTTTTTATCCCAGAGGTAACCCCTCTGAACGCTATATCAAAAGTGTGATTGGTTACCTCCGATTATTGTCTCACCGGAAACACCAAGATTGGTTTCGTCACCTGAAGACGATACAGGCGATATTGAATGAAACGCCAAACGATGTTACTAAAGAAATCCCTATTGAAGTGATTAAAGGTACGGTAGTAGGGCCTTTGTTTTCCAACACTCCACCAATTTTACCTACGTGTGCTCCGCGGGACACAGATGTTTGTAAGGAAATAATGGCTCGGTTACACAAGCGATGGAAAAAGCGCAAAGAAAACAGACCGTCCCATAAACCTAAATGGCAGCCACGTCAGAATGAATTGGTATTGGTGAAGAACTTCCCCCTTTCAAGTGCTATCAATCAGAGGCAGAAAAAATTTTGTTTACCCTACCGAGGTCCCTATTGTATTCAACGGCAATTTGGTACGGACACTTTTGAGGTGTCAGACCCAAAAGACGCCAATAAAATATTAGGTCGGTACCATAAGCAATTACTAAGGAAATACCGTCCGAATCTTCATAAGAAAACCCCTAAATGGGAAGAATAAGAATAGTATTGTAAGTTATGTACGAAGCAAGGACCTTAGAATGGACAAAACACGTTCTTGAAATTAAATTATATGCATATATTCGTGATCGCGGACCTCGGATCTATATACACATTAAACGCAGCGGGTGAGGTATTTTCCCTGTTGCGAAAGCACCCTCAGTATTAGAGAAAATGAATCCTACTCCGAACGGACAATGGACAGGATGTAGGTATGGCATTTGGTGCATGACACCAACCCATACAGTTTCGACGAATGTGAAGGAACTCCGATTAAGGTTTCCTATATGTAAATATTTTGTAAATAGTGTATATATGATTATGGTAAATACTCATACTGCAAGGCAAAGCTGAAGTGATGTGATATCGATCCGACAGCTGAGATTACGAATTTGTGAATTTAATACTATATTATCATTTCAAATTTTGAAATTTTTATTTTTAATATACACTTCACATGGAAAATATTTAGCTACAAAATTAGAGATATGTATATGATTTAACCCTTCGAAACTCATAAATCTCACCTAATAAGTTACACCCTGCCTAAGAAATTACCGTAAGGTAAGTGTCCGATGTAATATTTGTATGAACTAAATGTATAATAATACCTGAAAATTTCATGCAGTGAAACAACGAATATAAGATAATTAATAATGTGACGTAGTATTGATGTAAAGATAATTAGAGAGAAAACTGTTAATTATGTACAATACCATGAGTATATAGATATATTACCATGAGTAATGAGTAACGAAGGTTATACGAATTCATTATTAATTAAGAATTCGAGACTATGAAATTAAAGGTCACATTAAACATATTTATAAGAGGTATATGCATTAACTCAGAAATATTTTAACATAAGTTCCAGTGAATGAAATACATATAGAATTACCTAACGGAAAGGCAGATGGATAACACAGTGATGGATGGAAATTTCGTACAGTTTATTGTACAATAAAATTTGTACAACTTAGTACATAAGAAAATATTTCATATTTTAATGTGAAGGGTATAGCTACTGTCTAAATAATGTGTGAAAGGAAACTACTCATATGAGATAATTCCATATTTGACTTTAAGCAAATTACATAATGAAATAAGTTGATATTTCATTTTTTTTTCAATTTTAATTACAAAGAAACGAGATGATACTTCCAATTTTTAAGTATAATGTCAAATTACAAAGGAATAAGTTAATATTTCATGTTTTTCAATTTTAGATACATAATAAATTGAATTGATATAATTACTTTTCAACTACATAGGAAATAAGTTGATATTTTTATTTTTCAGATACTATGAATACATCAAGTAAGTAATTATTAGAACTAAGGGTACTATGTTATTCCTATATGTTATTACAAGTAAGAATTGCTACATTAACACGTACAAAATACCTTTGCTCATATAATGATATTTTTGAAGTCGAGGCAAATCAAAATTTTTTTAATTCAATAACCATATTTTACGAATATCGTCATTTTCTTTATAACATTTTTGACTTGGGTCAAATGAAGCTGGTATGAGACCCCCTACGAAGTTTGTACGGCACCCTATGGAGACTTTCTTCCCACTGACCGTTAAAATTCAAATATCCTAACTTTTCTTCTTCAATTAAGAAGATACCAAAATTACGACACCTATATTAATATTACCGTTCGATAGATCTATTTACTCCCCTTCATTTCATATGTCACTCAATTAATATAATTACAGGACTAATTATTTATTCGGTTTTTATTTATTAACATATTAAATTTACATCTCTTCATAGAGAATTTTACACCACCGGACTCAGCGAGAAACAAGCTACCGGAATATGATATTCAATTTTTCCTCGATAATTCCGATTCGGAATTATCAAGGAAAGTTCCAATTTCTATAGAACTGTCCTCCCCGCTAGTTTTCGAGACTACTTCGTAATTAATGGCTGTTCCTGACAGTCTGACTTTTGTTCCTTCAGGATTCCCGGATTCTTAACGTCCTCTTTAAAAACTTTTCAACCAATAAACACCCGTGGCGCGAAGTTGTCACCCAATAGGGCCCGTATTACGACCAAATTACGTCACATCCCCAAAATGTATAAAAAGGAAATCCGCCAACAAATCGGGGCACTTCATACAATTTTCCAGACAACTACTCCACGCAACTCGCCTGTGCATCATACACACGAAGGATAAGTTACTCTATAAACACCGTGTGTTTATAGGCCTATAAAGTTGCTGTTTATTTTTCCGTATAGGATATTTCAGTACGGATCCATAATAATTAAGTCTACGAATTGTAAGCGTAACTAGGCGAGGTGAAGTATTACATTAGCAAAGTGTATGTGACGTGGACGAAGTATAAATAGGCCGCCATTCATATGTGAGGGCACCTACACCAAAAGTGTACGAGTGACGATATATTTTTGTCATAAAAGTTTTAAAATATATAAGTATATTTTACATCGTGTGCCTTTTATGTACATATATGTAACCCCTGTGCAATATCCTAGCTATTGTGATTGTTGGTGCTTGAACACAGACATCGCCACCACGAAGCCCTTGCTCTATCCGACTGACTACGCCGGCAGCCCACATCTCACAGGTACAATATCTACTGATCGACAATATAAATGACGCCCAAGCGAACGGCTTCATAAGTGACGCCCGAGCGAACGGCTTCAAAGTATAGTCCTAACAGAATGTAGACTGTCCGTTATTAGCAAATTCCGGGAACTTTTTGAAGCTAATAGTTATTTTATAAGGTAACTCCAATCTCATTATGGTCTTAACTAAGCCTTTATCTCGAAGAAGAATCCAGTAACTTCTTTTAATCAAGATATGAATCTGAGCTGCTCACAAAAGAAGTAAGAGTTAAGGACCTGTCACTTCTTTTAAGTAGATCTTATTTTGCATGCTTTCCTTCTGTTTGGCTTTCCCTGTAGTTAAGTTTTGAAAAGTAATTTAACAAAATACGCTTCATTCACACCACACAAAAAATAACACATGTATAATGGCAAAGGACGCATAGATGTACAATACTGATTGTGCTAATTAGACAAGAATGAATTTTGTTCCCTTCACGTACAAATTCTTCTACTCTTGTTCTATATCAGAAAATGAGTGCAACCGATCCGGGTTTTCTAACGAAAGTTTTCAATAGAAATGGATGCTTTGAGATCTCGAGATCTGCGTGAATGTGATCCTGTGAACAGCATTATGAAACGGAATACCGCGTATAGGTATGGAATGATTCTGACCCTGTCTATCGGTACATGTGATTACTAGCATCTAACATATCTCTTGCTGGAAAAATTCTGGTTCATTGGCGTCGATCATCCCTACCAGTAAACAACCGTCGCTAAATGACTACAAAACTAACCACACCGACCTATCTGCGGTTTGATAAAATAATTTTTTTTTTTTTTTTGAATATGTAGTATATATTCATCTGGCGAATTTGTTTCAATCATAAGCAATCATCTTCTATTTAGACCATTTCTCTGGCGAACTGTCTGAAATCCTAGGTAAGCGGTCTCTGCCAAAGCCTACATGATCAACCCTTAAAAGAAAGTATGTGCCTGAGAGACACGCATACTTTGTTAGATTGACAACACTGTTTGCGCTATTGGCGGGTCCTCCTCTGTAGCTTCATAAAATGTATTTGTTAGTCTTGTGATGTAAGTCATTGTTGATTGTAACGAGTACACGTGCAGTATTAACTGTGTTCTCAAATATCACGGTGTCTGAGAGACACATACTTCCATTAATGTTAGTTTTGTTGCGTGTCTAACAGACACGTATTTCCAAAACTGGTACTTTTATTTCTGGTGAGTAGAACTAAATACAACTAATTACCTTTTATTGTACAGATTCTTATAAGTTACTAAGTTCAGCGTTATTAAATATATTATAGGCTACAGGTGTGAAAATAGAGCAGGTTCCGACTACATCACGAAAATAAGCAAGAAATCCCCTTTGAATTCCTACCTTCTAAAGAAAGGGCTGTTGGCAAGAGCCTTTATGGATCAGTGATAAAATTACTTTATTGTCAGTAGTCCCAAGAAAGAACAAAGCAGTAATACTATTATTCAGTATGCATTTCTCAAAAGGCGTGGACGAAGTGACAGGGAAACCTGAAATTGTGTCCTACAACAGCACCAAGGGTGGAGTAGATACGATGGACCAAAAATGTGCCAATTACTCATCTAATAGAAAATGTAGATGCTGGCCACTAGCTGTATTTTCTTTTAACATCAGTACAGTATAGGCCTATATGCCTGGAATGCACAAGAAAAATGTGTGTTCAGTGTTTAATGGATTAATGTACTAAAACATTAGTCAATTTGAAACTTATCCCTGAAATTTCTTCACACATTTCTGAAATTTTCCTTACAGGCGAATTGTTCATGGATACTCATGAATGTAATGGGCCTAAGCGTTATAATCTTTGCTTAATGGGGTTGTTTAGTACATTATTATTCAGCTTCATTACTACACTAATATATTAAAGTAAAACTTTGCCTCAATAGCAATATTTGCATGGGTTTTGTGTTACCGTGTCTGTCAGAAATATATTTCCAGTTACGTAATAAAAATAATCCTTCCTATTGAGGGTCAATTGCAAGCCCCACACACAAATTTTTACCACACTCTTGGGAGCGTACGGGCAATATCGGGGGAAAGAGCTTGCAGGCAATCACGCGCGGTGAATAAATGCACGTTCTTCCTCGCATGATAGAGTGTCAATAAAAGAGAACGCGCGGAAGAATGTGCGTGTAATTGCCAAACATGCGCGAATTCTCTCTCAAAACAACAGCGCGTGGAGTGTATAAAATTTGTACACGCCAGCTAA
The DNA here is from genome assembly GCA_964059195.1 of Ectobius pallidus. Lineage (NCBI taxonomy): Eukaryota > Metazoa > Arthropoda > Insecta > Blattodea > Ectobiidae > Ectobius > Ectobius pallidus. The sequence continues at coordinate 26,773,382 of CAXKWD010000006.1, read as the reverse complement.
GAGCGTGCGGTATTGTTTAAAGTTCAGTACTGTCACGAGATGAGATGATTGCAAGTGCGGGGTGAAGAGGAAGGGTGGTACAGAGGGGACTCATTCCCCCGCGTCATAGCAACAGTCCAAAGTGACACGCGTTTGGTTTGGCGCGCCGTGATTGGGAGGAATCCGAACTTTCACGCCCGCTCACTGCCTGAAAAACGTAAGATTAGGACGAGCCCGCTTGCAGGTAGAAAAATGGGGAGTGCGCTGCATTCCTGTAGCTTGCATTCTTCTCATCTGGAGACAGTACAGAGGAGTTGATGTGCTCTTGGAAAGTTTTGTTTGTCTGTCTTCTGCCTTTACACACACACACACTTCCAGGAAAGAGTGCAGCGTTGGACGAATGACGTACCGCGCGGTTTCTTTTGTTTGTCTATTGCCTTTACAAGCACATGTTTTCACGAGCATTTGAGTGCGCACCTGCCTAAACCCACACGACAAAGCTTGTGTGTAAGGGTTGCTAATCCCTCGTATGTATACTGCAGGAGGCAAATGGCGAGCGCTCTTCTATGCGGCAAGGTCTCGCGGGAAGTGAAGAACGTTAGTAGAGGTAAGAATTGTTGTTGTTAATAGCAAGAAATAAATTGAATACATTTTTAAGGAAAGCCTATATTAAAAATAAAAATTATACAATTTATAAACATTAAAACTAAAATTTTAAACACTTCCTAAGGTCAATATCTTTTCACTTCCTGCTAATTTTCAAAAATAGTTTTTGGATATTAATTATTTTATATAAAATCACAATAAATAATGACACTCAATGGTGAGTCAAAGTATGCATCATGTTGAAACAGTATATTTCCCTTTGCTAATAAATATCAGAACATAACGACTTATTGAAGATTTCCCATTTTCCTCAATTTAAATATATAGGTAGGTATTCTTATAACTTTTCAATAGCCTATGTACTTACAATAAAAAATGGGCGTTTTTATCTATTTGTCTACATTTTCCGCATTAGACTGGAAATATATTCTCTTTTCAGAAAACATTTTTTAATGTAGGCCTACTACATGCTAACAATTTGTAATTGCAATCATTACCAAAAATATATAGTATTACTCTCACGGACATCGGGACCTATTTCCTGGATAGCTTGTAGACTCTTTTTTTTACCAATAACGATAATAGCATTTAATCTTATTACCAACAATAATCTAGTGGTCAAAATATTATTAATTTAATAGTATTAACAACGGTACTTAATAACCAACAATTTACTAACACTAATAATAACGGATTCCACATTGAATCTAAAATATGACAACAAATAAGAACTGAGTACACACATTTCCCTAGATAGAAGTTTCACAAACTAATAATAGGATTTATTACTCTACGAAAAGAATCAGAAAGCCCCTTCGAACTGCTCTCTACAGTCATAAAACGTGACTGCTCCCTTAGTGACCTCATTTATGGAGATACAATATTTTATGCTACTCTATCTCCCTGAATTGATCGCAAAAAAAGACACCGAGCACAGACGCAGAATTTCTACACTGATGATATTTTAATTTGTCATGAGTTTCTAATGGGCTTCTATGACACGCCGTTTCTAAATGTGTTGATTTCTACAGCAAATTAATAAGTTGAACATCGATTAATGTTAAAAATGAACAACCAGTTAGGTTTCTTACTAAAAAGAGGACTGTTTTTCTTACAGATGGTAGTGATTCTTTCCGTAATGAGGTTTTATTGGTGTATCAGGAAGATTGATAGAATATTTTCTTGCGAGTAATTTCAAAGAACCACTTGTGAATTTGTTTGAGTAACATAACTTACATCGTTTACGTTTCCGGTGTCCTAAAATTAAATTATCATAAATTAAGAAAAGTAAGATTTCAAAATCCGAAAATGTTCATGGAAAAAATATATAAAACTAGAATTATGTTAAACAGGACTTCCAATCTTTATTTTTGAAAGATGTGTGTGATTCTTTAAATATTCATATATATATACATGCAGGCTAACGCGCCGCGCCGTCAGCAGTTTTAGTTTGACTTGCTCCGGTACTGTGTGAAAGGTGTATTCCCTAGTATTGTTTATTGTGTAGTGTAAGTGAAGATGCCTGCGTGCAGTGCTTACGGTTGTTCAAATAATTCTGGTGTCCATAGAAATGTTGGTTACTATGCATTTCCTTATAAAAACAAGAACAGACGTTTGTACAACAAATGGGTTTCTTGCTTGAAGCGTAAAAATTTTGTTCCAACAAAAAATTCTAGAGTATGTGAAAAGCATTTTAAAGAAGACGATTTCAATGAATCGGATATTTTAAAAATCAGAATATTGAAGGATGAAAAATTCAGGTGCCCTAGACTAAAAGACAATGTATTAACTTGAAAGTTTTTAGTAAGAAGTAAAGAAATTCCTTCTCCCAAGAAAAGGAAGTCTAATTACTTTAAAAAGAGGGAAGTGTTGGAATAAACTGATAATTCAATAACTGATTCTAAACAAGAAAAAGAAGCTGCAGAAGTTTATGAATGTTTGCATGTAGAGTTAAAGACTGACGCAGAAATATAGTATGAGATGGGCACAGAAATTTATAGGGCTGCAAATTCTGTCTATATGAACTATATTGATGAGCATGACACCTTGGATGAAAAGGATGAAGATTACGTCCCCAATAAAATCACTAGTGAAGGAGAAGAAGATGGCATAGAAAATATCAGACTTGTCGGAAAAATATTATTTTGTGTTTGTCTGTGTAAGTGCCTATCTTACACTGTTCAGTATATGCCATACATGTGGCGCTCCAGTTAATGAACGTAGGCTTGTAAATAAATTTGTATGTCCTTCCGTGCACAAAACCTGGCCAAAAGAAAAAGAAACTAACTACAGTCAATCCCACGCAAGAGTTGGCCAATGACGCGGGTTTCTGCGTCGCGGCTGGCACAGCTCCAACTCCCGAGCGATCGGGTGAAATATCTACGCAAATTATGCCGTGGTTGGTGTAATGATTCAGGTTCTCACATTTACAGTTAAAATTACAACGAAAATAACCAAGTACCTCATCACAAGAGATGTTGGAAATGTTCTCCTCTTGCATAAGCACAACACTGACAACTTTTTTAGAGAATTTTCTTTCACGCGCGTAAGTTCAGCTTCCGAGATAGAGTTAATTTTTCTTGTGATATTGTCTTTTAAGTTCTTCTTGTGTATGGGAAATTGACCTATACACTTTATTTTTCAAGTTTCCCCATAAATAATATTTACATACTGTTAGAAGAACTTGGTGACAATATCACATAGGCCTATCACAAGAGAAAGTAACTCTGACTCGGAAGCTGAACTTACGCGCGTGAAAGAAAATTTCCTAAAAAGGTGCCAGTATTGTCTGGATGCAAGAGGAGAACATTTCCATCATCTCTTGTCAACGACCGCGGCATTATTTGCGGGAGTTGGAGCTGTGCCAGCCGCGACGCAGAAACCCGCGTCATTGGCCAACTCTTGCGTGGGACTTACTGTATAGAGATGCTATGAGTGATTTAAATTTACGTTTATGTGGAGATGGACAATATGACTCGCCTGGTTTCTCTGCCAAGTATTTGACGTACTCCATTATGAATTTAGCAACGAATAAAATACTAGATATTGTATTATTTTACAAAGAGGAACTGTAGCTGGTGACATTGAAAGAGCTGCTTGTGAAAAAATAATAAGCACAATGAATGAGAAACTCCCTATTAAATTGGTCCTAACGGACAGACACATAGGCATTAGAGCCTTAATGAAAAACAAATTTTCACACATACACCATGAATTTGATGTTTGGCACCTTGCTAAATCTCTAATGAAAAAGATTAAGAATTTTCCGAAATCATGCATCATTCATGAATGGAAACAATCAATTTATAATCATTTATGGTGGGCATCGTCTACATGTGAGAATGACAGTATACTGCTAAAGGAGAAATTTACTTCAATTCTCACACTGTTAACATTCATAGTTGGGAAGGTAATGAGAAATACCATTCATGGGCTCACGACGTGCTAAGTGCTGATAAAATTAAAAATACTAAATGGCTCAGTAAGCATTCGAAAGACTACCATGACCTATATAACATCATTATGAATACCAGATTTTAGGTAGATTTCGAAGAAAAATCTACCTATTGCAATGGATACCATGTCATGATTTTCGAAAAATTCTTTCATATCTTTACGTTTCATGCCTCCCTAAGCACGAAACCACCGCCTGTTCAAAAAAAAATGTGATATTTATATATATCTTTACACGCTAGCGGCCGTAATTTTGAAGATATTTGAACCAAATTTCATTATGTTATTTTTAGGCTCAATAGTTCGGACAAGTTCGTTAATGAGCAAAAATGGCCCAAGAAGGTGGTCGGGGGAGGGGTTGAAATTTTAAAACATTTATATTTCGGCCCGATGAAGTATACAGGGAAACTTTGTTTGAATAAATTACAGTACTCCTTATGGAGTTCACAGTGACACCAACGATTCGGGGGTTTTGGGGGTACGAGTGGGGGTGGGGGGATGGAAATTCGAAATTTTTGAAACTACGACTTATGGGGTATCGTTGAAAAGCTCTTGATGAGTACTCTACAAATCAATAACTAGTTTCTTAATAGTTCTCATATAAGGCGAGATTTGAATGTCTGAAAAAGTGCTCTTTCCACTTTTTTGCAGTTATTATTTTGGTTTGTCATGCCAAGGCTAAAGAAGAAGAGTGCTACGCAGCGACAATAAATTAAACCAAAAACACTTTGAAATCTACCTCAGCCTGAAGGCTGCCTAAAGGGATTTTTTAAATATTATGCATCTCAATCATTCTTGTCACCACAGGAAGTCTCGAATCCTATCATAGCGACCGTCTTAAATATGTACCAAAAAGAACTAATTTTTCATTTGAAGGCATCTATTTACGGTCAATGATAGCAGCTCTTGACCACAACTTCCATCAAGAAAAAAGAGTCGTGGGCGATTCAGTGGAATTTTTTAAATCATGTGGAGATTGGATTTATAAGAGAAAGTACGACAAGAAAACATTTGAGTGGGGGCAAAATGTTGTAAAGAAAACTGTCAATGATGTTAATGAACACACATCTCTAACAATGGATACTCAACAATAAAGAGTGCAACAATAAAACTAATATTATGTTGTGTTGGGGCTGTTCCGTGTGTAATGCTCCCTGTCCGACCCGAGCTAGCCAGGTGACGTCACGAGCGCTGCTATAGAGCGCTACAACTCGGAAACGGTAAGCTGGGATGGTATACTGAGGAAATAAAATCATATAAAGAGCATCTTATGCGTTTGCATTGTTATATCCGATGGGCTCTGCGGTATGGTATGGATGTTAAAAATCTTAAAGAGATGCTAAAAAAATACAAAAAGAAGTATAATTACACAATAAAGCAAGCGAGGAAGCAGTACAATGAGAATGTGATTAACACCGCTCCAAACAAATGTAAAGCTGCCTAGCAAATCATAAATAATTCAAGAAAGGATTGCAATGCTAAGAATGTTCATGATTTAAATCCTGAGGATATGAGCCACTATTTAATAAGCTTGGTAGAAAATATACGTGACTCAGTAGGGGTCTGTAGCAATCCAGTTATGTTATTTTTGGATAATATGAATAATTCACATAGGGCCTTTAGATGGAATCTGATGTCTACTGCCGATATCCTCAAAATAATCAGGAATTTTCAAAATTCTAAATTTAAGGACATTTATGAGAACAGTGTCGACATACTTAAGTATGTAACTGATGATATTATTGACCCAGTTACGCATTGCATTAATCAATGCCTGGTTAGAGGGATTTCCCCTCAATCTTTTAAATTTTCTAAAATAGTGCCGATATTTAAAAAGGTGATCCGTCATTATATGAGAACTATCGTCCAGTATATATCTTGTCAATATTTTCCAAAGTTTTTGAAAAAGTATTGTACTCCCAACTGATAGAATTCTGTGAAAGTAATGACATCTTTAGTAATGAACAGTTCGGGTTCAGGAAGGGAAGATCCACTATTGATGCAGTACAGAAATTAATTTCACATGTTATTTTAGGTTGGACTCGCATGTTAATACAATGACCGCACTTTGCGATCTATCTAAGGCGTTCGATTGTGTGCCACATGATTTGATTATATCCAAACTAAATTATTATGGCATTAGTAACACTGAACTAGACTTATTTAAATCTTTTCTGTCAAATAGATTTCGTGCAAGGAAAATATTCAGAATTTGCTCAACTTGAATGTGGGGTCCCGCAAGGATCAGTTCTCGGGCCACTGTTTTTAATTATGATCAACGATCTTCCTTCTAATTTAAAATGTAACGCTATTTTATTTGCTGATGATACTTCATTATTCGCGTCAGACAAGAATATTGAGGAATTAATAATTAATATGTCTCATTCATTTAGTGATCCAGGCAAACGGTTTTAAACTAAACAATGACAAAACTCAAAATATTGTATTTAGGCTACATTAATAAACTCTTCTCCTAAAGGTATGGAACAATCAGTTAAATTCTCAGGCATTATTCTGGATTATAAGTGATCCTGGAACGATCATATTGATGCAATTTGTGTACGCCTGTCAAGGGTAGTATATCTGCTGTGCAATCTAAAGAATCAAGTGTCCAAAGTATTTTTAAAATGTTCTTATTTCGCCTTCTTTGCCAGTGTATTAAGACACGGCATTCAGAATTGGGGTAACGGTAGCAGCATTCACAATGTTCTGGTACTACAGAAGAAAGCGGTTAGAATATTATCGGGAGCAAAATATGATGACCATTTTAGGCCTTTATTTAGAAAAGAAAAAATCTTAACAGTAATTAATATGTATATATTTTATACTCTTATTATAATTAAGTTAAACCCGGACGAGTATGGTTATAGATCGGAGAAACACCATTACTCTAGGACAGAGGTTCCCAAACTTTTCAATCCACGGACCCCTTGAAAAAAATTAAAATTTCGCGGACCCCTCTGGGTTTTGAAAAAAAAAATCTAAATAAATACTTTGATTCAAATGTATGCAGTTCAATAGAAAATGACACTATCAATGATAACAAACAGAGTTTTCTCCTACCTATAATGTGAACAGTGCAGCTGATTTAGAAGGCATGTAATTTGAGAAAATTACGGGATATCCTATTTCTTCTTGAACCCCCTGCGGACCCCCTGAAACACCATGGCGGACCCCCGGGGGTCCGCGGACCCCACTTTGGGAATCACTGCTCTAGGAGATTTAATTATTTTCTTGAGGTGCCCCAGGTGAGACTCTGCCCCTCTGTATGTCCCCTTGTATAAGTGTCTATGTAAAATTAATCATGTCAAAATGATTGAATGAAAATTAAATTAAAATATATATCAGCACATCATTGGGCTCATACGATACGAGATATGCATATATATATATATATATATATGCATACATGGCCGTCCGCAGAAATTTTGTCAAGGGGGGGCAAACGAGCAAATGAGAAAATTACTTCCACCACTATGCTACTATAATGTGCAAATACTTTATTATTAATATTATTGTTGTCATTGTTATTATTATTGTTTTCGTTATTATTATTATTATTATTATTATTATTATTATTATTACAATCCACATCCTTGATTTACTGTAACTGGATAGGCCTACGAAGAAAAAATATGATGTAGAACACACACATGACTTTTCTACCCCCTTACAATTTCCCACCTACAATTCAAATAAAGTGCGATAATTTTATTACCTTACTTTCATTACGATAAAATGTTTGGCTAGAAATGATTTCAGGTTTAGTGAAGTAATTATTTCTACATATTCATATGCAAGGTAGTCACTGCTACAGCTCGTTCTCGCCATGACATCATGAATGTGAAAAATATAGTCTCGCCAATCTTCAGACTATTTTTGTCAATATCTAGGTAGTAGCCTATTTACAGTTATCAAAATATAAATATATAGCATGCAATGCTCTGAAAACGGTCGAGATAGGCCTATGTATTTTAGTGAGCTTTAAAATAATTATGTCATGACCTATCTCTGACGGTATCCCAGTTTATAGGCTATTCTTAGAAAATTCAATACAATGTATATTTTACTTGTCATAATGTGTAGGCCTAGAGAAAATAATTACATGAAATGTCTTCAGGATTTCAAATTCAGATAATTATTTATCATCTTCAAAACCTGTAATATTACCTAATAAAGACTGAATTGTTCGTGCAAGGATAGGAAATACAAAATAATGTATTAGGTACTCTGTTAATTCTTCAGTGAAGCATAGAATTTAAATGCCATACTTCAACGTGAATGGAGGATACCGGTATTTAAACATCCATCAGCCAGTTATTAACATACATAGTTATACATAGTTATAAAATGGTTAAAAACGAATGGCTTTAGATAGAATTCTGACTGAAACGTAAATCTGAGGATTGTAGTATAATCCTGGATGATCTTAAAGCTAAATTTTACACATACAGCATTCGGTTAATTATTGCCATGCTAACAAAAGAAGGAGTAAATAACACAAAAATGTACACTTTGGAAACTCCTTCACAAACTCCTCTTCCATCCCACCCTCTAGACTGTAACACAAACAACCTCCTGGTCAATGGTTTATGAGGGTTGAAGTGTGACTTCTTCTTCAAATATTTACAACGTGCACAGTACTTATTAAAATTTTCTTAACGTAAAAAATATAAGTTTGTGTAATGGATAAATATAACAGAAGCTCTTATTTTTTATAGAAAAACTATGAAATAAAATAATTTAATTACTCTCACATACCGCAGTAAAGCAGGGACCAACATCACATTACTGGCACCAGTAAACATATATATTTTCTTATCGTATTCGTGCACTTAACAGCCTCTTGTGAGGATTGGAATTTTTAAAACTTTGTGGTGTGACTTTCCTAATAAAGCACCTCTCCATTAGCTGTGGCACCCCCTAACTGATCTAACATAGTACAGGAAATTTTTAGCTGACTAAACATTTACTAAATTTGCTTTCAAGAACGCGGTGCAAACTGATTTCTTTTTGCCTTATGGGACTTGTTTTCAAATGAATACCCAAGGTTTCTTACAAAAATTTATGACATATCCATATAGTATTCGTTACAACTGCAAAAATAAAGTTTGACATAATACGGTGCCAAAACTTTAACTTTTTTAAAACCATGGTGTAATATATTAAAACTAAATTAGATGTGTCCACAAATGCATATCCTGAAAGAGTGAAATTTCTTCTACAGCCTATTATACTTTTACTTTTCGTGACTTAAAAACGTTACTCGCGAGAAAAAAATATATATATTTAGCACTATACGGGTCTTGGCATATGTAGGATGGAACTAACGGGTTAAATATAATTATTTGATGAAAACGGTACCTTAATCTTTAAAGAGGAACTGCAGCCTTCTTGACGACTGCCTGGCGAATGCTGAAATAACTTCTTGAATAAATTCTTCCTTTTCCTTGAAGATTTTCTCCCGATGCAAACTCATCATGCAGAGACCGTCCAGTCTTTCATCAGTCATTGTTGCACGTAACCACGTTTTCACACGGCGTAGGGCACTGAAGGATCTCTCCACAGTGCAAGTTGTTGTAGGGAGAGTCATTGCAATCTTTACTGCTGTAGACACGGCCGGGAAAAAGAGTTTTGTTTCTTGGAGAATATCGATGTATTGCATTGTGCTTGTATCGCCAGCTGAACCACTACTCACTCTGTTTTTCCACAGTTCATACCAGCTTTTAGCTTCATACACAAAATTATCAATGGTATAACGCCTTTGAATGTTTTGAATAATCTCATCAAATGAAGAAGGGCACATAGATTTTATATTTTCGGGGTGCAGCTGCAGAAGACTATAAACGGCACTGCTTTCCTCTGAGAAACGTAATTCTAGAGAAGTTATTAGTGAATCCAAATAAGGTATGTACAGGGAAACACGATAGTACTCCTCTGGAACTACTGTTTTGATATTTGTTCTATACGTCTGTCGAAGGGTTTGCCTGGGAACAGATATTTCAACATTCACACGTGACGCAGTTTCACACACAGTATTCATAAGCTCCTGAAATTGTGAATCTGCTTCACATCTGTGCTTCTGAAACAATGAAATGAGTTCTCGTATATGAGCGCGCACTGCACCGATGTCCACTGACACACCCTGTAGAATGTTAGTGACTGGCTCAAGCACGGCACTGTACTTTGCTATGATGTGAAGAGCTATAATAAAGGTGGCAGCTGTGGCGGCATGAAGAAGCTGATGTGCCCGTTGTTTTGTGTTCGAGTTACCATTTACTGCTAGCTCTTCTAGGGCTGTGACGATCTGTGTGTAATTTTCCGCAAAGATTCTTATGCTTTTATGCTTAGCAGACCATCTAGTTTCGCAAAATAATGGAATTTTGGGAACGAGTTTTCTTCGAGTAGTGCTTTCTCGAAAGAAAACAATAATTTCTTTTATTGTGCTGCAGGTATTCCTTATTTCCTGCACTCCGTTTAGATCATTTACTACAAGATTTAGTCTATGAGATGCACAATGAAGGTAGAGTGCCTTTGGGTATTTGTCCTGAACAAGTTTTGCAACACCTCCCACTTTTCCTGCCATTACAGAACAGCCGTCATAGCCCTGACCTACCATTTTTGACATATCGAAACCACTGGCCAATAAATAATTTAAAATAGTGTTAGCCAATGATTCCGCATTGAGCTGATCAAGGGGAACAAACCCTATGAATTCTTCGCGTACATTGGTTTCCTGTGCCTTTTCATCAACGAAGCGAATACCTAAAGACAATTGCTCTGTTCCTGCAATGTCAGTCGTTTCATCCGCTAACACTGAGAAGGCATATGCATTATTTATTTCCTTGACCAATTGGTCTTTTAGAACTTGCCCACAAACTTCTATTATTTCGTTCTGTGTACGAACTGAAGTGTACTTGGCATTTCCAGCAGCCGTTTCAAAATGATCTTTAAGAGCAGTATCTCCTGCCTCTACACGGAAATGTAATAAATCATGCAGTACACCAGTGTTTGAGTCATTTCCACGCAAAGGAAGATCATGTGTAGCACAAAATATTATGGAAGAAACAATCGGCACTAGTTTTTCCCTGTTTACTCTAATTTTGTTTTGCAGTGCGGAATCTATTTGTTCATTTACACTAATATTTTTGTTGTTCATGGTGCGGATGAAATTGTTTGAACGCTCGGTTGCATCTTTATGTCATTCAGATTTCATATGCTTTTGACAAAAACTATGCATATCCTTGTACTTTGTGAATGGTGTAATTATAAACGCACCTTGTATGCCCCGTCGAACCGTGGGTCTGAAAAGTACACAATGACGACACAAAGCACCTTTCACTTCCTTTGAATACACTAGCCATGATTTGTATTCTAGCTGATCTAGTCACTTATGCAAAAAGGCCCGCTTTTGTCCTTTTTCTAAATCACCCTTAAAATTATAAGTGGAACTAGGCACCCAAGGCTCGCTAATTAACTTAAACGTGTCATTGTCTGAAAGCGAACTTTGAACTGTTAGGTGCAAGTATCGTCCAACATCTTGATCACTACTAGCTACAGAAACTTTATCTTGTTCACTGTATGTTGTGGAACTGCAACTGTTGATTATTTCAGCTGAAGCTCGTTCCAACTGATCGACACTAACACGAATTTCACTATCACCTGGTCCCAAAAATATTTCATTCTCTGTTACTGCAAGTTCGCGTCCCGTATCAATATTGCAACAATTATCTATTTTTTGACGTTTAAAGAAATTTCTTATATCCATTTCATAAAACACACAGTAAAAAACACCAACAAAACGTTTGAAGAATGCGATTATCTGCGCGATTTTTCATACACTAGTTTTGATTATTTATTCTCGAGAGTTATCGCGGTCTTAATGATTTTTCAAAGAACCTCCCCACATTTCCTATTGGGCATCTCCGTAATGATGTAGGATGGACAATGCTATGATTGGTTTTAAGTATTAAGTGCGAAACCTGCTTGCATAACTTCATTTAAGAAAGCGAGCTTTCTCTAGCGTGATTTATCTGTAATATAATTTTATTGGACCATCCACCGCCTGACAGGACGTAACCTAACGGACCTACCGTTATATTGATATCGGCTCCTTTCTGTGGGCCATCTGCAAAAAATCTCTCCCAACTTTGTGGGTAAAAATACTTTGTTTATTGTCCTTGGGACTTGGTGAAAACTGTTATATATTGTTGTATGTGACCTCGCTATTGCAAGCCCTCAATGATTTCGTAAAACATCTGCCGTACCTGAACCATTTATAACTGTATCTTTACTTGGATTGTGTTAGTTATTTAATAAAAGCCTAACTATAATTTCACTATATGTGACTATCTTAAATAGTATTTAATTTTGTGCAAATACCTTGATCTTATTCAAAATAATTATTATAATTGCAATAATAATACATATCACAAAATTTTGTTTCAAGATAAATACAATGCTATTAAGATTCTCAAAATTTCCAGGGGGGGGGGCCGCGGCCCTACCCTGCCCCCCCTTCCGGACGGCCATGTATGCATACACATATATGGTTATAGATCAGAGAAACACCATTACTCTACGAGATTTATTTAATTATTTTCTTTCACGAATTGAGACGCGAATATATACATAGGTGTTACAAAAATTAATGCATGCCTTTAATCTGTCTCTTGAAATTTCATATTAATTTTGGGCTATTTACTTCCCTCATGTGTAAAGCACGCTACCCAAGGGGGTATTCCTTATTTTCATTCAATCATTTTGACATGATTTTCACATAGACACTCATACAATGGGACATACAGAGGGGCAGAGTGAAAATCCCGTAGATAGTAATAAACTTCGTACGGATGGGTAATTATCTAACAAATTTGTAAAAAAGAATCAACAAGCAAACACATGAGCTTTTTACTTTCGGTATGGATTTATTAGTAATGTAGACCAAGATGCAGTCTTAAACCAAAGGCAGGGAAGGATTATATTATATTATCCTGTTTGGTCATAGAGGGCTTTAGAAAATTGCAGATGAGTTTATGTCGGTTGGATATTTGGAATACATGAATTAAAGGTCATTGTAACAGAATTATATTTCACTGTAACATAAAGTTCCATATATAGGTTTTATTAAAATTAACTATAACTTTAGACAACAACGAAGTAATTTTCATACATGAGTAATACTCTTTCTTTGATGAAGCTAATTCAGTTTTTTTAAATAAATAATACAATGTATTTTAACCCTTGATCTAGAAATCTCTCTGAATATGAGGGTTCTAAAATTGATACTCCGATTGACAAATTGCTTTATTTTCTAAAGTATTAGACGACATTGTAAATTTCATAACCTTAATTAGTTTTCTTAACTTTCTTTATTTTCTTTATACTGTCAAAATTGGCAAATGTTTCTAAATTAGTTTCTGTGCAATAAGAATAATTCATGATGTCCATGAGCACACGAGCACACAGGGGGATTACTTCACACTTTAAGTTTCTCTGGTAAAAAGATAACGTTCAATGTTGTATATTTCTGAAAACATATCTATATCTAATCCCGAGGGACGGTTTTAAAGCTGTACACTCTCCTGGCAGGAAAGCATGCCAAAGATGCGCACAAAATACGAAATAGCGGGAATTATCGTGGACTGCGCTGATATTACTAATTCTATTATGCTAGCCAGTCTGACCATTAAAATTGTATTTTTGTAGAAGTCAATGAAGTTATTAATTGACATTCAACAGCAATATTCAATTCACAATCGATTGCAACGCCATCAGGTATTATAATGGGTCATGCACTCATTGAGTGTGAATATCTAATGCCAAATATATTATGAAGTTACAAAATTATTCAAAGCTATTGGATAAAAGTGTAGGCCTCCTGTGGCTGTTCAAGTCGATAGTATGTAATTTTGTAACTGTACTGAAAACTCTACTGCGTCTCTTTATCATTACATTTCTTTTACACACTGGTACGTTTTATTAAAATATCTATATTAAACTCTTGAGTTATAAATCAATTGGAAAGCTCTTTACTCGGCTAATGAAAATCAGTCGAATCAGTTTTTTATTTTTTTATTTATTTAATAAATATTTATACAAAACAAGACCACCCGAATGAGCAAGCGCTCGTGCTCGGGCTCAGTTCAGCCATTTACATTACAAAATACAAATTACAAATACATAAAGAAAATATAATTAAATCAATACCTAAAAAAAGTAATAATAAAGAAGAAAGAACAGACAAAGTAAAAAGAAAAATGGAAATGTAGTAAGAACAAAATTGAAACTCGGAGTTATTACAAATAAACTCGTTCCTTAATTGTCTACTAAGTACAGAGTGAAATAACTTTTGAACTATGAAATAAGATTTTTTATAAACTTATTGAATTGTTTGTTATTCATATGTACTATTTCTGGATGTGATCTAATTATGGAGTTATAGAGTCTTGGACCAGAATAAATGCTATGTTTAGAGCCAGAAGAGGTGAAATATTTTGGTTCTATTAAAGGCAATGATTTATTTCTTCCAGTATTGTAATTATGAGGATCCGATACATGTACGTTGCGGTATTTGTGAAAGTATTTTAAAAGTGTGAGCTTATAAATTTGTTCTACAGTCATAACTTTAAATTCTGGAAATATCAATTCTGTTGGATATTCTATAGGCTTTTTTAAACAAATTTTTATAATTCTCTTCTGTATTAGAATCAAAGGAGTCAATACAGAAGTGCCACTTCCTCCCCAGCCAATTTTATTAAATAGAACTAAACACAATGTGTACAAAGGGTTGTACATGGGAAGTTACTGACATTCGTCCTTAGCATAATGTGAGAGTGGTAATGTTCTTTGGGTACACTCGAACAGGTGATATTGTGTGCAGACTCGGTTGCAGAGTTCGCAGACACATTCACTGTCAGCGTTGTGGAATCCTTTCCTGCAGCAGATGCGGTGGTGGAAACCGTGTATTGCCCCTCGGGTGTAGAGGTGGCGAAGTTCGAAGTCGGCAATGTGATATGTTTGTCGAATTTCAGATGACGATCTATAATAATACCAAGGTATTTGACCTGATTTGTCTCCTTCACAGCCTGGCAGGTACATGAGTCAGCTTCACAGTTGATATCATGGAGTCTTACGCACAAGTTTTGATCCATAATTGATTGTGGAGTACCAGCAGTTGTTAATGAGAATGGAACACAGTTTGTTTTATTTATATTTAATACTAACCTATTGCAGTCAAGTCAACTTTTAACCACTCTTAATCCCTTATTAGCCCATTTGTAAGTATCCTGCCAAGTTGGACCGGAAAATAGCAATACGGTATCATCGGCATAAGAATAAAGATGGCCATGGAAATTACTTAAGTCCAAATGCAGCAACTCATTTATGTAAATAATGAAAAGAATTGGGCCCAAAATTGTTCCTTGTGGCACACCAGTATCCACTTCTCTGACACCACTAATCTGATCCTTAATTTTGGTTATTTGCGTTCTATTATGTAAATAAGACCGAAATAAATTTAGTGCAGTGCCTCTTACTCCAATTTGCTCTAGTTTTTCTATAAGTATCTTGTGGTTTACGGTGTCAAAAGCCTTTTGCAAATCCAAAAAAATACCTAGACTTTTATTTCCCGCATCTAATTCTTCGATAACTTTTCCTGTAACATTAATTATGGCATCATCGGTGCTCAAGTTATTTCGAAAACCAAATTGATTTGAATTTAATATATTATTTTTATTTAAGAAATCTACCAGTCTATTTTTTATACATTTTTCTAACAATTTAGATAGGCTAGGGAGTAAGGATATAGGTCTATAGTTATTTAAACTGTGCTTTTCTCCGGATTTGTATATAGGTACTACCACAGCTTTTTTAAGATCATCTGGGAAAGTTCCTTGTGATAAGCAAAGATTAAAAATATGTTCGAGGGGGTTCGATATGTATTTAGAAATTGTTTTCAAGGTGTTGTTTGTTATTCCGTCCGTACCAGGGGCAACGTTATTTTTTTGTGAGATTATCGTTTTATTGATTTCATCTTGGGTTACAGGTAGAAGAAATATTGACGAAAGCTGAGCAGGTTGTGGTATACATTTTTTATATTCAGGGGTGCTGTTTGGTGTTAACTTAATATTTGAAGTGATTCTTTTTCCTATTTCCGAAAAAAATGAGTTAAATTCATTTGCAATTTGGTCACTTAATATTTTGTCCTTTTTCATTTACGATTTCTAAAATTGGAATTTTTTTATTTGAATTAGTATCAGTAGCTTCATTGACAGTGGACCAGAATTTTCTAGCGTTATTTTTATGTATTTCAAATTTATTTTTGTAATAATTAACTTTCATGGCTCGTATAGCTTTTGTTAAAATATTTCTGTATCTCTTGTAATATAATATTAGATTTTCGTTCGTAGGGTTTTTCCTAATATTATTTGCCAGTTTGTCCCTTGTCCGAATAGACAAAATTATTCCTCTCGTGATCCATGGCTTGATTTTCTTTAATTTGCAAGGAACTTTTTTATTGTCAATATATGAGCATTTGTTTACATAATTTTCCAGCAACTCATGGAATATTCGAAAGCTATTATTAGCAATATTACAGTCCAATACCTTTATCCATGTTTCTTTTTCTAATTCATAGATTAATTTGTTACAATTTACATGCTTTTGCGTATATATATCATATCCACAAACTTGTTTGGAAGAACTTACATTTATGCCGGTAGGTGAATTATTAATTTGGAACAAGGCGAAAATTGCATAATGATCAGTAATTGAGCTTTTATAAATTCTGGGTTGAAAACTACCATTACATCGATCTTTGTAAAATATGTGATCTAGACAAGAATTAGATGCAGGTCTAGTAATGGAATTTAAATACTTTTCGAAACCATATTCATGTAAAATATTTGTATATCTACTTCCAAACAAGTCGATATTTTCTTCTAGAATCTGTAAATTAATGTCTCCAACAATGACATGTTTTTTACATTCTTTAATATTGCGTAAGAATTGTTCTAGGCTATCAAGAAAGGTATTTTTGCAACGATTTGGAGATCTGTAAATTGCCGTTAACATTAGTAGATTATTTTCATAATTAATTTTGAGATGAATTGAATTGCATTCGTCGATGACCATTTTTTCTTCTACTGTCACATTTAAATTATTTTTGACATAAACAACTTGGCCATCGCATTTTGTAATTTTTGTAATCTTTTTATATTCAGGTAATTCATAGCCAGTGTCATGATTCAACCAGGACTCTGTTAAAATAATGATATCGAAATCCAAGGAGAAACTTTGCAGTAATGTACAGAGTTCCAGGTAGTGTTTATTTAAGCTGCGAATATTTAAATGAATTAATTTAAAATCATGCTGCTTGGATCGGATGAAATTATTGCAACAGTCGAGGTCATCAAAGACAGCAGTTTTTACATTTTCTAAATTATAATTATTACTTAATTGGTTTATGAAGTTGTCACCCATTGTTGGAGGAATCAATCACAGATTTAAGCGAAACAATAACATCTGTACAATAAGAGCTTTTTAATAGAATACATGGTAAGAATATGTGATCAAGACATAAGTCTGAAGCAGGCCTAGTAACAGCATTTAAAAATTTCAAGTGATTTTCTATAATGTATACATTAATATCCCCAGCAGTCACGTGGTTATTTATATTCTTACTAGCATGTGCCCGCGGCTTCGCCCGCGATAATTATTTCAAGAATTAAAAATTAAGAGCATAATAGTTAAATCATTACATTTATTAACACCTAAATCGCATGGACTACATACCACGATCAGATAGCATCGACTGGTAAAAGCGACCTCAGATTCGAGTTTCTTGGCCAAGAAACCTCTGTATAGTGAGATTCGTCCAAATAAAACAACGTTTGACCATATTTAGGGCTTACAACATTCAAGCGATCGCGAAAGTTTTGTTTTCAAGGTTTGACAAAAATAGCCAAAGCCAACTGTAATTGATTTGACATTGAAATGTATAACTGAAAACTTATGTTTTGAAAACGCAAAAAATGCACGTTTTTTTGCCAGTTTTTTACTCATAACTCACGAACGAAAACTAAAATTAAAATTCCGGCTTCGAGGTGCATTTTCCGACCCTTCAGCACACCTATGTTTAAAATTTCAGATCTCTGCGTTCAGTAGATTTCGCTGGACATCGAGGAGAATTCCTTTTATTAATATAGATAATATGAATTATAATGATACCTTCTCTAATTTGTCAAACATCCATTTAATTTAATCCAAGCCCACCTGATACCACTGGTAACAATACGTTCTGTGAATTTGTTTTGATAATTCTATGTAAAAAGGGATTAAGTATTTTATAACATTTAATTTTTGGCATTTAGAATCAGAATTTTTCAAAATCCTTTCTTAGTGAGCACCTACATTATGAAGCGAAGGTACTGTCAAAATTCCAAGTTCTACCTGTTATAGTTTAGGCTGTACGTTGATTCCTGTCATTCAGTCAGTCATTCATTCAGTCAGTCAGTCAGTCAGGACAAAGCCTTTTATATATATATAGAGATTGTTGACTAAAAATCTTTCCAAATCTTCATTTATACAGTTATTTATTGATCTGTGGATAGCGATTAGTGTGGACTCTATTTCAAAATAATGAGATGTAAAATTTAAACAATTGCATTCTGCTATATCAATATCCAGTAGTGTGACATTAATATCACATTTAAAAAAGACTATTATTCCGTCACATTTGCTGTACTTATTAATTTTGATACATTTTTTATAGCCTTTAATTTCAAAATCTGCAATAAAATTTAACCAATTCTCAGATAAAATCAAGACGTCAAAAGGGAAAGAGAATCCTTGCAATAATGTGTACAGCTCTGAAATTGTTTTACTAACATTTGGAATATTTAAATTGAATAATTTTAAATTTGGATGCGAGTTATTAACGAAATTGTTACAATATATTTGTCCTTCATAAACATCAGTGGATTTATTAATTTTATCTACGTAATTTAGGATATCAATATCCATAATAAAGTGTTAGAACTGGATTAATCATGACAAGACCTACTTACAGCTTTTCAATGTCTGAAACAGACGTTATTCCACCACTTCTTTCATCCCTTCGAACAAGAATTTTCCCATCTTTTGTCCAGACAAACTGGTAACCCTTGGCGGCATCTCCAACTTCATTGAGAAGATTCCTTGTCGCTACGGTCAGATGGTCCCCTGCAGTGAATCTTTCCGAGGGCGATCCTAGTTGAGGGTTGATTTTACTAAACGGCAGTCCAGGTCCGCTGCTGTCACTATTATAAATAGCTGCATGTTTAAACTTCTGCATCCATTCATCCCGGATCCTTCTCCTCATAAATTTTATGATTATTGGTTTCGCTTTCCCTGGTCTGGCAGGTAACCTATGTGCAATGCTGATGTCCTAATTACCTCCGACACTTTATTTATTACTGGGTACACATCTTCATCTCTAGTTATAGTTACTGAAAAGCTTTTGGTGCTGATCAGTGACTGAAAGTAGGCCTAATGCAGCGAGCATAAAATGATTCAGCAACCGAAAATAAATGATACAATGATACTAATAATGTTTCATTTACTGATTGTGATTTACTTTTAATTACTTTAATTACTTCCTTAATTGATTTTCTTCTTTTTATTTTCAAAACCAGTGTATTAGGCCTATAGCCCCATCACTGATATTTGGATCCGAGTATTTACATATAAACTTGCATTGAAACATTGGTAATCAGTAGACTTCGGATTTTAGGTAAAAACCTTTTTTTTTATCCTTAAGTGATATATGGACGAAAACTTGTATATGCATGTTTCATAAGTGACAATGCCTAAAACTGATACTTTTATAGGACCTAAAACAGCCTATTTTACGTTAGAGCCTAATATTGCCTTTTTGCTTGTTTTTCCTCTAAAATTCAAAATAAGTTATTTTTTGTTATAAATTCTAGCATTTATTTTCAGTTCGTACTAAATTTTTAGCTCGGAATGTGCAATACTCAGTGGCGAAGCGTGACCATTGAAGTAAGGGAAGCTCCAATGTATTTTTATCTTGTATAAATTCTGAAGAAGGCATAGTGACAAGGGCGCTTTGGCATAAGCCTCCGAAACACGATAAACAATTAAGCCTAAATTAAGGCAAGTAGCCGAAAGATAATATTATTGATATGAGTTACTAAATTAAGTATGATCATACGTTATTGTTTGTATAACAGTTCAACTCTTCTGTTTTTCTTGGCAAATATGTCAATCACGTCATCATAGAAGGACACTACCTTTATCATTTGAGAAAGTATTCTTCTGTTCCTTTTAACATCCTCATTATGTGTGTCTATTGACAGCCGGAATTGTTGACTTAAACAGGATTCAATGCGTGTTAACTGTGTAAACTGTTTTGTGTGACCTGATGCCTTTTTACAGATTTGTGCAAATTATTTAAGTCATCAAAACCACTATGATTCCAAGCACTTCTTTCCTACGAAAATAACAAGCATGGCCAACAGAATAATTTTCGCAGTCTATGACATCCACATAACCAAGGAACAGTGTCATACATGTTTTCGTTGAAATGACGCATAAACGCCTTAACCCCTTTACTCTGCATACCGATGTCATTATTAAGCAGTTTCTTAGGTTTGCCACTCTTAATAACAGACAGTTTCTCCTCATAAGGGAATGAGCTGAATCTACTTTTCAAAAGCCTTTCAATTTCACAGTCACACGTAGGTCCTTCTTGCACTGGATTGCCGGTAGTGTGACTGCAAGCATCAGGACTGGCCATGGTCTTAGGACGTCCCAAAATCTCACGGAGCTGGCACTCGCCCCTACACTTCGTAACCCTAGAAGCGAACAAGTTAGTTATGAACTACATTCATCTTCGCTGATGATTAAAACTAACAAGATAAGCCCATTTCTATATTCTAAATACTAGTCCATACAAGATAAGATAATCCATTACTTAAAAATATACTTACAGTTCCTTTTTTTATGGTAAACTAAATAAAAATGATCTCTTTTCTCTATAAACACAATTTTCTGCGAGTGACTAAATATTGCACAGCTTACCGAGGAATTCCGAGTGTTTCCGATCAGCCGGCTATCGTTGGCCTGCCCACCTGCTTTCACCCCACCACTCTGCTCAGTAAATAATGCGCAGTCACTCATCTCCGTGCAGCGTTACCGTTGACATCCAGCTTTATGTACCTTGGACATCCAGTTTGACATCCAGTTCGAATGGTTCTGTATGAACGTATAGCTTAATTTAAATCCAGGACGATTTAAATAATAATATTTCTCTTGGAAATTTAGGGGAAGCGGCGCTTCCAGCGCTTCATCGGACGCTTCGCCACTGGCAATACTTGACACATTTGTGAGGTGGTTTAATAGTAAGGAATGTTTCGTCTTCAGTAGAAAAATTGCTTGGAATTCCCAAGAAAATGTAGTGTTTTTCTCCCAACTCCCACATCCAGTTAAAAATAAATGGTGCAAAAATACGTTGCACAAACTTTCTCGCATATACGTGTTAAAGGCTAGCACAGAAAAAATTAAATTAAAGAGACAAATTTTATTTATTACATTTTCATAAAACTAAGAAGTATCTAGAACGGAAACCATCAGAGTCGATCTTCATGTTTAATGCTTTTACCGTGAAATAATAATAATAATAATGAATGACAGTAAAACTGCATATTATTAGTACTACTAGTATTACTAAGGGGAAAATTAAAATATAAGTCGCACCTTGGGATAAATCGGCACCACCCAACCCACCCACCAATACAAGGACAGTTGGTCACTCTGCTTCGCTCAGAAACAAAATACATCACACAGTAAATGCAAATGTGAATATCGAATGGACGGAGCTTAAGGGGCGACTTATATTTGAATTTCGCTATACTAAAACTAAAACTAAACTCCGTGGCACTACATTCCTTTAGGGATTTGGTCTACCAACCGACCGGTGTGTCATCTACCACAGGCAGATGGCAGGGTTGGGGCATGTGGTCAGCATGCCGACCCCCACGACCGTTAATGGTGGTTTCCATGACCGGAGCCGCTACTTCTCTATCAAGTAGCTCCTCAATTTGAATCACGAGGAAGTGTACCCCTACCAGACCCCTCAACCTCAGAAAAATCCAAGGATGTACCGGGGATCGAACCCGGACCGACGGATCTGACGCTAACCACAAGACCACGCCGGCGGTCCTACTGCTACTACTACTACTTAGGTTATATTGCACGCTTTAACTGCATTGTAGGTCATGTAATGTGTTTAGTATGTTTGCGTGAACTATTAGTCTATTGTAACAACTCATTCGCGTCATCTGTTTCTATTGTTTAGTGATGTCTTCGTATGTGGCATTCAGTTTAAACGATTATAATATCCAGTGACGTAGCGGCGATGAGTTATGGAAAATAAGCAAGTCCTATAAACCCGGCGTTTGCTTTTGCGAGGTAACCATGAAAAACCCAAGTCAATTTGGGCGGCCACGAGGTTTGATTTGAACTCAGGACCTCTTCCCTGTTAGCCCATAGGCCTACCACATCGCTGTAATTGGTTTAGTGTGTTCAATGCGACTGAGCTAAACTGATTGCATTTCACAACAATAAGTACATTAGGCCTATAGTTTTCTTGTTGCTAGTGGCAACAAAATGCCATTCATATTTTAATTGATATGTATGTTCTGAAATTCGCATTTAAGCTGTACTTATTTCGTTTTTATCTTGATATCTATTAATTGTATAAAGAAATGTTTTAAACAAAAAATGTCCATTTTAATTTTCTCTACAACTTTACTGTGGTAGGTTTTCATGTATCACTTACTGTAATGGATATAATCTAGAAAAACTGAAAATGGATACGAGTAAAGTGCCCCTTAAGTCATTTTTGCGGAAATACGGATATAGCCATTTTATTAGTCACAGATAAGACTTTACAATTCTAAATTTTTATTAAAATCGTTAGGGCCATTTTTTCAAAAAACAATTTTTTTTTTAAAGTTTTCATGAAAAGTCCCCTTAATATTTCAGTTGTAAAACTAAATTTCTGGGCGGTTCGACAAAATTTCGAAAAAGTTCTTAATTCAAAAAATGAAGTAAATACAACGAGCCGTTTACCCGCTGTGCTTGTCCACGGACAGACGGACAGACGGACAGACGGACAGACGGACAGACGTCATTCCAAAAATACTTTTTTCGGTTTCTAGGCTTCATGAGACGTGCTCTCCCGGTGTTAACTCAACTTCGATTTTTTGTCACGATCACAATACTTTCTCTATACTCCGTATAAGCGAGAAAGTAAAAAACAATAAATAGTTCTCTGAATCACTTAGGGATACAAGGGGTTGAATATGCTAGCGTGCGTAACTTCTGGGCGCAGGGATTAGGTTTTCACTGTTATGGTAGTAATACAGGCCCTAGTAATAGGTCTATATAATTCTGTGTAGCCTACCTTAGGCCTATATCTGTGTTTTATCATGATTATGATTAATAGTGACTTCAATAAATATATTATTCTGCATTGCAATTGAGATATTTCAGAAAATTGGCAACTTAATTTTCTTATAAGAGACTATTTTACGATTTTTAGAACCTATTTTCCAATTTTTAGAGCCTATTTTAGGTACCTAAAACAACATTTTTAGCGACCAAAAAGTCCGAAGTCTAGTAATCAAGTGTCTGGACAGCTTGTTTTATTAACATTGCTGCGTGCCGGTTACCTCATAACTTGTCGTTCGAGCATTGGACGCTTCTGTTTGAATAGAGCAAGCGGCTCTGATAACTCCGAACAGGTTTTCCAGTCCAGGCTCGTATGTGAGAATAAAGTTTCAACAAACCAGGATGTCCAAATCTCGGTGAAAGGCATATGGTTATTGGAATTATGAAATTTTGCAAGGAAAGCTACACGCCCATTAAACAGAGCTCATTTAAAGAGGAAACTAAGACCCCATCCTATTCTCCCGTCAGCACATGGCACTGCAATAGCCTACTGAAAAACAGCTGCTTCTGAGAATTGTACTCGAACAAGTGAGACTGTTGCTTGGGAAATGGAAAATGAAGTATGCAGTTGAATAGCCAGTTTATTTGATGGAAAGTTACTTAAAACGAAATAACAATAAACGATGCGATTTTCTCGTAAATAACCTGATAGTAGGCCTATTGAATTGAATTGAATTGAATAGGCGCCCTTAAGGCGGGAGGCGGGGTGGGAACGCCCCTAAGCACCTGCGGCTTATTTACCTACCTCCGGGATGGAATGAGTTGCGTGCTCACAGGCCGCCCGGGACCGCAGATCCCCCCACAGGCCCCCACGGAGCTCCCCTACATCCAACAAGCCTTATTACCATGCCACGTGTGCGCCACCCCCTTCGGTCCCTCCAACCGGAGCCCCGACAGATCCGCGACACACACCACCAACAACCTCTTGACCACAAGCAGCGGGGAGAACGGGAGAGGCCTCCAAAGGGCGCTGACTGCCAAAGCAGGCCCGATACCGGAAGTGGAAACGGGATGATGATGAAAAGGGGGAAAGGTGAGATGAAGTGGAGAGTGTTGATGGAATGAGAGGGGGAAACGGGAGAACCCCGAGAAAAACCCCCAAGGCACGGCTTCGTCCACCACGAATGACACACCCGCCGGCCCCGATATTTGAACTCAAGACCGCTAGCATGCCAGGCTCACGCGCTACAGCATGAGCCACCGCGCCGGCACCTGATAGTACAGTATAACATTCATACAAAAACTTATGTTTCGAACTTGATGGAAAAGTACGTACAAAACGTTCAGTTTGTGAAACACAGAGGAAGCGAAAAAGAAACACATTTTAACTGAGAGATACTTGGCGCTGTTAGAAGTAAATCTTATTTACCGGAACACGCTCCCTGCCGGTGCAAACATGACACGCGGAATAGCGTGAGTTGAGTTGCATTGTACACTGCTGTACAACACGAGCTGTTGCACGAGTGATGCTCTCGTGTGCGCACACGCAGGACGATTTGAAAAGCGTCTTTCAAACACATCATCTTAGAGTATTAATGAAAAGGGAATACCCATTTCTGTGGAAAATCTCATTTCAAAATATAATTGCTGTGTGGTTGGAAGTTGATTATATAATTTTATTTACTGTAACGTAACCACCATAGTGACCTGCACAGCGTATAAAGTAGCCAATACCAATACAAAGTTAAATTCGATGTATCACAGAAAGAGAATAATGATTACCTTGAAATATGAAGTGTGAAGAAATTACCAGAATGCAATAATTATAATAAAAAATCATGTACATTTCAAACTTTAAAACAATATTATGATATAAATTATGTATCAAAATATGTTTTGATGGTTTAGGAGGCAGAAGAGTCAGTTCTTTACACAATGATTTATGTAAACGAATTATATTACAACAATTTAAAAGCTGCTTTGTTATTTGGCTCTGATTCTGCTTCCAATAGGCCTACGCAAGACCATTATTTTAATGGTTTCCGAATTGTAGGGCCTACATATTTGAAAAAAAAAATTGGTTACTCATATTGATTCTTTCCCACTGTAGGCATCTTCTATTATTTTGTGCAAGAGACGTTTCAAAATGTCATCAGATCTAAAACGTAACCTATTTTGCTTTTCTTTTTTTGGTAATTGGCTATAATATCCACTCAACTGATACTCTCAACCTCAGCTATGCAATGGATTTTCTCAAACAGGCCTACTTAAAACTTTCCAGTTTGTATAGTGTACAGAGCTTAAGCAATTTTGCTGCGAATTATGTGATGCCTACATACATCTGTACATGTAATCTGTTCGTAAAATTGACTTTCCGTTTATATATTTGGCTAAACAAAATAAAAGTGTACACGATTTTCTCATTTGATAAAAGTTTCATTATAACAGGACAAAAGTTCTTACGTTCTTTCATATTGAAATTAAATTGGCATTAATATAATTACGTATGCTTTCACGGCCGGAGTTTTGCAGGTTAACATGGTCTTCCAGCATCTGTTCCCATTCCCAAATAAAATAATGCCACTCAGCATTTCTCTGTGCCGGCTGAGAAAGTGAGAACAGACGATACAGCTACTCTCAACACTCACACATGCCTATTGTAAACTCTTAAATGCATTGCTTTTATATAACCAACCTGGGACTTCTTTTTAAAAAGTTGAGTAAATATTTTTTGTCTCCGAAGTTGTTTCCACCCATGTGTTTTCATTTGAAAGTTAAGCGTAGAAGTGGAGAGGTTTCTTTAGGGTGTTCAACTATTGTCTTCATGTGTTTGTTGTCAAGTACGAATTTAAGGCATTGCCAAGCGGAGGAAATACTAAAAAGAATCTGGAAGAATACGGAAAGGAATTGAAAATAAGACGTTTGTTTTTCTTGCATGATCCCTCTAGTTATTTATAATGACTACTGTGCAATGCTACTTAAGCGCGTCACTTCGCCAATCTATTGATATTTTGTCCCTCAGGAATTTTTTTATATGCCGTAAATCGACAGATATAGTAAATCTACTTTTATGTACATATAAATAAATGAACCCGGGAAGTTCTGGACAAAAATCCAGTGCATTATTGACTTCCAATCAGATCAATAATATTATCATACATGTCTAAGTGGTAATTTGAAACTATTCTTTTATACAGTAAGTTATTCAATCACTCTTTCGATTTAAAATTTCCCACTCATTCATACAACCAAAGTTACTTATTTATTTTTAGATGGGATGGAATGAGTTGCGTGCTCACAGGCCGCCCGGGACCGCAGATCCCCCCACAGGCCCCCACGGAGCTCCCCTACATCCAACAAGCCTTATTACCATGCCACGTGTGCGCCACCCCCTTCGGTCCCTCCAACCGGAGCCCCGACAGATCCGCGACACACACCACCAACAACCTCTTGACCACAAGCAGCGGGGAGAACGGGAGAGGCCTCCAAAGGGCGCTGACTGCCAAAGCAGGCCCGATACCGGAAGTGGAAACGGGATGATGATGAAAAGGGGGAAAGGTGAGATGAAGTGGAGAGTGTTGATGGAATGAGAGGGGGAAACGGGAGAACCCCGAGAAAAACCCCCAAGGCACGGCTTCGTCCACCACGAATGACACACCCGCCGGCCCCGATATTTGAACTCAAGACCGCTAGCATGCCAGGCTCACGCGCTACAGCATGAGCCACCGCGCCGGCACCTGATAGTACAGTATAACATTCATACAAAAACTTATGTTTCGAACTTGATGGAAAAGTACGTACAAAACGTTCAGTTTGTGAAACACAGAGGAAGCGAAAAAGAAACACATTTTAACTGAGAGATACTTGGCGCTGTTAGAAGTAAATCTTATTTACCGGAACACGCTCCCTGCCGGTGCAAACATGACACGCGGAATAGCGTGAGTTGAGTTGCATTGTACACTGCTGTACAACACGAGCTGTTGCACGAGTGATGCTCTCGTGTGCGCACACGCAGGACGATTTGAAAAGCGTCTTTCAAACACATCATCTTAGAGTATTAATGAAAAGGGAATACCCATTTCTGTGGAAAATCTCATTTCAAAATATAATTGCTGTGTGGTTGGAAGTTGATTATATAATTTTATTTACTGTAACGTAACCACCATAGTGACCTGCACAGCGTATAAAGTAGCCAATACCAATACAAAGTTAAATTCGATGTATCACAGAAAGAGAATAATGATTACCTTGAAATATGAAGTGTGAAGAAATTACCAGAATGCAATAATTATAATAAAAAATCATGTACATTTCAAACTTTAAAACAATATTATGATATAAATTATGTATCAAAATATGTTTTGATGGTTTAGGAGGCAGAAGAGTCAGTTCTTTACACAATGATTTATGTAAACGAATTATATTACAACAATTTAAAAGCTGCTTTGTTATTTGGCTCTGATTCTGCTTCCAATAGGCCTACGCAAGACCATTATTTTAATGGTTTCCGAATTGTAGGGCCTACATATTTGAAAAAAAAAATTGGTTACTCATATTGATTCTTTCCCACTGTAGGCATCTTCTATTATTTTGTGCAAGAGACGTTTCAAAATGTCATCAGATCTAAAACGTAACCTATTTTGCTTTTCTTTTTTTGGTAATTGGCTATAATATCCACTCAACTGATACTCTCAACCTCAGCTATGCAATGGATTTTCTCAAACAGGCCTACTTAAAACTTTCCAGTTTGTATAGTGTACAGAGCTTAAGCAATTTTGCTGCGAATTATGTGATGCCTACATACATCTGTACATGTAATCTGTTCGTAAAATTGACTTTCCGTTTATATATTTGGCTAAACAAAATAAAAGTGTACACGATTTTCTCATTTGATAAAAGTTTCATTATAACAGGACAAAAGTTCTTACGTTCTTTCATATTGAAATTAAATTGGCATTAATATAATTACGTATGCTTTCACGGCCGGAGTTTTGCAGGTTAACATGGTCTTCCAGCATCTGTTCCCATTCCCAAATAAAATAATGCCACTCAGCATTTCTCTGTGCCGGCTGAGAAAGTGAGAACAGACGATACAGCTACTCTCAACACTCACACATGCCTATTGTAAACTCTTAAATGCATTGCTTTTATATAACCAACCTGGGACTTCTTTTTAAAAAGTTGAGTAAATATTTTTTGTCTCCGAAGTTGTTTCCACCCATGTGTTTTCATTTGAAAGTTAAGCGTAGAAGTGGAGAGGTTTCTTTAGGGTGTTCAACTATTGTCTTCATGTGTTTGTTGTCAAGTACGAATTTAAGGCATTGCCAAGCGGAGGAAATACTAAAAAGAATCTGGAAGAATACGGAAAGGAATTGAAAATAAGACGTTTGTTTTTCTTGCATGATCCCTCTAGTTATTTATAATGACTACTGTGCAATGCTACTTAAGCGCGTCACTTCGCCAATCTATTGATATTTTGTCCCTCAGGAATTTTTTTATATGCCGTAAATCGACAGATATAGTAAATCTACTTTTATGTACATATAAATAAATGAACCCGGGAAGTTCTGGACAAAAATCCAGTGCATTATTGACTTCCAATCAGATCAATAATATTATCATACATGTCTAAGTGGTAATTTGAAACTATTCTTTTATACAGTAAGTTATTCAATCACTCTTTCGATTTAAAATTTCCCACTCATTCATACAACCAAAGTTACTTATTTATTTTTAGATTTTTCTTTATTTATCCATTCCCTATTCATTCTCTCGTATGCATTTATTTTCTCATCCTTTGACACATTATACTGATTTATTTACTTTTACTTATTTATTATTTTATTTAATGCACATGGATATGTGACAATAGTTCGTTGGAAATATGCTGAATCTTTACTATGCAGACATCACCACATCTTCATAGCATTGACAGTACCAAGGAACCAAGCTCAGCTCTTCTCCATGAATCTTTTCCATATCAAGTAACTTAAACCTCATCAAGGGACTTAGCTTGCTGTATATCATGTTCAGCGTTCATATTCTTGCTATAGCTTCGCGAAATGAGAAATACCGTATGCTATAAGGAAAATTTCAAACCGAGCGCGAAACATTCCCTGGAGGTTTCACTTTGTTATATTCCGCTAAATATAAATTACAAATGATATGTGAGTTTCATGTACATAATCATATTTTTTTGAGTTAAGTCTTAGTATTTAATAGTATTCAATAAGATAATTAATATTATTCTCTTTCCTATCGTTATTAAGATAACATTCCTTCGAAGACGAATGTGTTTCGAGTTTTAAAAGAAACGTTCTGAATGTTTTGTTCATAGGCGATATTGAAGATAGTTTAAGTGAGTATAACTTAAATCCTTGCTTATTACTTTCGGCGCATAATGCGTCGATTTTAATTAATTGAAAACTAAAAGCCATTGAAATTTCCTAGAATTCCATCAAATAAAGTAACACCGTCATTAGATTAATAAAAGGCTAAGTATATTTAAATTTAAATTTTGAAAGGTTTTGTTAAATTTTGTTTAAGACAAAATGCTACTTAGTTAATTACTTACTTACTTTATCAATGGCATTAGACAATTTTTAAGCAAGGAAAATTATATATTTTATGGAACCCGGAGGATCATTGCCGCAGTTACCTTTGCCCGCAATTCAATCCTATTCTGTGCTAACTCCATCCACCCATATCGAAAATCCTACTGCCCTTAAATCTATCCTAATATTGTCCTCCCACCTATGTCTAGGTCTTCCTAGTGGTCTCTTCCCTTCGGGTCTCCTAGTAAATACTTTTGAGATATGTCTTTCCTCCCCCATGCGCGCAACATGTCCAGCCCATTTCATCCTCGGTGATTTAATTACCCTTATTACATTCGGTGAAGAGTACAGGTTAGGAAGCTCGTCGTTAAGCAGTTTTCTCCTGTCTCCATTTTCTTCTCTCTTAGGTCCTAATATTTTCCTAAGCACCCTGTTTTCGAACACCATCAGATTATGTTCTTTCCGAAGAGTAGGCGACCATGCGTCACATCCATATAGGCAGAATAATATTGTTTTATAAATTTTTGTTTTCAGATTTGTGCACAGAAGACGAGAAGAGTTTTCGAACTGCATAAAAACAAGCATTTCCTGTTTTCAGTCGACACTTTACGTCTTGTACTTTAATGTTATTTGTATCTGTAATTATTGCTCCCAGATATTTGAATTTCTCCATTTGCCCAGATATTTGAATTTCTCCATTTGTTTGAATGATTTACCGGCTATTCTAACAATTTGCGGGACATTATTTTGACATTTCATGACCATGTTTGTAATGAAGCAAATAGCTGCGTGAGAATATTATAGGAGAAAAATTCCTCCGGCACTGCTTATATATCTAAATAGCTGCGTGCCAAATAGACGGTAGGAAACCATTCCTAAACAAAGGAAGGGTTGGGGAGACCTCAACTAATCGATATTGAACACTTTCATGATTATCGATACTGCCCTGAATTTATTTGAATTACAGAAAAAGGAGAAGTGCGCATGCGTGGACGGCGAATCGACGGGAGAGGAGTTGAACCTGAAAAACGGTTAGTGAGAACGTGTCTGACTACGAGAGAGGAAGGTTGAAGAGAAAGAGGTGAGGAGACGAGACTGGAATGTGTGACAGCGGTGGAGGCGCCCTGGCATGATGGTTTGTCAGACTTTCATCTAATGAAATTCTGAATGGGAATTTCACTGACGCGACTATATGGAGATAGTCGTTAGTTGGAAGAACACATCACGTCAGCCGGTACGAGAGACCGCTACAGCGAACACCAGCTGTGGAAAGAAGAGTGGGTCACGACTGCTTAGTCTGGAATAAAGGAAGATGTGGACATCAGGAAGTAGATGGAAACAACACAGGATCAGAGGATAAGTTGGTCACCACCCGTTGAGTATAATCACATAAACATTTTTTTTTTTTTTTGGGAAGTGGGAAAATTTTGAGGCATTGTTATTTAAAGCCTGTTTCTAAGAAATGTGTGGCGACTAGACGCCGTAATGAATGATAAAGAGTAGGGTTAGAAGTATAGATGTGATTAGTCTAGAGTGAGGTAATAAAGTACAGTAATCCAATCAGTTTCCATTTCTGGTCTAAGTTAATTACAAAAAGAGCAGTTAAGGAAGTAACCGCTGAATAGTAAAGATAAATCTCTATACTTTGGGTTTCTATGGGTGATTGTCCCACGAATGAATACATAGCTCGGGGCAATTGGTGATGCTCATACAAACTTTGTTTTTATAAGACAGGACGCGAGGGGAGTAAGGAAGAAGGGTAATAGGGGCTTACTTAGTATTGCTTACGAGGGCCTCTCCCACTTGGTTTTCGTTAGGTGACAGGTGATTATCTATAAGTGGATTTCATGCTGGCCTGTAATGTTGAGTTGTTTTTTTAAGAGATTTATCGAAGAGTGGGAATCGTATGGAATATGGTAGAAGGAGGTAAGAAGGTGAATATTGAGAGGTAGAAGAGGGCCTATGAGTAGCAGTAAATTAGGCGCATACCATTGGAAAATTTACATGTTAGGATAGAAGCAGAAGTTCACTCAAGGGTTATAAAGAGAGTTACTGACCTGGGGCGTGAGTTAGTTTCAGTTAGAATTCTAGGGAATTTAGAAACAGGAAAATTGGGTGCCCATGGTGGAGGGTAGTAACCTGAAAAGTATGGAAACCAGAGTAACATAAAGTAGGTAAATTAGAGCAATGGTATAAACTGAAAGGGAACTCTACTTAATGAGAAAGGAGTTAAAAGATAACAAATAATAACTGGTTAGATTAGAAAGAGGAGAATTGGTAATTTTGGGTAGTGAATAGATGATAAGTGGTTCAGTAGCACGTACTAGAGATTACCCCAGGAGAAATAAGGTGAGGTGAGGGAGCGCCGGAAGTGTCCCAAATAAAGTAAATATAGATCTAGTAGTAGGCAAAGCCTATACTGGTGGAGTATAAAAAGATTTATGAGAATTTGTGAAAGTCATCGGTGTTGGAGGCGAACAACGGCCCCACGTGCCTCTAGGAGAGAGTGTCAGGGACCTCTGACATCGATTGTCAAAATTGTATTTTTGTTTGCGGCCCATTAATATTTTCCCGGTTGCAGGAGGGGAGTCAGATTGTTTGTAACTCAAGATCTAGACGCCGCCCCTGTATCGGTGGTCTATCGCCACAGTTACTCTGTGGGTATAGGCCTAAACTTCCGTTTCTTTCTTCATAACACTGTCTTTCCTATTTATCTTTGAGTACAATTCTTCATGGACTAAAATGACTAGTGGACTGGTATAGGAGAAATAGGTGGGATCATTGAGTATAATATGTCGAGTTAATGACTGAATTATGAATTGAAAAACTTTATTTATTCGGAAGAAAGTACAATATATATATTGAAATGTTTTGAAATTGCAAATGGAAAAGATTACGCAAGTTAGTAGTAAATTATAAGGGTAATGTGAGACGTTCTAGTAGACACCTGGAAATAAAGAAATAAAAGAGATTAAAGTAATTAATTAGGAATTTGTCTTGTAGAACAAGGAACACATTCATACAGTTAAACTGGGCATACTAACCTTGCAGATGGGAACTGAATATTATTCTTCCCAATAAAAGTGTTGAATGGTGAATGTTGTTCAGATCGGGTGACCTGAAGATTTTAAAGATGAGTAGTTGTTAAAAAGGGGAAAACCCAAGAGCAAATGTAATTTATTGTAAATCAGATTGTTATTGTTGAAAAAAAAAGAAAAAAAAATATTAAATAAATTATGGTTATTGTTATGCAAAGTAAATTATCGTGAAGTTCAGATTTTTTACCCCTATCCTTGTAATGGTTTGAGAGCCACTGATTTTTGGGCTAAGTTACATATTTTGGTAATGGTCATTGCAAAGAAAAAAAGAAATAGAGTGGAGTAGTATAATAATAAAAGGACAGAGCCGAACCCATTCCCATCTCCACTGATAAATTAAAAAGCTAGCCGAGAGGCCTGTAGGTACATAGCCTGTGTATCTATAAATTTAATTTGTGACTGGGCTGATGCAAAATAAAAAGAAGAGAGAAGAGTATTGATGATGGCGCCCTTAATATAAATTTTCATCAATATTATCAAACTTGGTAAATTGTTAAAAGAAAGAGAGAGTAAACTGGGTGTAGGAAATTTGCAATCACCCGGTAGAGGAGGTAATGGTGCTGAACGTTGGAATGTGGATTACGTGTGCCGTGTTATGATGACATAATAGGCATATAAGTAACATTGTTTTGTAGGAGTTCACTGAACTTAGGTACTACGATTGTGAGTAATCAAAGAGACTAGGGAACTTCATAGCATACAGTAAGAAGGTCCGTCACATGTTAATCATTCTTACAACTATAGACTTAAAAGTTCCATCAGGAATGAAGAAATCTATAATCACAATTGTAAATATAAATGTAAATATTAGCATGGAACTGTCCCCGAGCACGAGCTCCTGCTCTTTCGGTGTTTCGGGACTTATATAATCTATGTATTCATATAATTTTCAAATAAAAAGAATTGTGATATGCAAAGGGACCCAATTTTGGATGCACATAACTCATAGATAGTGTGTTTCAAAGAATCTTGTAGGCCTATATCTCGACCAATTTCAATTCTACAGTTCGTTAAAAAAAGAACTCTTATCAAAGAATACCTACCAAATCCGCCAAGAAGAAAACTTTATTATTATTATTTAAGTGCCAATAAAGGGTAAAAATAAATTATTTTACTAAAAGAATATTTTGCAATAAACTATTGTATAAAAGATATAATTTCCATACTTCAGAAATTTGTAAACTTAATATAATTATAGTTCAGTAAAAAACTATATATTTTGAATAGTTTTGCGTTATAAATGTTAATCCATGTTACTGCCATTCCCTTACCGCGCGATCATTTAAAAATAGGAAAAGGGCAAGGGTGTGATACAGTATTATAATTCATGAGAACTTGATTTTACATAATGTAAGGAAATAAACTAAAGATTAACTTTTCATTGTTTTGGTCGTTTAAAGGATATCATCTATTCTTAAACATATTAAAATATAAAAATATTTATGTGAATATTTATGTATACTCTCTTAGGCGTGTTCCTGTTTTTTTTCTTTCTTTCTTTTACACTGACGTAATCGTTGGTGTTTCGCTTTGCCGCCGCCCTTCCGGTGGTGTTGTTTATCTGGTCGTACTAGCAACTATTCTAATTATAGAATTACGTATATATATATATATATATATATATATATATATATATATATACATAATTGTTGATATCTAAAATCTCGCTAAGAAAGTTAAATCCAGCAAATTATTAGGCCTATATGCTACGAGATTTTTCTATAGAAAGTTTAAAGTAAACAAAAAAAAAACCTTTGATATAGTTGTCGTATATCACGCCTTAATAATTAAATAATTATTTATCACTCGACAATTTGGGTGTTGAAATAAACTTCTGGAGTAAAATAAATTTGGAATAAATCCTTAATAGGGTATTGACCTTATAGTATTTTTATAATCATTTTCAGTATTCTAAACCAGTTCATATTTTGGTACTAATTCATAAGTACTTGTACTCTTGAATATTTTTTATAAATACAATTTCACATAATTTATTTGTCCTATCATATCTGATATTCTAAAGTTATTCATTTGTTTCATATGAAGTTACAGTTATTGAATTCTTGAATATTTTTTTATATAAATACAATTTCACTAACTAATTTGTCCACTCATTTTTGTTTTTCCAAAGTTATTCATTCGTTTATACGAATTTACAGTTATTGAATTCTTGAATATATATTTTTTTCAATAAATACAATTCTCTTAATTTATTTTTCTAATTATTTCTGCCTTCTGCTATTCTAAAGTTATTCATTTGCTCCCACAAAGTTACTGTTATTGAAAACTTGAATATATTTCTGTAAATACTATTTCACTTAACTTTTTATTTTTCAATCTTTTCTGATATTCGGAAGTTATTATCTGTACATCCTTATACGAATTTACAGCAGTTCGGAACTCTTAAGTTTTTTATAAATTTATTTTTACTTAATTTGCATCTTGCTTCCTGTTTCATCCCGGATATATGGATGTTGTTGATTCATTAACCTAGTACTCCCCAAAAAGAAAATAGTACCTATAGCCAGTTAAATTCTCAAAACCGGTACAAAAGTTGCACGTGAACGGAAATATATTATAGCCAATAATAAATATAAAATTGACAGAAAATATATTTGTTTACTCTTAGACTTATTGATGGAGCTGAACGGAAGACATCGTCAGGAACTCAAACGCGAAATACGGGAGCACTCGACAATGTATGGTTGACCCTAGTCCTGAAACGATTAAAGGAAATTAAATATCCCATGGATACCTACGAAATCATTAGAGATTATTTCCAGGACAGTGGGATAGTAATGCTTAATAAACAAACAAAACAAAAGAACTCACGAAAGGCCGCCCTCAGGGCTCGGTTCTCGGACCGAAATTTTTGGAACTTGATATTCGATAAAGTCATCGCGATAATAAAATAAAAACAGGAAGCTACGCAAATAGCATTTGTTGATGACATCGTTTTTCTAATCGAGGCTGACAGTCGACCACCTTTAGAAAGAAAAGGAACCTCTACAATGTTAACGTTCATCAGTAAGTGGAAAAATGAAAACTTTCGACAGGAAAAAAATAAGACTCCACTCTTAAAGGGGAATTTCATCCGAGAAGATTCCCGAAGTCGGCGCACTAGGAAGGACCATTAAAAACGTTCAACAACTACGTTACATAGGAACAGAACTAAGTACATGTAGGAAATAAAATAGATCAACAAATCGAAGAGATCTGCACCAGGGCAGTAAATTTTTCTCATGCATTATGGAAATTATCTGGACAAACATGGGGGTACAAATATATAAATTATAAATGTTTATATAAGGCATTATTTGAAGCACTTATAACGCATGCAGCTCATGATTCGGCGCTGTATTTAACAGTGCAGCAGCAATAATATTGTAAAAATGGGCACACAGATGATGCTCCAATTAACGCGGCATCACTGTCCTTAGTGTCATTCACCGACTTTATGAAAAAGTGTTAAAGGCGAGAATCCAAAAAGGTATTGTTCATTTAAAATAACAGAGTGACTTCCGAGTCACAACATTCTAATATAATTTGAGCTTGTCAAAACATCCAACACCACCTATTCATAAAAACGTATTCAATTGTGAAATTAATTGAAAGGGGCCTTCCTCGGTTGCTATCTTGATACATTTGTTTACGACTCGCTGTGATCTGATTTTTTTACATAGGTGGACAGAGGGGGATCATGAATGCACCCATAAATTGGAAAAAATTGAATGGTTTGGACGGAAATTACTATGCGGGGATCTTTTGGGCTAGAACTAGAATCTGAACTCTTTTTTCCCTGCGGCGCACTCTAATCGTGAAATGAGCCTCGAAGCCGGGATTTTAGAGTTTTAGTTATCAATCGTTTTAAACGTTTGTGCATGATTTGGGTAAGGTTCATGAATCTTTGGAACGTTTGAATCGTTCCATATTGAATCTGTATGTCCATATGGCAGCACAGGGTTCGTTTAAGTATTTATATAATTTATATTACGTAAAAATATAATTAAGAATAAAATCATGTAATTTCTGCAATTTATGTAAAAACGATGTCAGTGTTATTAAATATGTTTTAGTTATTTTTCTGTTAAATAAATTAAGCAAATATCTAGCAGTTAAGTAAATAATCGCGGGCACCTGTTAGTGTATTTAAATCATTAAAGTGATTGTAAAAAGGCACAATTTAGGTATCCACTTAGTAAACAATGACCTAAATTAAGCACATGACAGCGTTCCATTATTAAATAAATGGTGCGAAATATGTCTCACAAACTTTCTTACATATAGCCTTAATATTTTGTATAATCGATGTTTTTAGGATGTCGAACGAAATCGCTATGTAGGCTACCATTCAAAAATTAATATACAACCTCCATGTTATGAATTTATCGTGTAATATTCTCCTTATAGTGTCAGACATATTAACTGAATAAATAATTGCTCCGATATCCAATAGATTTTAGGTTTCCTGGATCAAGATATTAATATTAAATAAGAATGGAAATTAAGTCAATAGAACGGACTGTATGACATAAACCCACATTAATTCTTGTTATTTTAATTAGGGATATTTTTATTACATACGTACCATAATAAAATATATTAATAGCTTTATTTTATTTCAATTCAGATTTGTTCAAGACAATATAGTAAACTATAATTAATCCTATTATTATTATTATTATTATTATTATTATTATCATAACTATGATTGCTATTATTATTATCATTATCATCATCACCATTAGTATTATTACTTAACTTATTCTGCATGCAATATCTGCATAGGCCTATAGGTGTTTGGATTTACCAATAGGCTCTTGTAATAATTAATTCGTGTGCATCTATTATTCTATTGATTGATGGTGTATTCTTGACTTACATATTCAGCTTAAACGATTATGATATTGGATGACATAGCGGCGATGAATTATGGAAAGTAAACAAGTTCTGAAATTTCCGGCGTTTGCCTTTGCAAATTAGGAAACTATGAAAAACCCAAGTCAATTGTGTGGCCACGAGGTTTGGGATTTGAACCCAGCACATCTTGCCTATACCTCCTCGTTCGGACTGGTTTTAGAGTGTGCATAACGACACAGATACACTGCATTTATAACATTCACTTAATTGTAGATTTCTTTTTTTACTTAAATGTATTTGCAAAGTATCATAGACAATGGAGTCATAGCGCGACTTAAGACACATTAGTATTTCAAATTTTTGTGTAACAATTAGGCCTAGTATTAGCATAGAATTCCTAACTTACATATTTTCGTACAGTTTTATTTCTTGACAGAAACTATTGTTGCATGATTGTCACATTGAACGGATTTAGAAGGAATAAATTAAAAATATAATACAGTAAACTCTCGATTGTCTGTAGGCAGATTATTCACTTTTCGGAGTATCCACGGTCTTCCTTTCCTTCCTTTTATCACAATTTTTAGGTATGCTAATGGACGAGAGATAAATAAGGCTTGTTTTAACTTCCTTTCGATCTCTTTGACTGTATCAGTTGATCGCCTCTGGAATTCCATTCCTCATAAAGTCAGAGGCAGTCGAACGCTAGGTGAATTTCAGAGAGAAATTAGTAAGTTAATTCGAGATCAAAATAAACTGAAGAATAAATAAAAACGGATTCTGGGATGGTTAAAGGCTGTAGCTAACTCAGTGATGTTGCTGCAGTGACATTTTCTTTCTTCTTGAAGTGGACATTCTCTTACGATGTGCTTGATTGTTAGAGGGGTGTTTGTTGTTTGGACAAATAGGTGTGGCTTCTTTACGGAGGAGATGAGAATGAGTTAATGAACTATGGTTGATGCACAGTTTTGGTTTTCTCTTTTGGTGGATGATAGAGGCAGAGACTGTGGGGCTTTGTTTACGATTTCATGAAGTTTGATTGGTAGTTAGTTTCATTGTAGGAGTGAACATGGCAGCAGAGGTCAGTAGGCTATGTGCTACAGGAATAGTGTGGTCGCTAACTGGGTGATTAGTGACTTCTTTGGCAGGTGTATCAGTCAATCCACAGTCCATTACGCCCGTGTGAGATGGCATATATTTATTACCATACTGAAGGTTTGTATTTTACACATTTTGAATATCATGTACCAATGCGTGCAATGATCGATTTTGAATAGCCTGTAGAGCCAGTGAGTCTGTTAGGAGTTGCTGTTCTTGTCTGAAATGTATTCTCGTGTCTTTCTAATAGCAAACAAGTCTATGGAAAATATAGTTAAAAACTTGAGAAGTCTGTAGAGCATTGTAAGAACTGGGTAGACAATTGCACATCCACATAAGTCTTGTAGTGTTGAATCATCCGTACGTAACTCTGTAGGCCTATAATTCAGATATTGAAATAGACGTTGAAAGACTTTGCTATTCAAGATTAGTTTTCTTATTAATATGGGGGAAAAGAATAACATAATTTATATTTTAAGTAAGATGTGTTCTGATATTGTGAATTGCAGTCATACTTATTTCGTATCTATCTCGATACCAATTAATTTTATAAAGAAATGTGTAGACAAAAAAGTATTTATTTTAGGGCGGCTGATAAAATTTCTTTAAGGCCATAATCCAAAAAAGAAGGAAACAGTGAATCGTTTACCCGCTGAGGATGCGCACAGATAGACCAAGGGACAGGCAGACAGAAATACATATTTTTCGGTTTCAGAGCATCGTGAAACATGCCTTCCAGATGATACCTCGATTTCGATTTTTTTACGATGACAATTCTTTCTAATATGCAAGAAAGTAAAATTTGGGAGGCTAAAGAAAACACAAGTCGTCAAAAATGTATATCAAATGTCGTTATCATTTTTTTACAACATGTATGGTAATTACTTTTAAATATAAGATTCATCGCATCTTCTTTATCAGAAGTTTCCCTAGCTCAACTGTGTCTAGGGTCAAATCGAATAACACGATATAGAGACATTCATCTCCTGTGAGTGCATTCTAGTAGGATATGGTTTATTAACGCTGAGCACAATATAGTGTTCCTTACACTTATGCAGTGGAGTTACTCCGGCTCAGTGAATCTGCGAAGATACGAGTCAAGTGCGAGACTGAGTTGACAGTTGCTCGCTTACTATAATTTGATGTGATTATCACGTTGATCAACTCCGC
The DNA here is from genome assembly GCA_964059195.1 of Ectobius pallidus. Classification (NCBI taxonomy): domain Eukaryota; kingdom Metazoa; phylum Arthropoda; class Insecta; order Blattodea; family Ectobiidae; genus Ectobius; species Ectobius pallidus. The sequence goes on along the minus strand of CAXKWD010000006.1, from coordinate 26,733,109 downwards.
CCTACTTTCTGGATAAACATTCCTGTTACCTATGTCAAATATACTATATTATACATGTACATCTGTTGTTTTTATTAAATATTATACGTATAACCATACACATTATTTCACAAGTCAATTTTCCCTTTGCATTTGCTAAATATTGTAGGCTTTCGCAGGCTTGCATATGAGGGGATTAAAGCCAAAGTGGTGTAAGTCATGTTTTATACATTTAGAGAAACAGAAGGTTTTGTTAGATGCATTATAATAATCTCTCCTAATATTGTGCTCCCACCTACGTATATACATACATATATAGTGTATAAACATAATAGAACTTACACGACTCTTCCTGCTAACATAGCTATACCGCAACATGCATTGCAATACTTAGGTGAAACATTTTGTAAACATGACTTACACCACTTTGGCTTTAACGCCCTCATACATAAACATATATAAACATACTATTTTACGAATAAGAATTCACTTTACTTTGTAAAACATAAGTTATTTTAGGCTTACGTATAATTAAGGAACAATTTCTTGCAAAGCGCAAAATTTTGTAAAATATCTTTTCTTAACTATATTTAGCTTTATAGGTGCTTAAAATACAGTATCAAGCAAATTATATCCACGAAATATGTCCCAAAAGAATACTGAGAAATATCAACGGAAATATGATTTAAAGTATCGATTGTTAGTGTTTGCAATTTTTTTTCGTTTTCCTAATAGAATATTCTTCTTTTATGTTATCCCTATTACTTATGATCGATTAAAGCAATGAGTATTTCAACAGGTGTTCAACCGATTCCGTATTTAATGATATGTGGTCGTCACGACTGTGTATAAATGGCTACGTTTACTAATAAGAACTTCCCTCATTAAAAGCAGCCACATGGAGGAAGCTATATAAACAATAGAACTTAGGTTAAATTAAAATTAAAATATCAAAGATACAATGATCAAAAGTTTTGAATATTCCTACTATAGTTAAATATGTGTTATCTTGCAACACTAAAACTATTTTTTGTTTGTTCAAATGTTTAATTACCTTTGGTTGCATTTCTCGCCGTTTTATTTGAGAATAAATGTAAAAAAAAGAGAGAGAGAGAGAGAGAGAGAGAGAGTAAACGTATTCAAACTCAAAATTTAGTAGTACATTAAATAACTTGTTTTGCGAATTATATACCGAAATTTAAGGAAGTTAACTTCAAACTAGCCGTTTTATTTCACCAAGAAATCAGGTACCTAACTATAATCACAAGTAAGTGTTCGTTTAATATTGTGAAAATGTGATTCATATTACTAACTCCGTGGTATTACATCCTTCTGGGGACTAGCAGACTAGCCGACCATCCGACCTCTGCGTCATCTACTACAGGCAGATGGCAGGTTTAAGACATTTGGTCAGCATGCCGACCCCCATGGCCGTTATTTTTGGCTTCCGAGACCAGAGCCGCTACTGTTTTTATGAAGAAGCTCCTCAGTTGGTGTCACGAAACTTGCCAACCTCATAAGAATCAAGGAGGTAGCAGGGATCGAACCCAGACTTGAGGGTTCATAGTCAACAACGCTAAGCACTAGACCACGGCAGGCGGTCGTCAAATATATTAGGCTTATACGTACACTATTTCACGGTAAAATCCTAAGTTTAGAGCCCTAAGTGATCCAATGGTTTTACCCGAAATCCATGAGTTAAATTCGAGTGATGCACTAGACCACGGGTGCGCAACTGGTTCACATTGTGCCACTGTGCGGTGGGGCAATGTCTCCCACTACAGTCGCCCTTGACGTCAGAATAAAGCAGTTTCGCCGTGACACTGAACATGAAGAGCAGGTTTCATACGTCACAACATGGGTGGGGTACTAAAAGTTTCCCCTTAGTGTTGCTCAGGTATGGACTAGACCAGGCTCGGGAAGTAATGCACTGGATGAGCGAAATGATCTACCTCTCATTCGCCCCCTTCCTTATTCTTTCTGCCTGCCATGCAACTAGTCCCAGAAAGAACCGGTTTAGGTATCTCTATCTGTGATTGAAAGACAGTAGTAGGGACGAGAGGGAGTGTAACTTTACACTTCCGGTGCTTTCCTTGCCGTCCCTGCACTAGACCTTCACAGCCCACACTATAACTTTCATTCGGAAGAAAAGTAAGCTGATCCTGTCATTATGTTAAAGCAGGTTAAAAGTAATTTACCCTTAAAATGGGTCCCTGATATAGTCGTCTCGCTATCATCGTCCCCAGCGGTGTTGTCTTTGAAGTGTTGTTTGTTTAATGCAAGAAAGACACACTAGGTGTTACAGTGTTGTCATATCACAGTAGGAAACTAGATTCAAAGAAACGCCACAATTTTTGTTATTAGATTGACTTGGCAACAGAGTCTGCCACTTGCTCGGATATGACAGTGCAAACTATCCTTTACCCTCAGTAAACAATAATATAATCCGGCTGACCACAAAAGGAAATGCAGACGTTTGACTCGCTGAATGGGGACGAAGAAAACGAGAGCACTGTGACGGTTAGCACATATTCTCCTGCCTTCATGTTATTCTTTTTAGCCCTTCATTAGCCATAAGCTGTAATCCCCGCCATTACACACAAAATTTCGTCTTTATTTTCTCTGCTCATACCTTACGTTCTCCAGGCACAGCATTCCTTTTTAAACGTGAAATTCCATTTTCAATTTTTACCAATTTTTAAGACACCTTGGTTCAAAAGGCTTTTCAGATGATTATGTATTTTACTATGCGTGAACATCTAACTGGAAAATTAAAATTCCTATTAATTTTATAGTCGAGTTAGTACAGCCCGAGGGGGTGCCAAGAAACATGTCAACGAATATCTCCTACAGTGGCGGCTCGTGGCCGGAAAAATAGGTGAAGAGGAAAAAAAATGCCAAATGCTAATGTTAATAACCGAACTCACCTATGTCTTGTATAGCAAATCAATCCTTCGATAGTCCTTTAAGGCTGAAAATTTGTCGTTGATGGCTGCTTTTCTTCTAGCTCCACTAGAGGTTCTTTCTGAATTGAAATATTCTCTAAACAAGATACTTGTCTGGCAACATTTTTGATCCTTCATTTAGTAGGCCTGCGTCGTGATCTGACAGCTGGCACAATGGTGATTTGATTTTAAACAATGCGGATAAGAATATAGTTATTATTTATAAAATCTGATACATTTTATTCATGGAATACTCTTAATAAATCCCACTCGGGATTATGAGTTTCATGAGATAAATTCGATCCTGCTTCTCCGCCGCGAATCTATCGATGTTTATCGTAATTATTATTCTCCTAATCAGATTATTCAGAATATTCCATTCATGCAATGCGGACTTGAAATTGACTAATAATCTTTAGCAATGCCTCGGATATCGAACAATGACTGTTGTTTATCTTATAAGTTAATAATTATGCTTGCAAGGGTCGGAAAGATGCAATTTTATCTGATAAACTTCAGCTCATTACTATATACTTCAAGGCATTAATATTCAGTGATTAATATGTCACATGTCGTATGATTGCCTATGAAAAAATATGCATTATAGGAATGAAACGTCGTGATTCAACGTTGCCGTCCTATGGCGTCCTATCGGTGACGATCTCCGAAGATGGTTCAGTGCTGTGACACGTGACAGTGGCCTTTCATCACAGTACACAGTAGTCTTGTTATATGGTGACACACATTAAATAAATTAACTTCTAGTCTCATCCCTAAGACTCACATTTGTGCTAATAGAATCGAACGCCTTTAATTTCTTTTTTCGTTAATGATATTTAATTTTATGAGGAAGAATCCAAGCTCCTCTACCGTTCATGTTTCAATGAAGTATATGGTTGTTTAAAAAACCTTTCAGATAATTAATTGAACATTTTTAAAAACAAAAACTCTTGCTCTTTAGCGTCTATGCAAATTGTGAGGAAAATTTAAACAAAATTGTTAGAGTTTTTTTTATAAAATCGTGGAGAATGAAAGTCTGTTCTAGCCTCGCCCAAAGATGTAAGACTTAAAAGCCTGAGTTTGAACAAACGATAGCTGGCTTACAACTACCCTTCAAAGTATAAGGATACCGTACAAAAGTAAGAAAAAGTCGTCAATCTCCCCAGAAGATATCTAATCCAAACACGTTTTATTTATACGGTATGGTATGGTAAGGTGCATCTTTATTCTTATATATATGTTAGATACATTATCCATAGAATAAATCCAACGCACGGGCCTAGACGGCCGTTCGTGCTTTTACTATGCACTAGGCAAAAACAAACAGAAGAAGAGAAAAGTAACATTAATAATACAAAACAATATAATACGATAACTTATATAATAATGCTATATAAAGATGAAGAAAAGAGAGAAGACAAAAAGTTGTATATGACAATAATAATACAATAGTAATACAATATAACCCATAATAATACCCAGACAAAGATTACTCCCCCTGCCCCTCCCTCCCATCCTTTTCTACCCTGAGCTGTCGGACTTTAGACATGAATTTACCCACCCCTTCGGAAAATTTTGTGTCACTCAACAGCTTGAATATGGCCATATGACCTCTTCTAGAGACAACAAACGAGTCTGGCAGATATCGTTGCCTAAGCATCTCAGTGACTTCACATTCCGAGAGAATATGCTGTGCTGTCTCATCCTTGTCACATAGTGGACATATTCTGGTTCCTTCTGCATTGACGCGTTTCAGCGATTTCCAGGCTCCTAGACGAAACCAGGCTAAACCCGTCCTGCTTTCAGCGCTCCCCTCATATAGATATCTTTCTGTTCCCCAGTTGGTTTTAATCATTGATTGGATCTCCAGAGCAACCTTGTCCCTACATTCCCCTTCCGTTATTTGCCTGTCAATATCTCTTAGACGATTCCTGACTTTCCGCCAAACATTTCGTTTGTTCCTCCTGCCTCTTTCGTTTATAAATCCCATGCCTATTTCTTCCAAGCCCCTGCGTATTCTTCCCGCCCACGTTATTTGGTCTCTCAACTTCAGTTGTTCCCTATAACATATTGCCCTGATAAGAGATTGATCTCCATGCATAATCTTCAGGTAGTATTTTAGTGCCTTTATCCTGCAATCTATTGATACCCTGTGGCTCCCAAATTCCCTTAGAATGCCACTATTAGCCGTTCCTTTCCCCACCCCCACTATCTGTTTCAAGAAACCACTTTGCACTTGGTTAAGTTTTTCTGTTCGTTCCCACCCCCAAATCTCTGCCCCATATGTAATTGTTGATTTGACTACTGCATTATACACCGTATCTAACAAATTGAGAGAGATTTCCGGAATTTTGTTGCGTATCTGCAGCGTCTCCATAGCTTTTACTCTACCCCTGTGTTTCGTCATTGTTACACCCAAGTACACAAAACTTTTCACATTGTCTAGCGTCCTTCCATTGTATGTCCAATTCTCTAGTTTGCTGTAAACACAGCCGTTCTTGGAAGTCATAGTCTTAGTCTTTTCGATATTCACCGTCATTCCCCATTCCTTAACGTATATTTCAAGCTTGTCCAGTCCTCTCTGTAAACCGTTAATAGTTCTGGAGCATAAAGTCAAATCGTCTGCATACAACAATACTGGGATAGCTACTTCCTCCATAATTGGTGCGTCCATGTTTTCCCCTTGCATAACATCCACTATATCATCAATAAAAAGATTAAAGAGTAAAGTCTAGTTCTCAAGCCACACAGACTCGTTCCTGAAAATATTATTGGAAAGATGAGAATTCAAAACAGGTATTTATGTTAAAAACATTGATTTCGAACATGTATTACCTTTGGTACGGGTAGAGGAAGTTAAATTGGTGCTTTGTTATTAATGGAGCTGTTAGCAGAGGAGTAGGTATGAAACCCGCCAAACACTGCCATTTACTATCGTAGCAGCATGCTGTGGTAAGCACACGCCATCATGAAGCCGAAGGACGACCACGCTCTGTATTCAAGTGCAAAGGTCTCAACAATGAGCTGGATTCCTTCATGGGTAGTCTGATCCCCTCAGCATGGTTGTGGGATAAGCGAGGAAAATGCTGCTTGCACCATGAGCCCACACAGGGGTGCCCACGGGGGGGGGGTTAAGACGCAGATTGCGTCATTGAAATTTCTAGGGGGGGGCAAAATATTATCGTTTTATGAATTTTCTGGGGGGGTTGAAAATTGTTGCAAAATTAGCGTTTTATATGTTAAAAATAAAAACGGTCAAGTTCTATAACTTCAAAAGGTCTCTTCTTATTTTTTATAAAGGTAAAGATGAAGAATTTCGACAGCCATGGGCGCCCATTCCCGGGGGGGGGGCGCAAGGAAAAAATGTATATTAATAATTATTATAGTCAGGTGTTTTTCTTTTAAGACAATTATTTGAAAGTCAGTTAAGACATAAAAAGTTTGCAGAAGTTTTACCAAATTGACAACATGGAAGCAGAATCCACAGTGGATTAGGAAAGGGGGTCCAGGGGATTTGGACCCCCAAAAGTCAAAACCTAAAATTCTATATTTGTATTTAAAAAATAAAATATTTATTTAATTAAACAAGATTTGTTGGTGTGTCAAATATGATATAGCAGTTATTTTCTTTTCATAACATAATGAGTAGGCCTATTATGTACACTGTTACATGTGTAATTCAACTTTTCTTATAAATAGTAATAAGTATTATAACTTAGGTAACAGTTTCTTGTTTAAGTTGCCATGTCTTAGAGTATAGTAAACAAATTTGCTAACTAGTTTTTCAGTGCTAAAATAGCGTAAAAGGTGATTTTCATTAGTTCAACGTTTAAAAATTTCCTGGGGATGGACCCCCGACCCCCTTTTAGGGGGGTATTCCAAACCCCCCCCGGCACTTTCGACCCTCCCCGTAATTATTTTCTGGCTACATCATTGTTGCACTTATTATATTAGTATTAATAAAATGTTACAAAGTGGCCCAAGAAGTTAAAGCGACAAAAAATATATTAATTTAAAAAATTGCCCCTTCCTAGAAAATATCATATTGGCGCCCTTGTCGACAGCCAATTAGGTTGGGGGTGAGCAATGAAGTTTGAGGGGGGTGAGTCATGAAGTTTGGGGGGTGTGAATCATGAAGTTTGGGGGGTGGGCACCCCTGAGCTCACATCATTTTGAGTGGACCATACTACCCATGCAACAGGGGAAGTGAATAACTTGTTCTGCTTCATGCTTGCAAGACTCGGGAGCTCACTGGCGCCTCCTAGGTGCCTAGCTTTGACACCAGTCGTGGCGGGCAAGACAAAATTACATAAATGCATTTATAATAAAAACCAACATTCGTGATATGGACAATAAACTTTAAAAATACGTATTGTAAAGGAAAAATACTGAATAGCCGCCACTGATCTCCTATCTATACTGCGATGCTCGTATTTAGAAAGTGCATTTTTCGCCATTTTCTCTTAATTTTGAGAGATTTTATTCTGGACACTTACTGTTGTATTGTAATCAACGTTTTTATTTATAATATTTCTTGGAGCAAATTATCTAGTGGGAAGTTACAATCTATTGCCTAACTCTGAATCGCTAAGCGTTAAGTCCCGTCAGGAAGCAACTCTATCTTGCGTGCAGAAAAAAGCTGAGGAATGCTCATTCCTGTTAGGTAGCCGCCTACTGTTATCGAGCAAAAATAAAAAGATATACTACATGCATTATCTACGTAACGGCAAAAGCTAGGTGTGGTCCCCTGGCGTCAGAGAGGTAGTCTACTTTTGGCAGCTCTGACCGGTATTTATTTAGGAATTGCAATATAATACGTTATTTTGTTTATTATTAATAAACACACCAACTACAGGAAGACCATAATGAGCTAGGGGAACAAATTTCCAATTCCTATGTTCTTCACAAGTTTTCTGCAACACCCAAATAAATTTTAAATTAATAAATACACTGTAGACAGGCTGTGACGTGAATAGCCTATCTTGAATATCCGACGACGTGTGAATAGGGTCGCGCATGCACAGATCATTAGTTTTATTTGCTATCGAAAGGCTCCATATTGTATGTCATCCCATCAATAAACTGACGCACTTTTATTCATTTTTCTCTTTTCATGATTTTTTCTACAAGAGAACTAAAAAGGTTCGATGCTGTGAATAAGATTTAATACCCCTACTCTACAAGTAAATAACCTGGATTTAATCCTAATCAGTACGGCAGTCTGTTGTTCAATCCACTTTGTGGTGGTAGGATATTGTTGGATAATATAGTTTTGTTATTTCAATGAGAAACAACAAAGTAATGACTACGTAACTTAATTACGATTTACGAAGAATCGGGGAATTTAAGTTCCACTAGAAGAGAACAAATCGAATAACAATAACAAGAATTTAGTAAACAAATATTTTTACAATAAAAGTATAACAAAAAACACCAGGAAGCACTACGAAACACTTCATGAGCATTTTAATTAATCTTGGAAAAATGTAGTATTTCTCAAAACCCAAGAATGTGGACATGGTGATATGCAGAAGATACGAGGGTCATCAAGAAAGTAAGTTCCGATCGCCGATTAAGAAAACAAAAACACCATTTAAGCAAAAGATATGTATTGCAATATTTGCAGAGATTCACTGGCTACTTCTCTACGCATTTATCGTACCGCTGCACCAACATTTGTATACCCGTGTCATAGGACTGCCGCCAACGTCTGGAGCCATGAAATCACTGCTGGTTGTCAATGGGGATGAAACATGAGTGTCGCATGCCACACCAGAAACAAAACAACAATCCATGCATTGGCGGCATAGTGGTTCACCTCTGAAGATCAAATTCAAGCCGAAAATCTCTGTCAGATAAATCTTGTTCGCTGTTTTCTGGGATCGACGTAGTGTCCTCCTGTGCGAGTCCGCGAGGGGAGACCGGAAATGCCGAACTTACGCGCGTGAAAGAAAATTTCCTAAAAAGGTGCCAGTATTGTGTGGATGCAAGAGGAGAACATTTCGAACATCTCTTGTGATGAGGTAGGCCTACGTGTTTATTTTCATTGTAATTTTAACTGTAAATGTGAGAACCTGAATCATTACACCGATCGCGGCTTTATTAGCGTAGATATTTCACTCGATCGCTCGGGAGTTGGAGCTGTGCCCGCCGCGCAGGAACCCGCGTCGTTGGCCAATTCTTGCGTGGGACTCACTGCATTATCTACTTTATGGAACCCAGAGGTTCATTGCCGTGCTTACATGAGCCCGCCATTCAACCCTAGTCTGTGCTAACTCCATCTAATCATCCCTCGCAAATCCAACTTTCCTTAAATCTATACTAATATTGTCCTTTCATCTAGGTTTAGATCTCCCAAGTGGTAATTTACATTCGGGTCTCCCAATCACTTTTTTTTTAAGGATATGTATTTCCTCCGCCATGTCCAGCCCATTTCATCCTCCATTATTTAATTACCCTTACTATTCGGTAAAGAGTGCAGGTTATGAAGCTCGTATACATGCAGTTTTCTCCAGTCCCCGAAGCACACTGTTTTCGAACACTCTTAGATTACCGGTAGGCCTATCTTCTTCCCGAAGAGTGAGGGAATATGTCTCACAACCTTATAATACAACTGGCAGGATGATTATAAATAAATTTTAATTTTAATTTTCTGTACAGAAGACGAGGAGTTAAAAGTTGCTGCACTGCATATACAAGCATTTCCTGGTTTTAATCGACAATTAACTTCTGCCTTAATATTATTTGTATCTGTAATTATTGCTCCCAGATATTTGATTTTCTTCATTTTTTTAAATATTATGTGTATTTTTTCACTATTTTAGGTCATAAATGCATGTTTATCTTGCATTTTTTCACTGTTTTATGATCATTAAATGCCTTGCCCTAATAAGTATGTATGATCTTATTTTGAGCCTTGTGGCCTACAAGATTATTTTCTAAACAGAAAAGTAAAAACACATGTGAATATTACGGAAAATAGCATTTCCATTCCACTTTACATTATTTTTTTACAAACACATGAAATTTGATACTGTATCAGATATTGTAGGCTATAGTGCGTTTCGCTACGTAACCTAACGAGGGGATACGGGGCCGATCGCCTGTCGGCGCGTCTCACAAGGTGTCTCCCGCATCTGAGTCCTGTACTGTTAAGTAAAAGCCTAACAATAGTAGGCTGAAACTTGGTTTTATATACAATATTATGGCAATAAAATAATAAAAGAAGTAAAAGAATTTAAAAAACCTTCGGCCTACTAGAATTAAATTAAATTAAATTAAAAATTGGCCTACATATTAATACCCTGTTCACAGTAGTTGCTAGAAATGCTATCCATTTTATCTTATATATTACGTAATTCACATCAAGATGTGACATGCACCGATTCTTCTGTACTAATAGACCTAACCTGTGTGCGAATGTTTTCTCTAAGTTCCTCCATTTACTTCTAAAATACATACAGATACTCATGCTCTGATTACTGAACTCTGATATTAGAGAATTGCTTCTAACACTAAGTCAGGATACACCGAAGGGACTATATTATTGAATATTTGGAATTTTTAACAAAACAGATTTAATTTTGCCACCAAAAATACAATAATGCTTACTGTAACAAAACCAGTATTGAATTAAATTATTTTTTTCTTAGAGCTCTAGCCACGATTTATATGTCAGAACACCTTCCCCCACTAACGCTATACAGCCCACTTACTGATCGTCCAGAATGTAATGATTTATTTTCATTAATTTTATTTTTTTATTTTTTTAATATCATATGCAAGACAGACTGGTTTAGTTTTGCGTTGAGACTGATAAAAACATGTAAAATGAAACAAATTATTCATATTCATTGAAATCCGAGAAGAGAAGTGGAAGATTTGCAACAATAATCGAGACGTGTCAACAAGCTCATCTTCGGAGTACCTGAGTCTTCGGAAGAATCTGTATATTCAATAATATCGAACATCAGAAGCCATTGAAGCACCAGAGCTTGTGTCCGATATCAGTGTGGCACACAGACTTCCAGCTAGACAGGGGGAAACTAAGCCAATTGTTGTGAAATTCTACAAGAGAAGCAGTCGAGACAAGTGGATGAAAAATTTCAAAGAGGAATCCAAGAAGTATGCAGAGGGTCCGGGAATACCTACATAAAAAATCAACCCGCAGCTACCGGCTTCAAGAATTTCTGTAGGCGAGCACCTGACTACCTACACCCGTGATCTACTAAATGAAGCCAGGGACTTCGCAAAAGAGAAAGACTTCCAGTTTGTGTGAACTCGCGACTGCAAGGTATTTATCAGAAAAGACGAAAGAAGCCAAGCCCTTAAAATCAGTAGTCATAACAATTTTAAAAACCTGTAATTCAATCACATGTCATGAAACTGTCTCTGAAACCTCCAAAAATATTGTATAAACTGTATCCCTCAAGTATATATTTTTATTTTTGTCCCCAACAATGGATGGGTTATTAAATGAATTAAGCAACTATTCCGACAATTCAATAACGACAGTCTTGGAAAATGCCGATTCTTGCTCTAGTTTCATAAACAAAACAGTCCATGATTTCAAAAATTTTCACTTAAATATTCGGAGCATTAATAAACATTTTTTAGAATTCTGCACTGTCTTGCAAAGCCTAAAACAAGATTTTGATTTCATTATACTAACGGAAGCCTGGTTAAGTCATGATATTGGGTTTGATTTACCCGGTTATACAAAAAACGTTAAAATGAATAAGTACAACAAATGCGATAGTTTAGTAGTCTATTGCAAAAATAATATAGACTTCACTCTCACTGACTTAGAAATTTCAGAATGTAATTCTTTGCATTTAAATTTTACGTTTGGCAACAATACATTTTCATTAACAGCTATTTATAGATCACCGAACACCTGTATTATGATTTCCTTGATAATTTTGAACGCTTTTTAATCAATTCAAAGCAAACAGATAACCATCTAATTGTTGGCGACATAAATATTCAGATTATGGAAAATAATTTAGATATTACTGGAAACAGGTATGTGGATATGTTACATGCACATGGTTTTGTAAATTTTTTAAATGGCGTTACAAGACCAGGCTCGGAAACTTGCTTAGACCATATATTTTTTAAATCTATCAAGAGATGGAGATTTACACCAGGAATTTTCTGTAGCGCCGTAACTGACCACTATGCCGTTTTTGCTTTACTAAAAAAATCCTAATGGTCACATTTCGAAATCCCCAGGTACTCAACAATCTATGCCCATTTCAAATAACATTAACAATGAAAAATTAGTCTCGCTTATTGAAAGAGAAACCTGGGACTAGTGATGAGCGAGACCGGTCTTGGACTAGCAGTCTTGGTCTTGGTATTGTATAAAATGCAAGACCGAGACCAAGACCAAGACTGCATCTGCGTTAGCAAGACCAAGACCGAGACCGAGCATGCAAGAAAGGGGCCAAGACCAAGACCAAGCCTGCAAGACTCCAGCAAGAACAAGACGAACCGCAAGACTCTTGCAGTCTTGCTACTTGAAAAAATGTTTTATAAATGCTCAATTGTGAGTGCTACTCAAAGGCGGCGCGGAATCGGTAGCCGGGGCAGTCCAAGGCATACAATACAAATTTCAAGGACGAACCGGAGTTGTCAATGTGATGAGAGGGCAGCACTAAAGGAAGGTCAGGAAAGATTTCCTCCAGGAAATTCCCAATAAGCAATAAATCAGGTCAGTCATTCAGTTTTATGGATCTTTTGAAAACATTCGAACCTCTCAGTTTTCAACACAATTATATAATTTAAAAAAATATAGGCTTATATATGTGTATATATATGGACAGGAGCTATTTTAGGCTAAACCCCTCTTTTTGGAAAGTTGGAGGAGTGGGAGCGAACCAGTTTTCTTGTAGGCCTATTGGACCGCGAGGGTGTTGAACTTGCACACAATATATACTGACCATATTATGATTTATTCATAAAACTGTTAAAATTCTGCCATACAGTTATTTAACGACTAGATTCTCTGACCCCTCTGTCTGGATTAGAAGCAAACTATGACTGACGATTTGAAATTTTTCATACATAAACCTCATAACTCCATTGCCGTGCTAAGTAGCCTATTTTATTAACGACTGAACCATTTTATTAGTATTTTTAATATTCATAGCCTACAGTTACGTATCTGATTATATTGTAGGCTATATAGTCCTATATTTTGCTTGTGTTAGTTTGGACATTAGAAATACAATGAAAACAACAATGTTCTTGTATTACTAATTATGCTATTCGCACATAATGGTGATGGTGTTTAAGTTCTTTGTTAATCTGAAAGATATAGGCCATATCGTGGATTTTGTGATCTTGCCATTGACAATACTGTGAGATACTGTTTGAAGATTGAGTAAAAGTAATTATTAAATAGCCTAAATAAAGTATATATTACTGTATAAGTTAATTTCTACATTAAATTGTTCTGTAGAATAAATATGTTTTGAAATCAGAGTTGTTAACACTTCATCGAACAAAATCTCATAAGTGTAACTTTCGTGGATGGAAAATATATCTTTTATGCATAAAGATAATACAAAGCCAACACTATTTTAAGTTACATCACAGAAGCTTTATAAATGTAGGCCTATATGTAATTATACGTTAGAGTAAACTGTTGCAAAAGATAACTTCAAATACAGTTTCTTACCACTCCTGTAAAATTTCTTTCTTTGCACATAGGAGATTTTTCACCGACAATGACTATTTACTGGCACGAAGAGGAGTTATAGTTTTTTTATGACACAATTAGTTGAAGGTCCGATACTTTAGGGAAAGTAGAAATTATTTTATGGGGTAGCGAAATCTTGAAAATGCAGACAGCAAAGAAAGTCTGTGTTATAAATCAGAACTAGGGTTCGGCTGCATGAAAGAGAAATATTATTTATTGCTGGCTATGGTTAAGGTTTCGGGCACTGTAGATTGCACAATTTGTAAAGAGTCTGCTTACCCTTAGGTTTTATTAGTATATTATACCCAGTTTTACAGTTTTAAACAGGTCAGATGGAAAGTCTCCCCTCTGAAGAAATGTTTTAAGTACTTCATAAAGCTATTATACTATTTCTTATCTCCAAAGCCGTTCAGTTTGAAACTGTACAACAAAATATTAATTTGAGCCTACCTCTAGAACTGACTCTACTGATTCTTTTATTTTATTTTTAATCTTATGCTTGTGGGAGAAACAGCTTTTTCTTGTCCCGCGGTTTTAAATGTAATGTTATCACTAAGGGGCGGATTTCTATGACGTCATATTTTTCCCCTTTGCATTATTTCAGGTTTCCGACTAATTTAAACCCGATTCCAAGCATCCTGGTGAAAATGGAACGGCTTTTATTGTGCATATAACTGCATATTTAGAAACTTTTCAACTATTGTAGGATATTTAGTATGAAGGTGCATATGTAGGTAATATTTTTGGCATATTTGTGTGCATAGTAAAGAAATTTTGAAGTATCATATCATATTTTGTAAATTTTGCATTATAATGATACTTCTTGAGAATTTACAGATATCTTAAATATTTAACACTATATTTTAATAAAATGTATTGTAATGAAACTTAAAAATATTTACACAATGTGTAAGTGGTAAAGTAATGTTTTAAATTTTATTGGTCATATTTTAATGTTTTTTAGGTCATAAATGCATGCATATATCCTATTTTTTAGGTCATAGAAATCCGCCCCCTAATTATCACAATTGTATTAAATAAATGAATAATTAAATAAATAAAGCTCGGTAAAATAAAATAATAGTGCAAAATAAAATATTCTAATCCGCAAAAAAAGTTGAAGTTTAAATCTAGGTAGGTTTATTAAATTCCTTCCTGCTTTTAATTAATGAAGTTTGGATTTTAAGTCGCGTTTAAAACTGACCTCTGTAAAGTGGACAGAACGAATTCTGCTCGAAATCTGGACTTAATTTGTCTTTCTTCCGACAAGCAACATCCATTATTTTTAAATTTTCGAATCCCTCGGCATGCAGAACCATGAATTACCCTTGCCTTTCATGTTGACATGGAATTTTCAGCAAACAGCCATGCACACCATAAGTCAGACAGGTTTACATTTGTAATAAGCCAGAGAAATGAAAAAGTAAACAATCATCACATCAAAAAAATACGAATACCTCAACCTGTGAACACATAGTCACCTTATTCTACCCGTACTTATAGATGAAATAGCTTTTAAGGGGGGGGGACATACAGCTTTCGATGAAATTCATTGGTGAGAAATATGTGAATTTCATTACTTTTTTTCTCACCAATGAATTGCTCTACAGTCTTGCAAACTGACATACTCTTTATTGACTATTTCTAATTTTGCGTACTATTTTCAAAATTAATCGAACTGTTACAGTTACGGGTAGTTATCGTTTCAAAATGGCTCCCACGTTTCATGCACTGAACAGCCGTTTCCCTGATAACTTCCACAAATACAGATATTTTTGAGTGATTATTTTTCCGTGTGTTTGTTAATATCATGTAAACAACATAATCTAGGATCTTTAAAATATATTCAGTGTACGTACTTTTTAAAAATATGTACAATTTAACGAAAAAAAAATAAAATAAATTGTTTAAAAAAATACTTATACTGAAGTTATTTCAAAGATCCTAGATTATGTTGTTCACATGATATTATCAAACACACACAAAAATAACCAGAAATATCTATATTTGTGGAAGTTATCAGGGAAACGGCTGTTAAGTGAATGAAACGTGGCAGCCATTTTGAAACTACCCTTTTGAAACTACCATTTTGAAATTACCCTAACTGTAACAGTTTGATTAATTTTGAAAATAGTATGCAATTTTAGAAACAGTCAATAAAGAGTATATCAGATTGCAAGACTGTAGAGCAATTCATTGCTGAGAGAAAAAAGAAAGAAATTCACATATTTCTCACCAATGAATTTCACCGAAAGCTGTATGTCCCCCCTTAATTGTTTTATTACTGTTTACACGGTCCAAGCAACTAAAAGCAATTAGCTTTCGTTACTTTTGCAAGCGATAACAGACATGTAATTGGTGTAAATGTAAATGCGCCATCAATCATAGTAAGATGCATATAAGAAAATTGCAAGACTCTTGCAACAAGACCAAGACGGAGTTTGCAAGACCAAGACCAAGACCAGGGTGATCGAAGCAAGACCAAGACCGAGACCGAGACCAGGGTCACCAATGCAATACCAAGACCAAGACTGATTGGGCGAGACCAAGACCAAGACCAAGACCAAGACCGCCTTAGTCTTGGTCTTGGTCTTGCATTTGCTCATCACTACCTGTGAGACGCTTGCTGAACTTCTCGATGAAGTGACCAGCAGTAGTTTCCCATCATTCTGATATTCCAGCGACCCCGATAGCTTCTTTCCATCATTTTGATACCTGGAACGAAACTCTCTCTTTTCAATCACATCCCCAAGTTGTGTGGGAAAATCAAAATGACTGTTCAAAAAGCGATTCCTTGTGCTCATCGAACATCCTAACTTTTTGAACTTCTCCAGCATGTTGACAACAATAGAAATGTGATGTGGGTCCTTTTTGTTGCCCAAGAACTTAGTAACAACGTGTTTGAGTGAAGCCAAGCCTTCCTCTCATTGGCTTTAATTTTTTATTCAAAGCTGGAATAGAACATGATTTTTCGGATATCTTTCAACTTTGCTTGTGATAAATGAGGAAAGTTCTCATAGAGATACTTGAAACAATGCCCATCTTTGGATAATGCTTTCAAGAACTGTTTCGGTATGTCCACAATATCTGGAATCACTCCAGTTTACGATCGAGGACATACAACATTTATGTAATTGTATATTAAAGGACTCGCATATAAGCTCGCAGTCAAAAAATTCCACAGTGTATTTTAGAGGGGCAAATTAAAATTTTTAACTTTTACAGAATTTCCCCATCGGTTATAAGCTAAAAATTATAAGTTATCCCTGGTGATGATTTGGTATTTTTTAAACCATTTGAATGAGTTACTTGAGGTTAACCTTTTATTACCTATTACAGTAGTTTTGAATTCCTTTGCTTTACTATACTTGATCCAAGATATGTACGGAGCAAAAGTAAACAATAGATTTGCCTTGACAAACTGTGTCCTGTCGTTTCATTGGTTAATTGCACCAGGGTATACTTCACGATAGTGCGACAAGCTCAGTCAGATTTTTAATTCTTTTCTGCACACATCGTACAATTATTTATATCTTATGTTATTATGAAAACGTAAGTTCTGTTAAGTGAGTTGCTTGCTTTCGTATATATATCAAAGGCTTACATATTTTACAACATATATCTGGCAAATAAGAGTCTATTTGTTTTTATAGATTCTCTGGCAAATTTGTTGATTCTGAAGAAAAACAAGTGACACAAGTTACTGAATACAAGAAGTATTTTATAATGTAATTAATTCGTTGCACTTTTCATTTACAAAATGTGTGATGAAATTCACCACATATTGTAAGTAAAAGTAATAGGCATAGCCTCTAATAATTTCAGTAAAACTTGTTCAAAGCGGCACGTGTATAATCCGGAAATCTGTCCAAAGCGTACAAATATTTCGGTCCCGACGCACGCAATACATTTTTAAATGTCAATATTTTGTATAAAACGGAACGTGCTTAATTCGGAAACGGAATGCAAATTTTAATATTTAAATACCAATTTATTCTATAATGCGGAAAAGCAGCATTACAATATAATATATTTTGTTATTCACGTCTGTGTGAACACGTTACTATTTAGCGCGAATATTGTACAGCCCTGAGAGTTCCGTTAGAGTGGGCCTATACACGGCGGTGGCTTTATGTTTCGGCCAACAGTGGAATTTACCCAGTAGTCAAGAAATCTGCTACCTGCTTTGTTTTGTATTTTCCGCCAGGCTTCAGTTTCAGTTGGCTTGTACGGTTTGTATCTTAAGTAACATCGTGTCGAACAAAAAGTACGTATCGCTCACGCTCAATGAAAAAATGAAGGCGATCGAGGCCAGTGAGAGAGACAAACTTTCTGTGCGCGAAATAATTTTGCGCTTCAAATACGGTAAAACGCAAATTTACGAAACTTTAAGAACAAAGATAAGATAAGGGAGGAGTGGATGAAGGGGAACGAACAAATGAAGAGAAAAGCAAAGAAGACGGGAAATGAAGAAATTAATGAAATAGTGTGGGAATGGTTTGTAAATGCGAGGGCTAAAAACTTGCCTTTGTCCGGACCCATGTCCCGATATGTGCCGACAAAAGTGAAATAAACCTAGGGATAATGAGGCAAGAAAACAGTTAGCCTACAGTAATTGCATAATTATATTGTGTTAGTGTTATTAATTATTAATACAGTAATAGTGTAGTATTTTACTGTACATCAAAATAAAGTGAAGAATATCTGCTGTACAGGAATTAAGGTTTGTAATTAATTACAGTATTTGCCTAAGTTATTACAAATTCACATTTTTGGCACATGGTACAGTAATTTATAACACTTATGTAGCCTAGCATAGTGTATTTTGTGTAATCCGGAAACTTGTCCAATTTGGAAAATTCTTTTGGTCCCATACGATTCCGCTTTGAACAAGTTTTACTGTACTAACTTGTAGAAGAAAATTGCGAGTCAGGGCTTCAGAACTTACGTCACCAATAAAAAAACATGTCAGAAAAAAGTTTGTCCTACGGCCAGAAGATACAGATTGTAAATATATACATAACATTGGGAATCGAACTCCGCTCCCTTGGTGCTTAATATAAAAAAGAAAGTTCAATTGACTACTGTATTTAATCGAATAAACGAACGCTTGTGAACTTTGTTTTGTACTTTGAAATTAGGTAGTTTACTTTTGCTCCGTACACATCTTGGATCAATAAAACATATGTAGTCTTGTTTCACTCACTTTCACTCACAATCTTATTCCGATTGCTATAATTATTTACTTCTTGCTCAATTTTAGTCGATGTCTTTGGATTACTCTGGGTCAGCATACAATCACACTGTATAGGATGAATCAGTAGTTCCTGATCGTTTAGTCTCCATTCCATTTGTTCATTGTAACAAGGCCTCGTCGGGGTTCGAAATCAGAACACCGAGTTTCTAATTGAAGGATGGAGGATTCTTTATTTCCTATCAAACAATGGTCAATACAGCCAGAAAACAGGATGTTCTCCAAATCACTCTTCTGTCCGGTGCTCACTGCCACGTCACAGCACCGTCCCAGTCCAATCCAGATCAGCTCACCAGCTCTTCCGTTCACTAGTTCCTCCGTTCACAAGTCCCTTCGGTCACTAGTTCTCTGCTGACTAGGTCTTCCGTTCGCGGGTCCCTCCGTTGACTAGTCCCTCCGGTCACTGGCTCCTCAGCTTCTCAAGTCCTCAGCTGCGCTGATCGGTTCACTCCGTCCAGGTCCTCAGCTTCTCAAGACACACTTACTTGAGGTCGCACTGATCAGTGCTCTCCGTCCAGTTCACACTCTCTCGACTCTGATTCACTGACTGTTACGGATTGACTGTTCTCCCATTGACTGGCTCATAACTCCTCGCGGCCTGACTCCCTCTGACTGACCGTTGCTACTCACGGACTGTATCTCTGACTGACGGTTGCTGTTGCTCTCTGCTAAGAACTGACTCTCTCAACTCTGACTTTCTGACTGACTCAGCTCGCTCGCGGCCCTATATATAGGCCCGACGAATATTCCAGAGCCGATGTCTCGAAAGTTCCGCCCGCGTGGAATCTGGAATGCGCGCTGCGCCGCGCTGGCACACCCCTTAGCGCGAGCTCCTCCCTACAGGCCTCCCCCACGAAGCGTGACCCAATCGATGCCGTTGTCACGCCCACTAGCGCTCGTCTGCCGCCGCGACGTTTCTAGACTCCGTCGTTCTGGCAATTTCTGGGTGACTCCTCTTTCTGTCAGTTTCTAGGCGAGTCTTTTCTGGGCTTTGTGACAATATGTAGTCTTGTTTCACTCACTTTCACTCACAATCTTATTTCGATTGCTATAATTATTTACTTCTTGCTCAATTTTAGTCGATGTCTTTGGATTACTCTGGGTTAGCATACAATCACACTGTTTAGGATGAATCAGTAGTTCCTGATCGTTTAGTCTCCTTTCCATTTGTTCATTTAGTTTATACTAAAGCTACTTCCTGGATCGACTGCTGCATTCCACGAGTGACGGGCGGGACACTCAGAGATAGAAAATTCAAAATTAATAGCCTATTAATGATTGAAATTCTTGATTTATTCCTAGAGGCCAAAGTTTTGTTATTTGGTAAATAAGAATAAAGTGCAATTTTAATAATCAACCACCATTTGTCTGCAATTCAGAAAATTGAGTGACGGGCGGGACAAATATTGAACCTCAAGTATTCGAGTGTATAGAACATGACATTTCTGTGAGTTATGTATGCTTATAAAACTAAATGTAAATTACACGTGGAATTTAAACACTAAGAATTAAATGCAGCACGTTTTAATGTAAGATCATTAACAAATTTATGATACTTAAAAGATAAATGACATATGACTGACGGGACATGTCCAACAACCAAGGGTGCCCATATGATATTTTCTAAGGGGGGACCAATTTTTTTTAATTAATTTAATTTTTGTCCCTTTATTTTCTTGGGTTAGTTCGTAACACATATTGATAATACAATAATATAAGTGCAACAAGGAAGTATCCAGAAAATAAATCGGAGAGGATCGGAAGTGGCAGGGGGTTTGGAATACCCCGCAAGAAAGGGGGGTCGAGGGTCCACCCTGGACGATTTTTAAATATTGAACTAATGAAAATAACTTTATTTTATTATATATTATTTTAGCACTGAAGAACCAGTTAGCAAAATTGTTTGCGATACTCTTCGATATGCGAACTTAAACAAGAAATAATTACCTAAGTTATAATACTTATTACTATTTATAAAAAGAGTTGAGTAACACAAGAAACAAAGGAAATAACAGGCCTACTCATTATGCTATGGAAACAAAATAACTGCTATATCATATATGACACGTCCACAAAAATTGTTTAGTTTATTAATTTTTTTTAAACACAAAAATGAAATTTTAGGTATTGATTTTTGGGGTCGTCCGAACCCCCTGGACCCCCTTTCCTAATTCACGTTGTCGATATGGTAATACTTCTGCAAACTTATGTCTCTAGTAACTTTCAAATAATTGTCTTAAAAGAAAAACTCCTGACTATAATTATTAATATACTTTTTTTTTCCTTTCCCTGAGAGCTGGGGGGGGGGCGCTCCCCCCTGCTCCCGGGTAGGGGCGCCCTTGCCAACAACTGCATTCCATAAAATTATTTTCAACACCTTTGAGATAGAAAACCCTAAACAGAATTTACAGTAAAGCAAAAGTGACACTTCAGTGAAAGACCAGTGCATAAAAAATATTCAACAGACTTATACCCGGTTTCTATAAACTCGTGATATACCTATAAGTAAATTATCCATGGGCAAATTAGTTCCCGGATCACCTACAATGATATAATGAAGAAGGCCTTGGAGTTGTACAGTTCATTTAATTCAGAAAGCTTTGATTCTCATTGTATAAATTAATAGTATTACTTTGTTAGGTTAAATTTTATACAGCCATCCATGAAAGGATAAATTAACCCGACGTTTTACCCTTGGAAAGATCTAGCCAGAGTTTGTAAGGAACATTTTTTCTGTCATTTTCATATTTATCTTGAATGTCGCAACAAGTATATGTGATTGTAACCTTTAAATTAATTGAGTTTGTAAAAGTTATCCTTGTGTAAATTCTGCCCATTGGATAATTTACCCATAGGTATTTCGCGAGTTTATAGAAACCGGGCATAAATTACACAACAGAAACATAGTCTACTTTAAAAGTCATCCAGTGCCAACGTGACAACCTACAATGTACCACTACCACCCAATAACTGCTATTTTCTCCATTTCAGGGCGATAAATTAAAGAAAAATGTTGTAGACTGTTTCTTCGTTGATAAACTAAAAAACAAAGTTGTAGAATGTTTCTTCCCCATTACATGCAATTTCAATATCTTAGGATTTCACTACAGCTGCTCACACCGATGATTTCAAGATTTTTAAATTTCGCTCATACTCATGGAATCCATGGGGAGTTTCTTGTAAACTTGTTGAAATAATGTTTCACTGTATTACTCACATCAATAGATATACATCTCGTAACCAGAATATAAACAGGTATATTCTGACCATGTATAATGTCGGGCGCCACCTTAGTATCCTAGGCCAATATAACTGCATTTTGAATGCAGTGTGAATGAAGTTTTATGACATTTTAGCGGCCTAAGTTGCTAAAATGCAATTTTTCTGCGTATTACTAGTCCGACAAGCAGTTTTTTGGAGAGCGTGTAATAAAATGGTATTTACATCAGCAGATAAGCTGAATAACGCAAGAGTTATTCATATTAAAACACGTCAAAAATTAAGGGAAAACATTAGTCTTTATGGCTGTAACATGACTGAAGATTTAACTAGAATTTACTGACTTATTGGAGTTGTTGAATTCCAGGAGGACAAAAATATAATAATTTTTTTCAGATACATTTCAAATTTGGAATAAAAGACCTCTCCAAGAAATACCACTCCTCCTAAAGCACATCCCATTAGTAGTAAAAAGAAAGAGAATTTCATATGAGGTAATCTGAAAACGAAATAGTCGCTATCACCAGAAGCTTCTACTTGAACATGTTTTTTCATGTATCCTGAAAAACTTCCCCTTCTCATATTGAAAATGTAACGGCTTTTGAATCTCTCAAGTAGGCCAGAGTCCCGCAACCGGCGTAGCAGGTCATTGACCGGTTGATAATACACGCTATATGTAGTCATATGAAATACCCCTATCAAAGGTGTAGTAAGATCTCGGACGGAACACAGTTCGTATCTCTGCGGCACCAGGACTTTAAACATTTCAGCTTGTATGTCATTAGCAAGTATGCTGATATTCTGTGACTGCGTCAACAGGAGAAATACCATTTGACTCCCATCTAAGTTATGCTTTGTTTCCTCCAGATATCCCTTTCGATTTATAGTTTCAAGAGTTGGTATTATGCTGAACATTGAAGAGACACAGAACTCATTGTAGTCTTCATGTGAGCACCATTGTTTAAATGAACCCAATTCAACACAGTAAGAGAATCCACTTCTTTTCAACTCTTCAAACGTGTTGATCTCATGAGTTTTACCAGGGTCTACTAAATAACTTGTGAAAAAGGCCTGAAAAACTGTGCTCACGGCAAATGAATAGATTAACCAAGACAGGAAAAACACTCTTAGCTTTGTGCCACCAGGCATTGCAGCGACCCCGACAGACAGAAAAGCCGCCCACAGATTGCAGAACCCTGATGACGTATCATGCGACGCTATTTCAGGTGCGAAGTTGATTTCTGTCCAATGTATACATCAGTCAGTCAACCAAGCTATCAGGAATGTTAGACTCAGGACGATCCAAACCGGCAAAGTGAATACCTCATAAAACTTACCCTCTCTTGGATTCGACTTTGGACAGGGAACAAACCACCTTAGCTGTGTTTGTAGGTACGGTGTGGGAAAGTAAATACCCCCAGAAAGTACCTCTATTGAGTCAATACCAAGGTAAACGCTACCGTAACTGATATCGTAGTAGTTCCTGTAGACGTCATTACTTACAGGATTTAGATTTAGAAAACTCAAGATCTGGCCCAAAATGTATTTTTCTACCTTTGTTGTTGTTGTATGAAGTTCCTTAGTTGTTCTAACTACTATCGGGCATCCGCCGAAATTTTTGGGTATTTTGTTAGGGAATAATGTTGCATTGTTTTGAAATCTTCCCACAGTATTCTCCATCCAAATGTCTATAATCACTGGATGATTGTGGCTGTTACATATCTCCGAAAACCTGTACGGGAACCAAGTGTAAACATCTATGTGTGCATCAGTGTTTCTTCTTCTTCGTATAGGGAACAGAAATATGGTATTTGTGGCGCCAAACAGTTCTAGAGGTTTTGAAACATCTTGCAAAAGTACTGACTTGCTGATGACGTCAAGGATAACCGCCACATACAGATTATTGCTGAAAATTGAGTTTTGAGCGCCGAGAAGCATAGTCATCTGATTCGAGTAGGTAATGAGCCCAAATACATCTTCCTTTATTGCCCAGATGAATGAAATACATTGAACTGCTGCAGGATATGAAGATGACAATCTGTATTCTGAAGGTCCACCTGACCCACTTTCATTTTCTTCAACAAGGACGAGCTCCCATTTGATGTCATCGTTGAGAGTTTCTGCTAGGCTATCGATGACGCGTTGATAGTTTCTCCTAGGAGGTTTGAATGCTAGTTGACGTCGTACTGTCTTCGGCGCGTTTGCTTCATTTAACGAAGGGAATGTAATGTAGACAGGTCTGTCCGGTGCGAAGTTTCTGGTTATGATGTTCTTCAAACAAAGAACAATATGGCGTTGTTCTGTTTGCAGGACGTCAGAATTTACTGCAGCCAGGATGAGAATTAGCGCGAACACTGGCCACGTTAACTTCATGGTGAGGTGAACCTGTGAAAACAAGACACTTGAAGCATTGCTTAATTTTTTACATCAGGCATTAATGTATTCCTTGACGGACTATTTTCAGCTTCAAAGTGGTTTCTCTCTATTCTTTTCCTAGCCTAGACGGATTTTTTAAAGCTATAACCAAAGACAGAAGAATGTATTGGGGCATGCATATACTTGGTTACAATGTGTGTAGGCCATAGTGACGTAATGGATGGTGGATGGTCACAGGTAATGCTGGATCCGAGTTGCCAGATGGTTTGGTTGAAGCAGAGTCCAGTATGTTTGTGTTATACTCAATGCTAAACAGTGTGTTGTATACTAGCAAGTAAATCGAATGTACCCTCTTAGACGAGGGGCCTACAAACTAGGAGCAATTCCGGAACATTAACTGTATCTAGAAAATTTTTTCCTTAGCTATATTTATACTATCGTAAAATAAAAATATCAAGCAAACTGAATCAACGAAATATCGCGAAATTTGCTCAATTGTGCGAAATGTCTAACTAAGCGAAAAACTGACGAATTTGTAGAAAAATTTGATTCGAAATAGTAACATTTTGTTTTAGTGTGATTGTTTCTTTCATTTCTTATAGCATGCTCCTTTTTCTGCTATTTCTATGGCTGCAGAGAAATTATCGATACCTGCGATCGATCATAATATACTCCTTTCTTCTATCTCTGTGCTGAGTTTCGGATGCCTGTGTTAGATTACGCCAAAGCGTGTAGACTGAATAGATTTTTATTTTATGCACAGTAGTTGGAACTTTCTTTCATATTAATTACGCCATTTCAGGTAATATAATAATCGAGTTTTTCACGATTTTTCTTTAAATTCGCATATTTTTAGCAACAAACTGAGTTTATATATTATGAATTCTTTATGTTTTACAGAACAATATAACCTCAAACACGACCATTTTTCATGGTTATGAAAGAGAACACAGCGTCAGAGGGCCGTAGCCTTCCCATAAGGATAATAATTGTATAAGATGTTTTATTTCGCGAAATACCTACGAAACAGAAATAGGTTAACACTGAAACCAGCCATTTTATTTTAGCCTAACGAAAAATACCTCCCCTACCTGTTTTCAGTCCGGCCCGCGAGATAATGTTGTATCCTACAGTGGACTAGTAATGATTAAAATTCAATAATATATTGTTTGAGCGATTTTTAAATCCATTGTTATCTAATATTTATAACCGTTAGGAAAACTGATATTGTGGCCTTAAATCGGCAAAACGAGAAAGGGTTAATCCTAGATCCCACTCTACGGTTTAACCACGATGACCGACTACCCCTTAAAGTAGACGCAGAAAAGAAGGCAATTTACGTCCCATGCATTCCTCACTTAAGTAACTGCTTGGGAGATAAAGGGTCTTCTCTTTGGTGCTCGTGGAACATTCTTTATGTTCACAAACAAATTATCTGAAATCACTCCAGTTTACGACCGAGGACATACAACATATGTCTTTAAGGAGGCCTATATTAAAGGACTCGCATACAAATACACAGTAAAAAAAATTCCAAAGTAAATTTTGTAGTGGCAAATTTAAAATTTCAACCTTTTCGGAAATTTTTCATTGATTATAGGCTAAAAGCTGTAAGTTCGCCTGGTGTCGATTTGGTATTTTTAAGCCGTTACTCCGTTACCGGTCAACCGATACCAGAATCAATAGGTGCCGTTGAATGGAGTATCATAAAAATCTGATAGCGCGTATTCGTGTTATCGCGCGTACAGACACACAGACGAACCGACATTTTAAGCGTCCACCATACATTCTTAGAGATACTATTCTGGCACTTAATAAACAAGTTTTATTAATAGAATTTAAAAAAAAGCGTTCATAATTACAAAAGAAGAACCGTATTTATTTGTATTTTTATTATCCGTTTATAAGTAGAAATACAAGAAAAAATGAAAGGAAAAAAGTGGTAAAATGTGTTTACAAATATTAAATTTATTACTTGAAATTGACTTTCATTGCCTTTTTTCTGTTATTAATCATGAGGAATTCTAAAAATTCAAAATTTAGACAATTAATTGTGATCGATGCGTATGGAATTTTCAATAATGTAATTAAAATACTCGTATGAAAATAGCGTCTTAATGAATGTAATTAATTGTAAGATCTCTGAATAATATACTATAGAACGAAGAAATTAATCTCATTATATTTAAAACGATGTCAAAATTATCTAACTTGGTAACCCTGATTAGTGCAATTATCAACGCCACCTGTATTTGCCGCTGAATTGTAAATTGTAATTGCTGTAAGCCACTTAGTTTACATCCGAACAACACAGCCAACAAATGAACTCTGAATAATTTCATAACACTGTGACCTATATTTGTGGCGTCACATCTTCCTGGTCAGTTTGTTGCGAAAGAAATAATACCACAGGCATAATATAATGTCCAACAGAGACAATAATTCTGTGGTTCATGAATGCTTATATAATATAACACTTTGATCTCTGCGTTTATGCGAATTCCGGAAGTTGACATTGTGTGTAGATGTTCTGCAATTTAGTTATATCATAATGTTATTTCCCTCGAATAAATTGCGCGAAAATGTCCTGTACGCCTAAGTGTATGTAGGCACTCAATAACACAGATGAGACAGTTGTTAGAATACAACTTCCGTAGATCATAATTCTGCACTATTTATCATACTATTACGACCAAGTTTTTCTAACAATACTATTACACCGATAATATTATTACAAAAGATATTATAAAAATATGCCTGAAAAGTCTATTGATTACACAGCCAACAAAACGGACTTTATAAAAAGTTAATAGGCGATTCTTATGGTCTTTTTGTTGTTGATTCCGTATCTGACCTCAATCTTTTTCTTTTTTCACAATGCGACTTCGTTACAAACTAGAAAATTAGCGGAACTTACTTTGGAAATGAAAACTAAATTAATATTACAGTATGTGAAAAGCCTTTTTCTATGTACAGACAAGAAAGACCTCTTTATTATAAAGGTTATGTGTCAATTTCCTTTTCTTTTCCTCCTTAGCTTCTGGTATAGCTTTCTCTCCTGTGACTCTGGGACTCTGTGTATAATTGTAAAGATCCAATTACTTCTTTCCAGTTATTTTATAATTTAATTAGGAAATACATAATAAGTAGCCTAGTTCGACCAGCAATCAAAAGCTTTCTCATAAATTCAAAAAAATTAAGCCATGGATCACTGTAGGCATAATCAAATCTATTCATACTAGAGACAAGATTGCGAGAAAAGTAATTCATAACCCAAACAATGAAAATTTGAAAAATTATTATAAAAATTATACAGGGTCTTTATTATAAGTTGAGACGGGGCGACCGGTGTTTTCACTCTCCGCTACGGAGTCCGCATTAGCCGCGGGAGGCACGCGCGCGGCTTCCCTGCTTAAAGTGTAGGCTATATAGGCTTACCTTATAACATATGTTGGAAGTGTCGTCCTTCCTGTGTTATACAGGCATTGTATCTGGAAACCACATTCTGGCTGACGCGAGTGAGTTCTTCCACTGTAATGCCCCTAATTTCATTCGTAATGTTTTCTTTCAGCTTTTCTTTCAGGATTTGTTCGATAAACTCACTCGCGTCAGCCAGAATGTGGTTTCCAGATACAATGCCTGTATAACACAGGAAGGACGACACTTCCAACATATGTTATAAGGTAAGATATGTAATATTTTATATAGCCTACACTTTAAGCAGGGAAGCCGCCCACGGCTAATGCGGACTCCGTAGCGGAGAGTGAAAACACCGGTCGCCCCGTCTCTACTTATAATAAAGACCCTGTAGAAATATGCTGACTCTTGTTATAAGAAATATGAAGATTAGTTATTATAAATTGAAATTTGAAGAATATAAGAACAACCCTAGGAAATTTTGGCAAACCGTTAATGAAGCCAAAGATATAGGTATTAAAAAAAATTAATCGGTTTCAGAATTAATAAATGAAAATGGTACTCACATAACAAACAAGGAGGATATCGCAAATTAATTTAATAAATATTTCTCAAAAATATGGCACAGTGTAACCTCAAACGTTAATAAGACATCGTCAGACTCTTCGGAGTACAATAAAACAGCCATGAATCCAATCACATCTATGTTTCTCAGTCCTGTTAATGAATGTGAAATTATTAACATTGTGAAGACCTTAAATAATAATGTAGCTCCAGGAATTGATGGAATAAAAAACATTACAGTGAAATCTATCTTTAAATATATTGTAAAACCTCTTGTCTATATTTTCAATCTTTGTTTCACAGAAGGTGTTTTCCCCAATATTCTAAAAAATGCTGTGATAATACCTATACATAAATCCGGGAAAATGAGTGATTTAAACAATTATAGACCAATATCACTACTTCCGGCCTTTTCCAAGATACTAGAGAAATGCATAAAAGTTAGGCTGCTAAACTATTTACAAAAACATGAAATTATATCAAAAAATCAATTTGGTTTCCAGAGCAACATATCTACTGACGATGCTTTTATTAACGTTACAGGTAACGTTATTAAAGCATTAGATAAAGGTATTAATTGTTTAGGAATTTTCTTGGACTTACACAAAGCTTTTGATACTGTTATTCACTCGATACTATTAGATAAACTGAATAAGATAGGAATTAGAGGAACAGTTTACAAATTATTTGAATCATATCTGAGCAATAGATGTATAATGACAAAAGTAGACAGCCATATAAGTGAAATATCAAATATTGACATTGTTGTGCCACAAGGAACGATATTAGGACCAATTTTATACTTAATATATGTAAATGATTTGCTAACTTTAAACCTAGATCAAATGAATGGCTCCATATTTTCATACGCAGATGACATTGTTGTGATTTTCAAGGTCATTCATGGGAAGCAGCATATAAATACGCTAATACAGGCATGGAAATTGTAAAAAAAATGGTTTGATTCTAATCTTCTGTCACTAAACGTGGATAAATCAACATTGGTTCCTTTCTCATTAACATCTACTGGTCGGATAACGCGGAAAAAATGTACAAATATAAATTTAATAATACATAATTGTAATTTTGATGTTAATTGTAAATGCTTACCACTGAAAGAAACAGCCGTTGTGAAATATTTGGGTACTTTATTGATCAACACCTTAAAATTTAATGGTCTCACCATGTTAACTACATCTGTAATAGACTACGCAGAACAATTCATAAATTTGTCACTTTACGCCACTTTATGCCTATTACTGTTTTACGTTCCGTTTATCTAGCACTTTTCCAGTCCATTATCCAATATGGCATTCTCGCCTGGGGAGGATTAGCGAAAACTACCTTTAAGCCCCTCTGCCTTTTACAAAAAGAATAATACAAATATGTCTAAGAAAACACATTGATTACCCAACTAGCTTAATATTTTCGGAATTTAATGTTTTAAGTTTGGACCAAATTTACAAATTTTCTATAGCCTATTAAAATATTTTCACAAACATCGTATAAAATACTCTTCCAGTGATCATATATACAAAACTAGACAAAATACTAATTTACTCTTATTAGAACCCAAATGTCTCACATCGGCAGGATTAAAGCATACATTAATTTTGGACTGTGCTTCTATACTCAATTATCAGAAAGTATCCTGATCTCTCAGCATACTCCACTGTTAAATTTAATAGATAGGCTATGTAAAGAATTTTTTTGTAATCTTTAGCTTTTAAGTAATTTTTGTTTCACTCCTGTATGTATTTATGTTTAATATTTTTTACTTTCTTTTTTAGTTAATAACATTATACACTCTATTTCTTTGTCTCTCCTCTTTCTTCACTTTGATATTTTTTGAAACGGCACCCGAGCACGAGCAGTTAGTCTACTTTTGAAATTTGAAAATTGTTTTATTTTACTTGTATAAATATGTATTTGTATTTGTATTTGTATGTGCAGTTCTATGTAATAATGTAATAATAATAAATAAATAAATAAATAAATAAATAAATAAATAAAATAAATAATGCAATTAATGCAAGGAGTGTAAGTTTTCTCCTAATTTCAATTTTTACATTTACAAACTCTCTTGTATTACACAGTGGCGTAGGAAGGGGGGTGCGGGGGGTGCGGGCCGCCCCGGGTGCCATCAGCCGGGGGTGACAAAATAAAAATGTGTCTTTGTAAGTAAAAAATAGCTCTAGGGAATTTAAAGGAAATAATAATATTATTTAAAACAATTATATAAGCTTAACAACTTTTTACAAGTAAACATGCTTATTGAAACTTCTTTTAGTTTTAAATGCAGTCAAATAAGGTAATAAAACGCGGCTGAACTGGCCGCTGTGTTGATACGAACAATAATATTATGGTTATGGGGAGGGGTGTTTATTTCTGCCGATGCTTGTCTCTGCAGTTTTATTAATTTAAATGAGACTTCAACAATCGGTGATATTTTATATCACTCAAGCCGCAACCAATTCTACCCGCTGCGGCAGTCATGACTTTGACGAAAATAAATTTCGAATGTGAGTTGACTCCGAAGTCTGCGGCAATCTAGATTTTAAATTGGGATGTGCACAAATTTAAGAATTGATTATTAATAATTAGGGACCGGATTCTTAGGTTTTTACCTATTTTTTTCCTTACTTCCAAAACAAAAAGCGCTCATACACTTTTTCGAATCATGTCCATAGGATTCACCCACATTAATTCTGTGGCACCTAAAAATACCTAAATGGGGTATAAAAACCTAAATATACCTAAACGGGATATAAAACCTAAAATATCTAATTTAGGCTACTTTTTTGTCTTTTTTGTTTGTCAGTTGAGAAATCTGCATTTTGCGGAGAGACTATAATTTTTGTCGGGTTGAAATTAATACCGCTAGCGTTTCGTTCAACCCATTGTCTTCTAGGATGGACAGTATCAAGACAGGAAGTGTAAGAGTACCGGCGTATTCCTTTTAAAATATTCGTACGAACAACAATTGTTGCCGTGTATAAACAAGGATATACATTTCTGTGTCTTAAAGCGCTTGTTTTTTGTTTGCCTTTAGTACTTCCCTGTTATTCATACTGAGTGGTCACACTGTGAGTTTTAAGAAGACGTGTTAATTATGCCGAAACAAATTAAATCGAATTTATTACGGCAGTGGATTGGCGACGATCTGTGAATTTCACTACAGATGGCAAAGTAATATTTTGTCCAGTCTGCCAAAAACACGTATTATTTACCGTTCTAGAAAGAGGAAGTTTTCGTCCCTAGTTGATCTGTTGTGTGGTTAGCATGCGTAACAACCGAAAAAAGGAAAAAATCAGTTTCACATTATCCACATCAACCATAAAGTATTTTACTCACTAAATTAGAAGCATCGGATTCGAATCCTGAGAAGGGTAGTGTCTAGATACAGTATTAACTATTAACTAAGATATAACAGGAAGAACTTCACAGTTGAGAATCTTGAAAGATAAAGTGATATACTGTAACCAGGAAATGTGAGGCAATCTTATTTTCACTGCTTCTTTTGATTGTTTATGCTTTCTTTCTTCAATTGTATAATATTGTCTTAAAGCAGGTTTACAAAAATTTAAGTCAGTTTTGTTAAGTTAAACTTCACAAATATTATGTATTCAAACCTATGTAGCACATTCAAATTAATTAAACCAATTATTCTACCCGAAAACGATAAAAAAAAACTATTTCACCTAATGGAAAACCTAAAACAGTGTTTTTAAAAACCTAAAAATCCGGTCCCTATTAATAATACAGTTCCGTAAAATAGTTACATTACTTGTTTATGAAATTTATTAGGATCAACCTATAAAAAAAAGATGTATAATTTCACATAACTTCCTCTGCCCAAATAAAAGTTAGCCTCCCCTTAAAAATAAGAGAAAGTTGTCGCCATTCTTTGCGTCACATCCCCAAAAGATACCTAACCCAAATACAAAATTTTGTTTTCGTACGATTTTCCGTTGCAAGAGGCCGTATTGCAAAGAGCGCGTATTCAGAGTGGGTGGCTTATAACTCCATTCAGAGAATTATTTCGAAAAAGTGTTTCAAATAAAAGTTTTAGCTCTTATTATAAGCAACCCACATGCAAAATTTAAAAAAAAAATCGTTAGAGCCGCTTTCGAGAAAACTTTCTTTATGTAAAAATAAGGAAAACTTGTCTCCAATCTTCGGCTCACATCTTGAAAGGTACCTGACAAAAAAAAAAAAAAAAAAAAAAAAATTGTCCTTTTATCAAAATTCATCTTTCCAAAATTCGAGATTTTGCTTGGAAAACAAAATATAAAAAAATCACTCAAAAAATGAAAATTTGCACAATTTTGGGAGTGTATTTTGGCCTAGTTGTTCGCTTTATTAACGGTAACACCCAAAATCTCTCGCTCACGAAAACAATGTATATCTATCTGTCTATAACGTAGGCTACTTTAGATTAATAATAAAAGTAATAATAATAATAATAATAATAATAATAATAATAATAATAGCATTTATTGTCTTTGACAGTACAATGTACAATGTACAGCATAATGTGCTTGATATGTATGTCTTTCCTTAATCCTAACAAAATTGGCTGAAGTAGGTTAACTATGTCTTATATGCACCATTGGTAGCAGAGGTTACAACATGGTGACAACACGGTAACTCGAATCGCTTTATGGATGGTTGATTCATGGTATGCCATGATTTCGGAGCTTAGTTTTGTTTTTATATAACAAAGTAATTATTACTAATTTTGCATAATCCGTTGAGTTTACGTGTTACATCATATAAATTCGTTGCAGCTGCATCTATCGATAAACTCTCCAAAAAATAACACTTGGTACCGTTCCATCATTTCATAATTTAAATGGGGGGGGGACAAGAAATTTTCCGCACTGGGTACCACCTAAGCTTGCTATGCCACTGGAGTTTTTCTCAGAATAAAACTAAAATTTTTCACAAAGGCTCTAGAACAGATTACAACATATTTATGTCCCATAGATCCTTTTAACATAATATGTACAGTATAGGGTTAAGGGTTGTATTGAGCCTTGTAAAGTATGAAAAATGTATTCTTCCAAAAGAAGTAAGTGAATACAGCTTGCATAAAAAGTAGTAGGAATTTAACAATTTCATCACAAAAATACCTTGTAAAGTATGAAAAATGTGTAAGTTTTCTCCTAATTTTGATTTATCCAAAAGAAGAAAGTGAATACAACATGCATAAAAAGTAGTAGTAATTTAACCATTTCATTTACAAAAATACCTAGACAAATTTTTGTATCTCTATGCGAAGGAAACATATTATTGAATATCGTTACAAATTATGAAAGGACCTTTTATATTTATAGCTATTTGTAATTAATTAATAGTGATAGAATTAAAACCAATTAACTTATTATAGAAGTATTAAGTTTTTTGTAGCCTATGTGTTACTACGTAGGTGTTTAAATTGCATGGCTCTGGCTTTGAAAAATGATTGATAGTCTTTTCAGTATAGTGTGCTCTCTAGCTGCTGATGTGGGAGATGCCTGCTGAAAGCACTGAGTTGCAGCCCTCTAATATCCCTTCATCCCATTCATTGTAAATTTGAAATGGCTATAACAGAATAATTCAACAGTACACATAAATAAATAAACTAGTAAGTAAAATACAGTCCACTCACCAAGTCACTTCATTGACGAGGTAGCCATAAATCATTATCTTGATAAAGTAATGTCAATGTTCACAATCACAAGGCACTAAAGAAAGTACTTGATCCTTATTTATCTTGCTAAAGTAATGTCAATTTTCAGAATCACACGAACACTAAATAAAACACTTCGATCATTATTTATCTGACTAAAGTAATGTCAATTTTCACAATCACACGACACGAAAGAAAACACTTTGATCCTTATTTATCTTGCTATAGTAAAGTCCAAATTTACTCAAACACTCAACGCTTGGTGGTGCAGTTTCAATTTTATTTTGAAACGAATAACCAGTTCCTATTAACTTATGCCACAGATAATTAAATAAGCTTACCCAAAATGGTAGGCTTAGTCTCAGATGACTATCTTATACTAATAACTAGGCCGTGTATAACTTCGCCATTTATTGGCACAGAATTTAAAACAGTTAAGTGAAAAAAGTTTATACGAGTCTCCGTTTATTTGTAAGAGCCATGAGGTTACATTGTGAGAATGACCTTACAGTTTTATCCGCCTCACACGAATATCTTTGCAATACATAAAAGATAAGTTTTGTGATGATAGCCTATAATTACTATTATCCTTCAGGCGATTTTCTCGATTTTGTTTAACCATCGTTAATTTTCATCCAATATTAAGAAAAAGTTGAAAGATTGGAAGATTATAAAAAAATTATATAATTATGCTTTTAAGAAATTTGGCTTTCTTTCAAAGACACACATAAATATCTAGACATGTTCTTTAAAGTAAAAATTATGTGCTTAGGTGGCCTCAAAACACATTTTAATTATTAAAACTCTACATAGAATTTTAGTGTCTAACGCCGTACTTCATTTACAGCATGCCTACCTATGATACTAGTAGATAAAGTGAATTTACAAGCCTGGATATATTTATGCAGTAGGCCTTCTTATTTCTGTATTTTGTAATGTTAAGAAATGAATGTTGAAATCGTTAAATTATATAATTAACTATAGGCTACTATAGGCCTTATTATTACACAGTTTTATCAAGTACGTTTACACTATATAATTAATAAAGTTCATTGCTATTAACATTATGGATTATTCAATATACAATAATATACAATATACAAGAATACCGAAAATGTGATCTTATTAAATGCAATACAATAATAACTAGGGCCCGGATTTTTATGTGCTAAAATACTTTAAAATATTTATTTTTTATGTGCTAAAAATGTTAAAAATACGTGCTAAAATTTTAAAAATATGTGCTAAAACTTTTTAAAAAATCTGAAAAAAGAAAGAAAGAAAAACACCAGTGTGCAAACAAATGTCATCTCCAGATTATGGATCACAAATCCTTGCCTATTATCCGAGAATAATGCCTTATATTGAGAAAAGGAACGTTCTACATCACACGATGTTAACCTTGCATATTTGAAGAGGGGTATATCACTAACACTCACACAATCAAGTTCACTTACGTTTTGGCCTTCCAAAACTTGAGCGACTTTGCAGAGGGTTTGGTAGCCACCATTTTTCTCAAGCCTTTAAATTTTGTTCTTAGAACTTCTATTTTCGAACCTGAGATAGTGTTAAGTTGCCTTTCAACATACTGTATTTCTTTAACTGAATTACGCAATGTTGAGTTTGGGTTCTGTTCTTCCCCGATAAGCAAGTGCAAGTGAATCACTCTCACCTCATTGCAAGTGACACAAATTTTTGTTGTAAAATGTTAAAAGGGAATGAGGAAAAGTACTAAAATATTTATTTATGGAGAATATATCCAAAATATTTATTCAAGTTGACGTAAATTAGGACTAATGGCTTCCTATTTTTGTAAAAAATATGTTTTTATGCAAAATAAAATTTGAAATTTGTGGTTGTCGGATGAGCATCAGGAAAAAAGTTACATAAAAAATCCGGAAAAGTACTAAAATATGTATTAATGGAGAAAATATCGAAAATATTTATTCACATAACTCTTTTTGTAAAATATGTGTTTTTATGTGAAATAAAATTTGGAATTTGAGTTTGTCGGACCTCGATTTGGATACTAAACTTTGTTTTAGGAATGTACGCATCAGGAAAAAAAAACTTTTTTTTACATACAAATCCGGGCCTTAATAATAACTTACACGTCTATTGTTTTAAGCATTAATATGATTTGCAAAGTAGCGGCCATTTCAAATCTCAGTAACAAATTGGCGCCATTGAGTTGAACACGGACCTTATATTCTGGCATTTGAAGCAAACGATAACGTCGCAATTCCATGAATGTAACGATTAATTTTTAAAAAGCTCTTATTAAAGAAAATGAATAAATACATACAATTGAAAATGCACCTTTTCCGCACGAAAGTCACGATTTTTTTAGAACATATTTCGTATTCTGCACTAAAGCCCGAGGTCTCGTCGAAAACTGGCCTTTCTCGTGTAAATGTAGAAACGTTTCTGATTGGCTGTTCAGATCAAGTTGACGTAAATTAGGACTAATGGCTTCCTATTTTTATATTTTTTACAATCTGATATCAAAATTATCAACAAGAAAAAGGAACGAAATCGTGTCAGCTCAACATAACATTTTCCGAGTGAAATTATGGTTTTTCGTCAAATATCTCACTAAATTTTCATGGAAATGCTTCTAATTAGTTGCCAAACAAATTATTGCTTTTATAATGTTATTGTAAGTCGAGTAGGATAATGAAATTAATGAAATATGTAATCTGCTCGCTATAAGTCTAGTAGGCTTACATGCATAATTAATGAAACTAATGTAATAAATTCCAACTTGAATTACCATAAATTATTAACTATATTATTACATTTAAGTATTAAATGATATATCATAATTTAAAAGTTAACGCTAGGCCTATATGTAGGCGGAAAATTATGGAAATCACTTCGAAGCTAGGGACGACAATAAAAAAAACAAAGATTGGCTGGTCCCGGGATTCCATCCTGTCTCATCCAGGTTGTAAATTTGCCACAAAACACTTTTCAACTATTACTTCAGTAATATCACAAATCACTTGGTTTGTTTCTAATCTTTCTCCTAGTTTAACTTCTCCCGTTGTAGAAACGTTTATGTGGCCCATGCCGCCCGGGCCTTACAGAGCTCCGACCTATCAGGAGAGGAATTACCTTTGGACAACATACAAATCTTTCTTGACCAGCAAAGTCCTCCCCGGATGAGTGATCAGTCCAATGCCAGGGCCACCTCCGAGACAACACGAACACGCAAGACTATCAGTCGCACACACTCATTCCGAATAAAGCGCGGATGGGAAAATGACGGCCAGATGAAATTCGGGAACCACGGGGGCCTAAAGTTACCCGATATTCGTTACACAAGTCGCACCTAGGAACGTTTCCCGACCGAGAATCGAACCCACACCATATGCGCAATGGGAACGAACGCTTACCATGTTCACAGGGATGGATCAGCGTGTTTATTTACTTCTTTAAAACTAGCCTCTAGCCTCTATTAGCAGTGGTCTTCTCCAACCATCATGTGAATAGTTAATTATGAAATGACTTAATTCATGGCCTGCTATGAATAACTTTCTTATTATGTGAGTGGAATCTTTGTAAGACACACGCAACTCAAAGGTCCACAGCTGGCTTTGTCTAGGTGACAACTACCACCAGTCCAACACACCAAACACTGACGCCCTGACTGACTCACACCTTCTGCAACACTTGCGATACCAATGCATTGGTAACCCCCTCCCCAGAAAAATGCTGTCTTATCGTACTGCCTATAGAGCCTGTCTTCCCTTTGCAAGCTACAACCAACTTTCAGCTGCTTCTGCAGATAAAAGTACATTGCTTTTCGAAGGATCAGTTACTCGTAAACCTTATTTCATTTTAACTTTCTAGGCTGTAGATTACCGTATTACTTTTTTGTGTTTTGTTAGTTCATATTTTTCACTAAATTTTAGTGTCGTCACACTCACACACATATGCAAGCACAGACGCATACATTATGTATATATGAGGGTTGGAGCATAAGTTATGACAAGTATTTTCTTTCTCAGAGTAAGATAAGTAAGGTACCATGATATGTTGTATGTAGCGTTGCCACCTGTCCCGAATTAGGCGGGACATCCCGCATTTTAAGAACATTTTCAGCGTCCCGAATTATGCCTAAGAGGGACGCATTATATTGCGGGACGCCAAATTATTCCAAAACAAAATATGAGACGGTAAATTATTCTTAGTGGCATATTTTGTGAATTTCGACTCATGATCAAGATAGAGATATTGTTCCATCGCTAAAATGTATCGTGTTGGCAGCAGTGAAATCACCGTCAAAGACTCTGTGAAGGCACTTAATGTACTCGTAGAATCTGATGTTAATTTGGATGAGTTATATGAGGAATTATGCTTTAGTTCCTGATAGCAATGCATTTGTGGATAGATTGTCCTCTCATGAATCTAAAATGGACAGAATCCAGAGACATGTGCTCAGCTGACCTCATAAAGAGTGAAATAATAATTTCTACAAATGTTATAGATAGCTGTAAACACTATGTAGTGAGAGTGACACAGATCAAAGAACTATTAGAACTGCCAAATCAAAAAAGAAATACAGCTTCAAGTCGTGAATTTGCCCAGGTTTTTTAATTTTATTATTATCATGCTAATCTTTTCTTTTCTAATGTTAGTGTTACTGTTACACAGCTTTTTGGCTTTGTAATGAATATATTCCATCTTTCTATTATTAATACATTGTTCCAAGTACGAATTTAGGTATGAAGATCGGCGATCTGCATATATTCGATAAGTGTCCCTCCTTAGCCTTACAGAAAGGTGGCAACCCTAGTTGTATGTCACGGAAGAATGTGGCAGATCAAGTACAGTATATGGACACATCATTTGGTAGCATTGTGATGTACGGTTATAAAATAGAGGCGACGGTAATTTAGTTTTGAGTCAGCCTCCGTGCAGAATGGATATGACAAGATGTGTATTGTCAAAATAGTCACTATCCGAGAGAGATATGCCGGAGAATACACAGGATGGAAGCTTTGGGTAATAATGTCCATCCGTACCGAACTTTAAGCGATCATGGAGAGAAAGTGTGCTTTCATGCTTCCAACTAGCGCATATAATTTGTATATTTCAAAATGGTTCCAGATTTTCAAAAGAAAAATAGTTTCCATGGTTTACGCCCCATCCCTCGTTTTTGTAATGAGTTATTCGTTACTCAAGATAACCCCATTCGCAATTTTTCAAGTGATAATTTTATAATTTCATTGATTGATTTCGAACCGCCTGCGTGGTCTTGTGGTTAGCGTCGCTGACTACAGATCCGTAGGCCCGGGTTCGATCTCCGGTGCCTCCTCTGATTTTTCTGAGGTCTGGAACGGGATGTACTTAGCCTCGTGATACAAACTGAGGAACTACTTTATAGAGAAGTAGCGGCTCCGATCTTGGAAACCACCATTAAGACCGTGGGTGTCGGCATGCCGACCACATGCCCCCCCCCCCAATCTTGCCATCTGCCTATGGTAGATGACGCAGCGGTCGGGTGGTAGGCCTAGTCCCTTCAGGGATGTAGGGCCACAGAGTTTAGTTTTGACTGATTTCTACCTAGACCTTATGCAGTGATTTTGACTAAAATTCACCGCGAATTTATTTCACATTATGGAGAGGAGAGGTTTATTTGATAAATAAATTCTTATTATCTTCAAATCTCCTTGTGTTCCATATATTTTCAGTATCCATTCATTTATATAGGCTACGAATTTATTTAATTGCCTGATTACTTAACATCAGATTTGAATCAATGTAAATCACGGACTGTACCACGGCGCCTTCACACAATGTGACCATTGCATTTCTTGTGAAGTGCTTATAGTGACGAATAAACTTGTCTATTGTCTATTGCCATAGGTTGCACAGCGAATCTGTCAATGTACGCAATGCGTCATGGCACAAGAACAAGACGGTACATGAATTAACTTTGGGATCAAACTTAATATCAGTCAGCCATGTTAGCGATGAGAAATTAATCATGCATCTTATCAATAGAGGCGCTGTTCCAAGTTCCAAGTTCCAAGTTCCAAGTTCGAAGGTTCAAATGAAAAATCAGCCATAGTTGTTCGTAATTGCAGGTTTCTAGACAGTGCGGGAGTGACGGTTGTATTTTTTTATACTTAAAAGTGTGTTTATTTCGCTTTTAGCTAGTGAATTTGTTAACAGACAATACTATATCAAGTCTTTGTGACAGCGTGAAGAAAAGGACGGTTGGAGACATTGCCAGGTGAGTGCTGTTAGTAGATAAACAGAATCAGTCAGATGGCTAGGACGGTGAGGAGGGAATCAACATGAAATGGCTTCCCTTGACCTTGAAGATACCGTCCTTCAAATCGCGCCACCCTTTGTCTATTTCTGTTAGCAAACTCCACCGTCAGTTTCATTAGGTTCCTATATGCAGTAAACTGGAACACACACACCAATTCATGTAGTGCCCATGTTCCTCTAAGGATAAATCAAGCTGTTTGCAATAATTTGCAGTTCCATTGCTGTTAATAGACTGTTTCAATCAGATGGTCATGCTAGGACAGCCAAGGATGGCTATAGTATGGGGTTTAGGTGCCGACTTCGAGGAGGGGGCTATGCATTTTCAACGCTAACCCTATTTTTGTAAGCGTTGAGATTGTTGCACTATTTATATTTTTTCTTAGTCACTGTTTATTCTAATGTATGTGAGTACACACTAATTTTGTCAATTAGTCTTCTTAGTAACATTAAGGTATATAAAATTAAGATTTGCAGATTTGACCTAACTTTAAAAATATATCTAAAATCAGGTTTGTATGAGTTAGCACTATCTCCCGTGACTAATTTACTATTGGGTGTGCTCGCCAATCCTAATCTCTAAAAGGCTTTGTCCTGACTGACTGACTGACTGACTGACAGGAATCAACGTAGAGCCTAAACTGTAACAGGTAGAGACTTGGCATTTTGATAGTACCTTTGTTTCATAATGTAGGTGCTCACTAAGAAAGGATTTTGAAAAATTCGGATTCTAAATGCCAAAAATTAAATGTTTTTGAGAATACTTAATCCCTTTTTACACAGAATTATCGAAACAAAATCACAGAACATATTGTTGCCAGTTTTATCAGATGGGTTTGGATTAAATGAAATGGAAGTATGACAAATTAGAGAAGGTATCAATACACGGCCTCCTTTATTGTACGCCTCCTTTAGGAGGCCGTGATCAATATAATTCATGTTATCTATATTAATAAAAGGAATTGTCTGACTGTCCGCGATGCCCAGCGAAATCTACTGAACGCAGAGATCTGAAATTTTAAACATAGGTGGGCTGAAGGGTCGGAAAATGCACCTCGAAGCCGGAATTTTAATTTTAGCTTTCGTTCGTAAGTTATGAGTGAAAAACGGACAAAAAACGTGCATTTTTTTGCGTTTTCGAAACATCAGTTTTGAGTAATACATTTCAATGTCAAATCAATTACAGTTGGCTTTGGCTATTTTTGTCATACCTTGAAAATAAAACTTTCCCGATCGCTTGAATGTTGTAAGCCCTAAATATGGTCAAACATCGTTTTATTTGGACGAAACTCCCTATACAGTAGAGCCTCGGTAATTCGAGCCCCGGTATTTCGAGGTTCCGTGTAATTCGAGCTGGTCATAAGAAAATTAAAATTTTCCATAAAACTAGAGTAAAATCCCGTTTTTATACGATGTCCGCATGTAAGTTTTACGCACTTCCGAATGCGTTACATTTTGAGCTTTCTTTCAATTTTTCCATTTACAAAAATGCAGGTAAAACTGTCCCACTTAGGGTTTTTGTTCATAATACACAGAAATAACCTTGGCTTCAGACTGCTAATGCATTTCTATTACAGATTGACAGAAATCTGTCAAATCGTTAGGTTCGATTTTTCTTTGTCGGGTGTAGATGTAGATGTAGATATCTCGTCCTGTAGATCCTGTGTTGAGCGGGGCTCAAGGATATAGAACACGTCAGATCAAAAAATACATGCATCTTATAACAATAATATAGGTCTACAGAAACTGCAAGCTGCCAAATTTATCCAAGCTGGAAATATTCCTCCAAATTGTAGAAGGTGTGAGTTATTAAAAATTCCTTGACAGCTGTTTTGAAATGTTTGCTCTTTCTTTGAATACATAATAATTTAATGTTGTTTGGAAGCTTGTTATATATCTGTACTGCAGAATAATACGCACCCTTCTGAAAGAGTTTTAACGAGTTATTTGGTCTGTGTAGATCATTCATGTTTCTGGTAGTACGTCCATGTACACTAAAATTAGTTTGAAATTTATCAATATTATTCACTACATAACACATAACAGAGTATATATACTCCTCTGTAAGAGTGAGGACTTTTAATTTTTCAAATAGCGGTTTACAAGATTCCCTTTTTTTCTTTCCACATATTATTCTTATTGCCCGCTTTTGTAATCTAAATATTTTCTCCCTATGGGTAGAGTTGCCCCAGAAAATTACCGAGTGAAAATATGCAAAATATACCATAAGTAATGCATCCTGTTTTAATATATTATTCAAAATTCTTAAAGCAAAGCACGCTGAACTCAGTTTTGGACTTATCATTTCTATGTGTGTCTTCCAGTGAAGATTTTGGTCAATTTGTAGTCCTAAAAATTTTACATTGCTAATTTCTTGTATGATTTGTGTTCCATAATTAATTTCAAGATTTGAGATACATCTGTTTTTTGTCCTAAATTGTATAAAATGGGTCTTATCAATATTAAGTGTCATTTTATTAGCTAGAAACCATGTGTTTAACTCTTGAAAAGCCTTTGTAGCTATTCTTGATAAATGTTCTTGTGACGTTCCTGTTACAAGTACACTAGTATCATCTGCAAAGAGCAATACCTTTGATTCGTCACTTAAGTTATAGGGCAAGTCATTAATGAAAATTAAAAAGAGCAAAGGTCCCAGTATTGATCCCTGAGGTACCCCATTCTTAACAATCCCTAGGTTAGATTCATTTCCATTTATTATTACCTTTTGAGTTCTATCAGAAAGATATGATTTGAACCACTTAAGTGTTAAATTATCGAACCCATAATGATCCAATTTTTGAAGTAATATTTCATGATTTATACAGTCAAATGCTTTAGCTAAGTCGCAGAAAATTCCCAGAGCATATTTCTTTTTATCTAACGCTTCCAATATTTCTGTAGTAAGTTGAAATGTAGCATTCTCAGTGGACATGCCGCTTCTAAATCCAAACTGAGATGAAGTAAGAATGTCATTCAAATTAAGATAGTGTATTACGCGGTTGTACATGACTTTTTCAAAAACTTTTGAAAATGAGGTTAAGAGTGATATAGGTCTGTAATTTGATGGTAGATTTTTGTCACCTTTTTTAAAGAGGGGCTTAACAATAGCATGCTTCAGTCTTTCTGGAAATATTCCATTTTGTAATGAACAATTGCATATGTGATTAAGAGGTTTACTGAGTTCCGATGAGCAGCTTTTTAATAACTTATTACTTATCTCATCCCATCCAGACGAGCTTTTACTTTTGAGAGACTTGATTATATTTTCAATTTCTATGTGGGAAGTCAGGTTCAATTGAAATCTATGGTTCCAAACTGTAGATTTTGTTAGTAGGTCTACTGCCTTAATGTTAATATTATTTATAGGAATACATTTCTCTGCAATATTTATAAAGTGACTATTAAAAGCATTTGTAATGTCTGATAAATTATCTAGTTTTATGTTTTGGTATATTAATGATGTACAATCATTGTTTCCCTTTGTTCTCCCCGTTTCGTTTTTTATTATATTCCATACAGTCTTAACTTTATTATTTGATTTATTAATTACTTGTGAAAAATGCCTACTTTTTGCTTCTTTGATTACTTTCTTCAGTATGTTGCAATACTTTTTATAGTATTCCTTATGAGTTTGGTTGTTACTGGTTCTATATTTTAGGTAGAGCTTTCTTTTGTTTGCACATGATATTTTAATACCAGCAGTTAACCATGTGTTATTCCTTGAATTAGGTAAATTAGCAGTTTTCTTTTTTGGAAAATTTGCCTCAAAAAGTCGTGACACTATGTTTAGGAATTCACTTAATTTACTATCTACTTTGTCATAGGATAACATAAATTCCCAGTTTTCATTCGCAAGATCTTGTTTGAAATTTAAAATTGAATCGTCATTCATTACTCTAGTCATATTACTATGAGCATGTTTACTGTTCGAATTTACTTTAATATTGTTCAGCACTAACATTTGTGCATCATGATCTGATAATCCATTTAATATTGGAAGTACTTTAAAATTAAAATGTTTTTCTATATCTATGAATATATTATCTATTGATGTTTGGGAGTCGTTCTGAATTCTCGTTGGAAAGTTTACTATGA
This sequence comes from Ectobius pallidus, assembly GCA_964059195.1. Lineage (NCBI taxonomy): Eukaryota > Metazoa > Arthropoda > Insecta > Blattodea > Ectobiidae > Ectobius > Ectobius pallidus. The sequence goes on along the minus strand of CAXKWD010000006.1, from coordinate 26,688,599 downwards.
AATCTAGATTATAGCTACCCAATAAAGATATCAGTCTGGTCTTCTTCTCACTATCAATTGAGAAATCTACATTAAAGTCCCCACACAGAATAATATTTACGTTAGTACTATACAGTGAATTAAGAACCCTTTCTAACTGATTTACAAAATAATTGAAATTACCTGATGGTGCCCTGTAAATGGCTAGTATTACAAATGTATCATTGTCAAAATTCAATCTGGCTGAACAACATTCAAAATCCTGTTCTTTACAGAAGGAACTTGTGTCTATATCACTGAAATGTAAGTTTCTTTTGATAAATATACTCACACCTCCACATTTAATGGAATGTCTACAAAATTTTGAACATAGTGAAAAATTATCAATTTTTAATTGTTCAAGATCTGTTTCTGCACAGTGGTGTTCCGTTAGACAAATAACTTGAATTTCCTGTTTATTAGAATTAATTGTATCCTGAATGGCTAAGTTAAATTCTTCAATTTTATTTTCAAGCCCCCTTATGTTTTGATGAAATAGTGCAAATGATTTATTAGTTCTATAGGCCTAAGTGTATTACTATTATTGACTTGAGATATGCATATAGGCCTAAGCTGTTGGATTCTTTCACTTAGATTCCCCCTAAAAAACGAGTCGAGCCACCATCTATGACAGGAATAGGCCTGTTACAATCTAGTACATTACACTTCAACTCCTCTGCAACCAGCTCTGCCAGTGTCTTCTTTCCTCGAAGGTTGAGATGGAGTCCATGCCTGGTATACTCTCCCCTTCTTAAGCTGCTAACAGAAACAACATTGAAGTTAATATGATCACTAGAGAATTTCCACAACTTATCATTTATAGCTTTTACCTTTGATCGAAGCGAGGGCTTGTCGTACCTGTGGAATAATTCAACAAAATCTATATTAGTATGCATGCTACCTTCAGAAATACTATCAAGATCTGCTGCAACTGAATAGCTCGTGTCAATCAATTGTACAGTGCATATTTCCCCATACTTTCAGAAAAGAATACTGTATTGTTACAGTAATCCCTACTTAGCGACAATCGTAATTAAAAGTGTTTTTCTAGTAGCGTCGCTTTCCCGTTCCACTCTATTAAGGGTCAGACAATGACTTAATCCTTAAAGGATGCCGATGTAGCAAATTGGAAATTTTTGACAATATATACATACAGGCGTAACACAGGTATGTAGGCCTGCTATATTGTTTATTTATTTATTATTTAAACCATTATTGTGCTCATTAAACATTTATTTGCGATTTACCCATTGATTTATTGATATTTCCGTATAATCCGAGTTTTTTGTAATTCGAGGTAGCCTCAGCCCCAATTAGCTCGAATTATCGGGGTTCTACTGTACAGAGGTTTTCTGGGACAAGGAACTCGAATCTGAGGTCGCTTTTACCAGGCGACGCTATCTAATCGTGGTATGTAGTCCACGCGATTTAGGTGTTAATAAATATAATGATTTAACTATTATGCTCTTAATTTTTTATTCTTGAAATAATTATCGCGGGCGAAGCCGCGGGCACATGCTAGTAATATTTATATAGTAATATTCAGGGCACGGATTCTAATGACATGTCATCTTTTTATTGATGCTGCATAGACATTGCCAACTTGTTGATAAATCCTAATCATGGCCTCTAGATTATAGAAATGCATATTTAATGGGTCATTTTTTGTCATTTATGTCATTTTATACTTTTAGGGCGTTTATTTCAATTTTACGGCATTATTTTGTCATTTTCGTGTCATTTGCTTCCTTATTTTATCATTTGCAAGCATTTACATTGAGTATATTCTTATATATTTAAATAAATTACTAGGTTAAATCAATTTTTATAGGAACTACTTTAAAAACAATTTCCTTATTTTTCTTCTCAGATGCTCCCATGAAGAACAAAAAACAAAGCTTTTAGACCTACAACATCCTTTCTGCATTTATAGATTTCACAATTATGTATGTGTCTACAATACTAATTTTTATAAATAAAATATCAGTTTTTAGGTAAGTTAATTCTTTATAATTATTAAATCATTTTCTTTAAAATTTAGGATTATTTTATAGGTTATTTTTCAAACAATTTTAGGTTATCAGAATCCGAGCATTGGTAATAATAATAATAATAAGAAGAAGAAGAAGAAGAAGAATATTTCTTTATTTAGTGTAGCAGAGTTAGGCCTTAAGGCCTTCTCTTACACTCAATCAGAGACAGAAAGAACGTGAACAAACAAATACACTAACATAGTTCTATCTAATATAATAAAAGGAAGTGTTTGTCTCTCTGTGCGCGATGGCTAGTAATATCTATAGCTCGCAGAGATTTGAAATTTTAAATATAGATGAACTGAAGGGTGGCCGAATGCATCTCGAATCTTCCTCTCATTAATTAGCTGAAGTCAGATTTTATGGGGGAATTGTGCTCGAGTGAATGAAGTTTTATTAATACTAAAGAAAGTTGTGAGAATATTTACTAGTTCATTCAACAGGACATATTGTAAACCACTGTTGAGCTAAAAATTTTAACTGTAATTAATTTATATATTTATTATTTTTAATCTTTATTAAAATAAGGTACATGATTTTAAAGTAAGGAAAACTGGATTCAGTGGCAGACATGACGCTTCCACTCTTGAAAACAAGACTACATTCGTGGCTAATAGTCAACCCCTTCTATAGCCTGAGCGAATTCTTTGAAACTGACCGTGTTGTCATTTAACACATATTTTGTTCTATTATATTATCTATGTATTTTTAAATTTTATTGTCTGTGTTTTAAATTGACTATATAGACAGCTATAAATGAGTAATTACAAATTTTGTACATTGAGTTTTTTTTATTGTGGGATTAATCGATTGGATATAGTGTCTTTGTGTGTATAATGTATTTGACGAGTTCAATTGCATTCTACGTCATTCTTAAAGAACAATAAGCTTAAACTTAAACTTAAATTTAAATTTAAAGAAGCCAGTTTTATAATTTTCGCTTTCGTTCGCGAGTTATGAGTGAAAACTGGTAGGAAACGTGAATTATTTGCTCTATTGAAGCATCAGTTTTGGGTATTACATTTCATTTGCCGAATCAGTTGCAGGTGGCTTTGATTTTTTGTCATAACTTGGAAATAAGAGCGATTTAAATATAACGCATGCAATTATCTATCACTTCAATTTTGTAGACTCACCCTAGTCGATTCATTTCTTTATATGTCAAGGCACGCAGATATCTCAAATTTTCAACATAGACGGAAGAGGGATAATGAGTATAAATGCAAAATTGATCGATTTGGACGGAACTCGCTAAACAGGGGTCTTCTGAGCCAGGGAACTCCAATCTGAGTTTTTTTTCCCCCGGATGGTGCTTTCTAGTTGTGGGATGTACTCAAAACCCGAATTTTTATCTATTTCATTATAATTATTTAATCGTTTAGTTTATAAATGATTTCTGTTAATTCACGTAAATATGTTTTAATTATTTTGCTCTTATTTTTTATTTATTTTTGAATTAATTATCGTGGGCGAAGCCTCGGGCACCTGCTAGTAGGTAATAAGAATACACTAGTTATATACACTCAAAGTAGTTAATTGCGTCTATGTTATATAAAATTAAACTGTTTTAAGGAAACATTTTGCACTAAGAAAGAAAGTAAATTAACTTGAGACCTATACGAAAAACTATAAAACAAAAAAATGTATACCTAAAGAATTTGTGTTTTTTAATAGGCCTATACATTCTTTTAGTCTAGTTTGAAATGTTGGGGGCATCGAACGTAAACAAACGTGTTAAGATTTTTAGTAGTTCAAGGTGGTTAGTATATAGTTATTTAACGACGGGGATGTAGGCCTGTGACCATCGCCGGTGTGCCGGAATTTTGTCCCGCAGGATTTCTTTTACGTGCCTATAAATTTACTGACATGAGCCTATCTCATTTATGCACACTTAAATACCATCGGCTTGGACCGGGATCGAACCCGGCACAGAAAGCCAACGCGATACTGACTGTGCCACCTAGGATAATGCTCAAGGAAAGTAGTAGTATTGTTAATACTACAATAATTATTGATTAATCAGACTAAGAACAGAGTGTTTGTTTATTAATTAATAATGGCATTTGTTGTAGAAAAAGGACTTTCAACATTAATTTTATTGTACTTGAATGTGATTTTCAGTTTCTGAGTGAGCACCTCCAATAATTTTTAGAAATCAGCGCCCTTGGTATGGGGAGGGATTTGAACTGAAATGGCTTCCCTGACCTTAAAGATACCGTACTTCAAATCACACCATCCTTAGCCTAAAGATACCGTACTTCAAATCACACCAGCCTTAGCCTGTTTGTATTACACTTGATCCAAGATGTTTAAAGAACTAAAGTACACAACCTAATGCGAACTTATAAAGCACAGTTCATAATAGTTAGTTCGATTACATACAGTCGATCATACAGTAAAGTCAATTGATTTCTCTTTTTTATATCAAGCGCCAAGGATCGCGGGCTCGATTCCCAATGTTTTATATATAAACACAAGGGCTCGTCGGGTTTCAAAGTCAGAACACCAAGTTTATAATTGAAGGATGGAGGATTCTTTATTTCCTATTACACAATGGTCAATACAGTCAGAAAACTCCTGAATGTTCTCCAAATCACTCTTCTGTCCGGTGCTCACTGCCACGTCGCAGCACTGTCCCAGTCCAATCCAGATCAGCTCACCAGCTCTTCCGTTCACTAGTTCCTCCGTTCACCCTTCTCTCCGGTCACTAGTTCCCCGTTGACTAGGTCTTCCGCTCGCGGGTCCCTCCGGTCACACTAGTCCCTCCGGTCACTGGCTCCTCAGCTTCTCAAGTCCTCAGCTGCGCTGATCGGTTCCCTCCGTCCAGGTCCTCAGCTCCTCAAGTCACCCTTACTTGAGGTCGCGCTGATCAGTGCTCTCCGCCCAGTTCACACTCCGACGCTGACTCTCTCCCGCTGTTACTTTTTTTTTTTTTTTTTTTTTTTGTGCCCACCCTTACCCCCGGAGTGCCAAGCAATTAAGCCTAAACCTCCGGTCAGACCAAATTTTGGTAACCATATGTTATGTGTGTATACCTATTGTGCCCTTATGTACATCCGTAGGGGATGTTGATGGTGTGACGTGTTTGGGCTGAGTACTTGTGTCTTTGTACTTTGGCGCAGGATAGACCTAAGTGCGGATAGGTCTTATGTGCAATATTTCCGAGTGTGTTTCTTTTTAGTGACATGTAGTTATGTATTCTAGAGATTTGTAGTGCGTGTATCTGTTTGAGGGGATTATTGACCAGTCCGGCATTCGCCTAAGAACGAGGGAAACCCCTCAAAAACCTCGTTCGGACTGGAGCAGTGGCCAAATGACCGTCTACTTTGGTGTGTTAATTTACTATAGACTTTTCGAGAAGTGCTGTTTTTGCAAAGGTTTTAAGGGCTGGGAAGGTGTTTTTATGCGTCCAGAACGTGAGGTCCGGTGCCCAGGCTTCCTCTTCTGCCCTAGCGGCTTCGTGGAGGAGTAGTCGAGCTTCTCGATATCGAGGACAAGTATACAGCATATGATACATGGTGTCTGGTTCGCTGTCCTCACAAGCGCATAGATCGTCGTCTGTGAGATTGAAACGGATTAAGTTAGCGGCAAAGTTGCCGTGGCCAGTTAATACCTGTGTGACGAAGTGGTCCAATTTAATCCATGGCATTTTAAGTATATTTCTGATATTTGGGAAAAAGTCACGAGTGATTCTACCATTTTGGGCAACTACCCATTTTTGCTGCCAAATATCTATTAACTGTGAGTGAATGCGTTCATAAAGATGTGATCGATCTAAGCTCTCAAATTCCCTTGGTCCGATTTGAAGGGCACCTAATTGAAAATTAATTTGCTTCCGCACTTTGTACCTGGCTATCCGTTCCTCAAGCAGAAGATCAACAGGAAGAACACCAGCTATGACTGGTAGAGTATCATTCGAAACAGTGGAGTAGGCTTTAGTTATTCGCAAGAGAGAATGTCGCTGGGCAGATTTGAGTTTACGGATGTGATGTGTGTTAAGTTTAGTGGCCCAAGCGTTTGCAGCATACGAGACAATAGCCTCAAAAATAGCAGAGTAAAGTATACGATAGTTAGTGAATTTGTATCCCCACTGCTGTCCAGAAAGTCTGGCTAGGGCCTGAAATATGTTGTTAGCTGTAGCACTGATTCTTTGAATATGAGCGGTGAATTTATTACCTTCTTGTAAAGTTATACCCAAATACTTTGTTTCTCGAACATATGGGATCCGGTCTTGTCCTATCCTGATGATTGGAGGGTGATTTCCTATTTTCCCCTTGAGGAGCATTGAGTTTGTTTTAGTTTTAGAAATCTTTAGCTTTGCTTTGTGGGACCAAGTTTCCAGAATTGTTAGTGCTCTATTAGCTTTGCGTTCGAGATCTGTTCTGGACTCACCTTCGATAATAATTACTGCGTCGTCGGCATAGGCTATAACGTCAGCGTCTTGAGTCTGTTCAAGTTGCCTGAGGGCTTCATCAAACACCAGGTTCCAGACCTTGGGTCCCAATACTGAGCCTTGGGGACACCCTTTGGATGCGGCCTTTGTGAATGAAGGAAGGTTATCCCTTAGCGTTATTCGTCTGGACCGAAAGTAGTCACTGAGGACGGCATATATGTTCTGTGGACAGTTTATATTACGAAATCTCTCCAGGGCGTGTGGCCACCAGACGTTGTCAAATGCGCCTTCTATATCTACGAAGATGGTAAGCACGTATTTAGAATTAGATGTGGTTACTATTTGCTGGAGCAGTGAAGCTGCATCCTCAGTACATCTTCCAGGGCGGAATCCAAATTGCCTGGGCGAGTATGATTTTTCTAGAGAAGTGTCTATTTTGGAAGCTATGAAATGTTCAAAGATCTTTCCCATGACAGGGAGAAGACAGATTGGTCTGTACGACTTGGCCAGAGATGGATCTTTGGTGTCATTTTTCAGAATAATTTTGAGTAGTCCCATTTTCCAGGCATTGGGAAATATACCAAGGCTAAGGCACGCATTGTATATCTAGAGAAGTTTCTCTTTAAGGAGCGGACCTCCTTTCTTAATGAATTCTGGGTGGATTTCATCAATGCCGGGGGCTGTTCGATTTTTGGTTCGGTCTATAGCTATTTCAAGATCTGTTGTATCGAAAGGGGTGGCGTTGTACTCATTCTGGTATGGTCTTCGCGCAGCCCTGCGGAGTTTCCCCTACATCAGAATCATCGGGGACCAGGGCGTCTGTCAGAGTGGTGGCCACAGTGTCCCACGTGTCGGCAATCGTGCCATCTGGAGTACGGAGACTATGGATGACTGTGCGCGGGTGCAGTTTTTTCGTCATAAGTTTATAGGCAATCCCCCATGAGTTGATGACACTTTGCTCTGTGACAAAGTTCCGCCAGCTTTCTACTTTCGCGAGATAAATCGCTCGTGACTATTCTCTACGTGATTGAGCGTATTCTGCGTAATATCTGTCCCGGTTAGGCTGTTCGCGAGCTCTATTGGCCTTTTGGAACTTTCGCCTTTTCCTGTTAGTGTCTCGCCTGAGTTGATCAAGAGCATCGCTCCACCAAGGCACAGCTTTCTTTCCAGGGAGTGTCATGGGAATACTTTTTCGTGCTGCTTGGGAAACGGCAGCAGTGAGTTGATGCACCTGATGAATTACTTCCATAGTGGAGTTTAGGGGAGAGTTGAGAGGAGTTAGGTTAGTTTCTACGTTATTATAGAAAGCTTGCCAGTCTGCATTTTTGAGATTATAGCGCCTGGCATGACGTATTGTATTTACAATAGTGTCTTCAATAACTATTTCTAGAACATTATGTGCACTGGTCCCGATTTCTGGCTTAATGGTCCATTGAACATTGCGGCGGCACATGTCTCGTGAGATTAGCGAGACATCGATGTGCGATTGGCCTAGCCTAGTTTTCTCCCGCTGTTACTGACTGCTACGGACTGACTGTTCTCCCATTGGCTGGCTCATCCTCTCCTCGGATTTACTGACTGACTCTTCACGGACCGTCTCTCGCCAGCTCTGAACCTTCACTGACCGCGTCGGCTCGGCTCACACTCCTTATATAGTCTCTACGAATATTCCAGAGCCGTCGTCTCGAAAGTTCCGCCCGCGCGGACTCTAGAATGCGCGCTGCGCTGCGCGGGCACACCCCTTAGCGCGAGCTCCTCCCTACAGGCCTCCCCCCCGAAGCTTGGTCCAATAGCCGTGCCGCTGTCACGCCCACTGGCGCTCGTCTGCCGCCCATCCACTAGAAGGCCCGCGATGTTTCCAGACTCTGTCGTTCTGGTTCTTTCTGGGCGACTCCTCTTTCTATCAGTTTCTAGGCTTTTCTGGGCTTTGTGACAATATTTACAATTCGTATCTTCTCGCCGGTGCACAACCCTTTTCCATTCACGTTTGGTAACGAAGTTCTGAAGGCCCTGGTTCGCAATTTTCTTCTACAATATAAATTACTAGAGGCCATACCTATTACTTTTCCCTACAATGTGTGGTGTACTACATCACACATTATGTAAATGAAATGTGCAGGGAGTTAATTATGTTATAAAATACGTCTTGCAACAGTGAGTCCCACGCAAAAATGGTCAATCATGCGGGGTTTTGCGTCGCGGCGGGCACACCTCTAATTCCCGAGCGATCGGGTGAAATATCTGCTCAAATAAAGCCGCGAACGACGTAATGGTTCAGGTTCTCATAGTTACAGTTGGAATTACAATGAAAATAAAATCAGGTAAACTGATATAACAAAGTGCCAGTATGTTTTTGTTCAATCAATTATAATTGCAATTATGATATGCAGAAAATAAGTTTTTCTACTCAGATTAAAATCGACCAGCGTCAGCAGAACTACAGGTTTGTGATACCTTGACAATCGCGCACTCACATAAAAATAAAAATAAAAAAATCCATGTCAAATCGGCCGGCTCCGGGATTTGATCCGGGGACCTCCAGAATACGAGTCCAAGACGTTACCATTTGGCCAACTCAGTCAGTTTGACGGTGTCGTTTGATAAGCATAAGTGAAGGAATAGTGTTAACTGTCAAATTATACCGGTAAACGAAAATTAAAAAACATGTGACCTTTAATTAGTCGTTACTCAACCGATTAGGTCCAAAATTAATTGGCTTCTTTCCATGGACGTTGTAAATGCGCATACCAAGTTTCATGAAAATCCGATAAAGCTTTTTTGAGTTATGGGACTTTTTGTTATATAATACCATAAAATGCCATAAATACCATACCATACCATAAAATACCATAAAATGCAATACCGGAAAATGGGCATTATTCCGGTACCGGAAAACCGATTTGGTCCAATATCAACAGACGTCTTCCCATGGACGTTATAAATGTGTATACCAAGTTTCATGAAAATCCGATAAAGCGTATTTGAGTTATGGCGCTTTTAAATAAAAATACTAACTTGGGTTTGACGCCGGTACCGGTGAACCGATTTGGTTCAATAACAATAGGGTTCTTCCCATGGACATTATAAATGCGTATACCAAGATTCATGAAAATCCATTAAATCGTATTTGAGTTACGGCGCGTACAGACACACGGACAGACAGACAGACGGACAGACATTTTTCGTCCCCCACACACAATCTCATAAAGTACCATACTGACACTTAATAACTAAGAATTTCAATAGGAATTGAAGGCATTTCTTATAAATGGTCTTTTCTATTCGGTGAACAAATATCTTGAGCAATGATAAGGAATAATATGAATTCTCTTTTGTAATAACAGTTCTTAGAGTAGGGTGAAAATCATAATCTTGTTCAATGGAGCCTATATTACAGCTTTATGTCATTTAACCGAGTGAGATCTCCGAGATGGTAACGTAACGCTGGAGGTTCCAAGTTCAAATCTCTTGGCCGGATAACTTGTCATGTTTTTTTGCTGGTTTCCTTAGCCGTGGTAGCTAAGGTATGCTGCTTTGGAGCCGAGGTGAAAGAGACGGATTTATGTCTCGCCTTGGGCATGGGTGTTTGTGAGTGATGCGGAAAACAATGTAAACAAACGGCAAAACAAGACAAACAATTAAGGAAATTTGAAAAAATTGGACTTTACTCAGGAAACAAGAATGCAGAAGTATGTTAAACAATTAAATATGCTTGAGTTTTGCGCATTCTCGTGTATGGATGTGTATGAATAAGAATTATTTAAGACAAGTATGGTATGCAGAATGTATGATTTGACGTGTTCGAAATAAACTCTACACCTACATGTAATTGATCAAAAGGATGAAATAAATATATAAATAACCCCATATAAATAAAGTTTCTCCATTGACTTATCCATACAAAAATATAATTGTCATTAAAATACACCGTGAGTCAAAAAGGACTTTACAACTTTGAAATCTTATAGAAATTTATTGATTAGACTTACAGAATCAGTAATGGTGTCATTTTGTAGCAAAACACTTCAAGTTTGATTCACGTAGTCTTGCAGTACCAAACTGCGCCACTGCTAGCGCCAGCAGCATTGTTGTTAAAATGGCTACTTTCACTGGTGCGGAACGTGCTCACTGTGTGTTATTGTTTCATGAAACAAACTCTGCAACTAGTGTGCAGCGTAGATTTCGCAACGAATTCGGAAAAGACCCTCCAAGCAGGCCTACTATTTACAGTTGGTACAATAATTTTGTTGAGACTGGTTGTTCTGTTCGTCATGCAAAATCACCAGGTCGCCCGAGCGTGTGTGATGCTGTTGTCGAACAGGTTAGGGAAAGCTTTGCCCGTAGCCCGAAAAAATCTACGCGGCGTGCTTCTCGAGAGATTGGAATTCCACAAAAGTCTGTTTGGCGAGTGCTACGAAAACGCTTACACTTAAAACCATACAGATTTACAATGGTACAACACATTACTGACCAAGATAAAGTTGCTCGTTTAGAGTTCTGTGTTGAAATGCTGAATAGGATAGAGGAAGATGAAACATTCTTAAACTCAATTTTCAGCGATGAGTCGACATTTCACATTAGTGGCAAGGTAAACACCCATAATTGCAGAATCTGGGGGTCTGAAAACCCAAGAGAAACCCTTGAACACGTTCGTGATAGTCCGAAAGTGAATGTGTTTTGTGCAATTAGTAAATTTAAAGTTTACGGGCCATTTTTCTTCATGGAGAGAAATGTTAATGGTGTTGATATGTTGGAGAACTTTTTGATTCCTCAATTAGATGAAGATGAACAACAAGCTGTGCCTTTCTACTACCAACAAGACGGGGCACCACCTCATTTCCTCACAGAAGTTCGGGATTTCCTAGATGGTCGCTTCCCTGGTCGGTGGATTGGACGTGCAGGGCCAATTGCATGGCCACCTCGCTCCCCCGACTTGACGCCTATGGACTTTTTCCTCTGGGGTTTCATTAAAGATAAAGTGTACATTCCACCCCTACCACGATCTTAGAAACAGAATCTCTGCTGCAGTTCATGAAGTTACGCCTGATTTGTTAGAATGAGTGTGGCAAGAAATTGATTTTCGGTGGGATGTTTGCCGAATCACAAATGGCAGTCACATCGAACGAAAATGAGAACTTTACAATAAACGTGAATCAAACTTTAAGTGTTTTGCTACAAAATGACACCGTTACTGATTCTGTAAGTCTAATCAATAAATTTCTATAAGATTTCAAAGTTGTAAAGTCCTTTTTGACTCACCCTGTATATAGAATTCTTTTTTCGTTATTATGTAAAACAAGTGAAAAAAGAGCCAATTCGAAAGAAAAAATCGCGTGATGCCCGAATATTAACTCAGAAAGTACTATACTGTTCACGTGGCCTATATTCTAGATCTACTAAATTTGAAAAGATATTCTTTACTATAAAGAAATGTTCATGCAAGAATAGCATATTTAGATCGTTTCCCCTAGAAGGACTGTCCTAATCTGAAAAATGAATTGTTTTGTGTTAACTGGTCAGGTCTACAGCTAGAAATACCATTAGACGCCAGGCACTACGTACAGTATCTTCGGAGATATTTCGTCTAATTAAGGAGTTAGTACAATATTCTGGTCGGACGTCGACTTTTGCCAATGAATGACCCTCTCAAGTTTTCAATCAGCAGCGCTTGACATATTGAAAATGTATTAGCTTGAGGTTGCCCAGTTTGAATGTCCTGACATGAAGCATCAGATCTGACGTGAGCAGGAACTGTCGTAACACATATACTGAAACTGTGTTGTATGGCTGGATGGAAATATCTCGCGGTAGAAGTGAGAGGGGTCTTGTTGTTTATGTTAACAGATAGACAGAAGTAGTAATGTATCCATCGTTGGTGCTTAGAAATAAGAAGGGATCTCTCTGTTGTTTGTCTTTAACATTTGCAGGATAAGCAGCTTCCTAATGGAGCGTCGTACACTCCGTAATGTCACTTAGTAAGCCTAGTACGAGTGGTGAAACGATTTATGTACCAAAAGCATAAGCAGGCGAAAGCTATGGTTTTCAGTGTTTGTAATTTTTTAAGACTATTTCGGATGAAGAAGTGCGTAATAATACATATTTAAGCATTCATTAACCACAGATTATTGTCTCTGTTGGACATTACATAAGAATATTATAGGAGAAAAATTCCTCCGGCACTGGGACTTGAACCCAGGACTATTGGTTATTCGCGCCAATGCTCTACCAACTGAGCTAAGCCGGAGTTCAATTCACAGCGCCAGATGGAACCTCTCTCCTATGACTCATGAAATGTCCAACAGAGACAATAATCTGTGGTTCATGAATGCTTAAATATCTATCTTGAATGTTAACTGTACAGTAACAGTGGGAGCCCGGTCACAAAAAATCACTACTTAGTGTGCCTCACAGTACTGCATATGACATAACTTGTCTGTCTGTGAGGTAGACCATTAGGGCAATCAGTCATAGGAGAGAGGTTCCATCTGGCGCTGTGAATTGAACTCCGGCTTAGCTCAGTTGGTAGAGCATTGGCGCGAATAGCAAATCATCCTGGGTTCAAGCAGGGCCGTCGCGTGGTTTGTTGGCGCCCGGGGCAAGATTTCTCAGGCGCCCCCCCCCAAACTCAATCTCACGTGCACCCACCCGACATTCCACCTATCTGTAGGGATTCAAACACAAACACACAGCGAGCGACGTGATGCGACACTATCAAATACATATAAACATTTGGGATTAAACACGCAATGAGCGACGCGACTTGGGGCGACGTGGACCGGACAAGTTTCAAGCCGCATCGCGTCCAGTCGCTCGTTAGCAAAGTTGCGCGTCGGGTTGCGTCACTGTCTGTGTTTTTGTGCCCAAAAGAGACACCTAATCGGATTACCTTACAAAAATACCAGAAATAAAATTATTTAAATGTTTTTAATAAGATTGTATTGAAAATCAAATTAATACAAGTTTAGTAATGTTAGAAAATCTTAACAATCATAAAAAATGCTATAGACGTTATTAATGGACTACAAATTAATAGTGTGGGAAACCTCGATACATACATTGAATAGAATATAGAAAAGGGAACCACGTTTATCAAATTAAGATAAGGTACCGTACTAAACATTAAATTGCATTCGCCTGGTTTTTGCACGAGCAAATGTCGTTAGAATTTCCTTCAAGTCTATTTTTTTGTGCTTCATCGTTTTCAATGGACAAGATGGCCAGAGAATTCAGTCTCTCCTGTGACGGAAGTTCATCGTAAGTATGTCTTTATAAGGAAATATTTATTTTGGGATAACTTAGCAAATATAGACCTAAACAAATATTTATTTGTTCAATAAAAACATACAACGTAATATTCAAAATTCAGTTATACCTAACTTCAAAAAATATGTTATGTACATCCTACTTATTTTTTCAAATTTTGTTGTTTTATTTTTGCCGTTGCCACAGCGCCCCCCTGGTCGCGGCGCCCGGGGCGATCGCCCCGCTTGCCCCGCCCACGCGACGGCCCTGGATTCAAGTCCCAGTGCCGGAGGAATTTTTCTCCTATAAACCTAATATTCTCGTGTAATAATACGAATTTTGCCAGGTGAAGGGAATTGACTGAAAAAGCTTGTCAAATTTTTGAACATTCTGTGAGTAATATTATTACAGAGGGAAAACAATCAACTGAAGTAAGGGTTGGGCTCAGTTTTAGATCTCCCGGAAAACATCGTGTGCTGGTTAGCACTGTTTTCCCCGCGTAAAGAAGTTTGAAGTAGTTCATAGAAATCCCAATCGGTCACGTGCGCGCTGCAGTAGGCGATCCGAGCGCTCTTCAAGCAAGGAGAAGGGGAGGCAGGAAGCTCCGGAGAGGAGAGACACAGAGTCAGCCACGTGAAGCCATGTAGAGTGCATTCATCAGTGCGGAGCAGGGGCCATGGACGAAATCAAGAACTGTTAGCATGTGAGTTAGAAATCTAAACCTGTAATAAATTCCTTATTTTCAAAATTTAGCACTGATTCCTTCAGAATCAGGGGATTTCTAAATGTAGAATCAGTGAATAGCAAGGCTTACAAATGGCTGCCCACGCCCATGAAATTAGTTTTAAAAGAATAGCATTACACAACTCATATTTCGAAGGTTAAGGAATAAGGTTAAGCATTATAAATAATCTTGAGTTATAATACAGCATTGGAATAATAATAATTGAAAGCTTCAGACATTACATAATCGTTTTGAAGGAATGCGATGCTACGTGATAGAACAAAGGGTTACAAGATGGCTACGTAGGGATGCACGAGGTCCACATGTCTTGCTTGCGAAAATATATGCACATTAATATTCACAGTAATTATTTCCTTAAAGAAACCAGTCCATTATGCAATCCGACATTCAAAAATAGGGGGTCCTTAGATAAAATGTGACGACTTACCCAAATAAGAAAATTCGTTTTAGTTTTTCTAGTATTATATAGTCAGCACCTGGTACAGATGACATATTGTTTTCTGGAGCCAGTGAAAGAAGCCAGTAGTAAGTTCGAAGAGTACCTTATATTATATTCCCTTGAAAGGAATTACAGTTCAATATTCAGTATTAATTAAATAAGAAAAGAAGGATAATTAATATGTAATATTCAGTATTAATTAAAGGTCGTTAACATTATCTGTGGTATTCCAAAATGTCGGCTTTGAATATTAAAGGAGAAAGACAGATATAGTGGTTAAAGAAAAACTTACATACCAGTACAGGATTCTTCAGTTTGAGTATTATTATATGATGATTATAACCTTTAACGTGGCCTATTGTGTGATTTCAAATAATGTTAGGAGTCTGACGGTTCACTTCGAACTTATTACTTCCGTTCATTTATTTCAATAAGTGCTGCCTACTAAAGCTGACTTTAATGAATGAATTAATTTAATTTATATTATAAGTTCAAAAATGAACATATAAGTTTGACTAAACCATAAGGTAATGGTGAGAGTTTGTTTGTTCTGGAAAATAAATAAATTGTTTAAATTGACTCAGCATTTCCATCATAGCATTTAAGCATTCAACTTCTCCTACCCATCGTGGTTCACCGATCGGCCTGTAGGGAGTGGTAGCCCTTAGCGGCTTCCAATTAATCAGAATCAGAAATATTCTATTTTATATTATCTTACATTACATACTACATTACTGGGAATCAGCAACACTACAGTAACAGTATATCTATGCCAGCTTAATTATATACCATGACTAGCCTAAAACCCACCATAACCTACCAGATATTCACCGGCTGATAATAAACCTCACCACCAGCATATTACAATAGCCAGCACAGTGACCAACGCAATTTCACGCCAGCACAGTGGTAGCGCTCTATTCTTGTGCCTTTTTCTCTGCTGTATTGTTTCTTTGTGCTGTCGTAGGGGAGGTTGATGCTCCTTGGGTCGCATCGTTCATATTTTCACATATTTTTACTGATTTTCTGGTTAACTCTCCCCATGGAATCATGCAGGTGAAGATAGCTGGTCCAAAACAAAACGATCAGCTGTTATTGAACACATCGTTACAGTCATACCACATTTTGAAGAATACGAGGCAAGCTGATATATATACAAATTTGAAAACATTGCTAAGCGAGTTGTGTAAGACGGTAGAACGTATTGTGTTGCTAACAATACCACCTATACCCAAATTGCAAGCGAGTTCTGAACAATGGGACCGTATTGAAGATTATAATGCTTATCTCAGAACATTGGGAACTGATCAGGTTACACTAGCAGACATTCATCAGCTGTATTTATCGAAATATAGGCAATGCAAAAAAGATTGTTTTGAACAATTTTATGGACGAGGACCGAGAAGGGATCTTATTCACCTTAATAAAAAAGGCCAAACCAAACTTTACCAGTATTTAACCACACATAATTGTTTGGTTGCATAAAGCAAGTTTGTGGGAGTTCTCATGCGAGATATATATACATATATTTGCATATAGAAGGGAAGCTATGTTGATATAAGCGGATTAACCACACTTAAATATAAATACTTAAGGACTTGTAGAGACTTTTTTATGTTTTGTACATAGAGATAAATATCTGAGGAAGATTATTTTTATTGTATTAGAACTACCTAAACTATTCACATATTAGCGAGACATATTTCCCAGAAATACAAGCTCATTTACAAACATTATTATAAATTTTGAGGGAGGTTACCTTCTGAAAATAGGCCTACTTCATCTTAGTTATTTGCTGAACAATACCTTCATAACCCAGAGGTCGAAATATTGTGCAGATGACAATACAAGATTTATATTCACATATAATCGCATAATCGGGAAGGTTGTTTGATATATTCACATATAGTTGCATATTCGGGAAGAGCGTTTGAGTAAACTAGAATTTACTAAAGTTTTTTTGTACGTGCTAACATATATTCACATATATTTGCTTATATTCGGGAAGATTGTTCAAGAATGTTATAAGTGCCACAATATATTCATATATATGAAGAGTCCACTGCAAAAGGGGGGAATGTCACTTTTTTTTCATTTTGCGTAAAATGAATTTTAAACTTTAAAACCATACCACGCTATATTAAACAAATAGAAGTGGTTCATTTTTTTTCACATAACTGAACACACATTTCTTTATTGATTCTTAACAAAATGAAGCACTTCATACTCCGTCTTCACTATCAAAATAATTTCTTTGTTAACTGATGTACTAAAATAAATTACAAAAAGGGGGAATGTCAGGTAACTGAACTTCTACAGCATGTTCATTTTTCAGGCTTCTTCCTATGAAGAAGTGCATTTTAATATCCTCTTGCTTCAGGACTACAGAACTGCTTGAGTCGTTGCAATTACTGAACTTTTTCCATGAAATTTGTAATGAATCTGAAACAGAAATACTGTAAGTGATGTTATTCCTGCTTATGAGCTGTTCATGGAATCACAAAAATTTAAGTGCAATGCTTATTACCTTGATAAAGCTTATCAGGCAGCACAAACTCTCCACTCTGTAGTTGAATATTCTTCTGTTGTGTCAGTGGGCTGTTAATGGGAACCGTGACTGAAGTTTCCCATAGTCCATTCCATGAAGATCTGTGCTCCACCAGACGAGGATGGTTGAATGAAAAGACACAATTTCAGTAATGGGTCTTGTTGCTATCGGACAGGTCTTGCTGAACATCGGAGTCAAGTACAATGTCCAGTTCCTTAGCATAGCTTGATCTACATGTACGACATGGTAAGGAGATGGCTTCATGCGAGCACTCTCAAATACTGCTATCCAGTGTTCTGGAATTCAGCTGGATATCTTTGGTTAATGAGTGCCATGTTATTAATTAATATATTATGACAAAGAAAAAGTCGACATTAATCATTGAAGCCACGACAATGAATGGTCAATTACTGCAGTGATACCAACATTAATGTTGCCTAATGCAATGCAGCAAACACATGACATTCCCCTTTCTTGCTCTGTTTTCCTATGACATTCCCCCTTCTTGTGTAGGAGTCACAAACTTTAAACTTCCGTATGTGAGAGACTATCATCTTTTTTGTAATGCAATTAAGGCTATGTTATTCTACTCCATTTGGTCTATCATAATACACATTTATCTCAGTTTTCACAAAATGTTGACATTCCCCCCTTTTGCAGTGGACTCTTCATATATTTGCATATTCGGGAAGGCTGTCTGAATAAAGTAGACTTAACCAAACTTATGAAGAATGTTGTAAGTAACAAGATATAGTTACACATATTTGCTTATTTTCGGGAAGATTGTGGAATACAATTGAAGTTATCAAAGTTTCATAGAGAATGTTGTACGTGTGAATGTCAGATATATCTACATACATTTGCATATATTTTGAAGGAGACTATTTTAAAATGAGTTGTCGATAAGTAAATATTTCACATAGTTAAATACACATATTTAACTGCTGTATAAACGAAATTTGTAGGCAACACTATAAAATATGTTGACATATTTTTGCATATTTTGGCGACAATAAGACATTTATATTTGGTATATGCTGATTCATAGTGACGAAGCGAGTAGGCTTGTGGGACTTCTACGTGTTAGGATTGTGCTTGTATAACACATATTCAGAAGTAATTTAGCATTAGTTTCATTCTTATTTTGCGTAATTACCAGTCATAAACATGCCGTTCCATAGGACACTGTCTTGGGACACGTTGAGGAAAGATGAGTTGATTTTTTAAATTAGGAGTAGGGGAGCAGAGGTGTCAGACACGGCAGATGTTTTCCAACTAGTTTCGTTGATTAAGCAAGTAGCTACTTATGATATTTCAAGTGATTTTCTTTCGCAAGAGGATATGCGTGCTGAAATTAATGTATTGAAGAACAAGGTTGTTGAGATGCTGGATACAGTAAAGGAATTACTCGCTGAATCGGATTTCACTGTCAAACAAAGGCGTCGCTTGTTTAATAGGTCGTGCCATTTTGAAAATAGATTACAAGTTCTATCTGATGTTCCGTCTTCTCTTATGGATGAGGATACTATGTCAAAATTTACTGAACAAATACAATCCATATTTGCCTTATTAAAGCCAGAGCAGATGGATATAGCTTCCGACATGCTTACTAGTAGTCAAGAACGCAATGTAGAGGTCGAGGTTCAACAAAGGCTACCTATAATGCCAGGGCGATTAGAAACCCAGTCGCAGACTCAGAATGTTCAGAATATTTCCGCTCCCAATATCCCCTCGTTAATTCACTTAGCATCTGGGAATGATTCAGTTGCGGTACAACCACTTAGTTTACAACAATTAGGACCGGATCAGGCAGTTGTAACTGAACATGTTCCTTTGGTTCCTCGACAAACACCTACTCAGGCATCGGTTTTCATGAACACTGAGTTCGCACAGTTGAAGATACCACACCCCTTACAAAAACTTATTGAAAGACAAAGCATGTTTACGATTGTACAAATACCAGAGGTTATAGCTTTCTTAAGGTTTTTAGTAAAGTTTGTAGAACAGGCTAGTTGTTTCAATGTAAGGGACCCTACTATTTTGCGATTGCTTATGAGTATAGTTTCAGATAGAGTTTTGGATATTTTGACAACAGTTATTAATGCATCTAATTCAGTACAGCTTTTTCATGCTCAAGTGCTTACACAGTTTATCCCTTCCAGATTAAGACAGGAGTTGACATTACAGTATTATTATAGACCCCAAAGGGAAAATGAAGCATTTACGGAGTTTGTCCAAGATATTAAATTACATGCACAAGTTTTTCAAATGGGTGGGTCGGAAGGACAACTAGTACAAACAATAGTATCTGGGCTTAATCCAACTACACGATCGTGTTTGACATTCATGCAACGACCTAATACGATCGCACAATTATTGGAATTAGGCACCCAAGTTTCAGAAGTTTCTTGTGCTGATGCGCGTAGGACTTTAACGCTAGCATCCCACAGTGATCTAATGAACTTAAATCAGACAGCATCACGACAGTCGTATGAAAGGAGTAGAGTAGTCTGTTCATATTCTCATCGAACTGGACATACCTTGCCAAATTGTAGAAGTAGGGCTACTCAGTTACCCGTACGTGATACAGTGAACCCTCAGAGGACTCTACATTATCAGAATGCATCGGATCGTAGAACTGCCAATTCGAGTACTACAAGACCAGCTACCACACAGTCAATTCACAATAATAATCAAAGAAGGTGTTTCATATGTAATGAGATAGGTCATATTGCAAGGGATTGTGGGCAAAGGCGATACAATGGTAGATTTTCTGAACAAGGAGGCTCTAGGGTTATTAACCGTACGACTCACCAGGATCACCCGACGCGGCCATGACAATCCGTTGGGAATCACACGAGCAAGAAATCACAGTCCAATAAACAGCTTACGCAGTCTTGGATACAATCCATGCGTACTCAAGGGCGTGTACCGTTAAATTTACCTACTTTAGACATAGAGCTGAATCGAGTCACCTTTCCAGCATTAATTGATTCTGGGGCTTCTTGTTCATGTATCCATGTGGAAGTTATGAACGCTTTAGGTATACACTCATCCGAATTAATACCTTATAATCGTCCTGCGATTCTTGCTGATGGTACAGCGTTACATATTTTAGGTGTTGTAGTTCTCAAATTACATATTGCGAAATTTTCTTGGAAACTGCCGTTCCTAGTGCTACGTAATTTGGTCGCACCGGTAATTATTGGGGCAGATTTTGCAGGTTTTTCTGGGTTAGTTTTAGATTTCCAAGCAGCGAATATACATTTCAAGTTTGCACCGAACTATCTAATTAAGATTCAAATCAACCGAAGGGGATTTAGTGAGTTAGGATTGAATACTTTGAGTTTTTCAGAAGGAAGTAATGAGGCAAACCTTGTTATAAATTCTGACATTTCAATCAAACATTTGGAGGGCGATCTGCAAGACCAAATTATTCAAATCATTCAAGATTTTCCAGCTGTATTAAGTGACGAATTAGGAAAGACAAATGTTTTGGAGTACGAGATTCTTTTTGAAAGACACAACACCTGTTAGGTTACCTCCGTACCGTATGTCTCCGCCTAAACTCATGGTTATGAGGAGTAAAATACAACAGATGTTAGATAAAGGTATTATTAGACCATCTATCTCCACCTATTCGAGTCCCATCTTTCTTGTTCCAAAAGGGCCAGAGGATTTTCGTCCAGTAGTGGATTACCGTGTTCTAAATCAGAAGATCTTAATCGAATCAATGCCGTTACCAGACATACACTCCGCTGCCCACTGGTTTTCGGGAGCCACGGTGTTTACCTCATTGGACCTCAATAGTGCATACAATCAAATACCTTTGAAAGAGTCTTCTCGTCCTCTGACCGCGTTCTCAACTAAGTGGAACCATTTCGAATTCTGCCGCCTACCATTTGGCCTCGCCACAGGCGCTCAAGTCCTCACTAGGCCATTAGACAAGATCTTTTCAGACATAAAGTTCAAGTTCGTCTACCACTACCTGGACGACTTGGTGGTCTATAGCAAAGACTTCTCTTCTCATGTAGGTCATCTCCGAGAGGTCTTTCGTCGCTTACAGGAAGCGGGCTTAACTGTCAAACCATCTAAAGTACAGTTTGCTCGACCACAGTTGGCATTTATCGGGCACGTTATTTCCCCAGAAGGAGTAGCGATAGATCCTGAGAGAACAGTTGCCATCCGCAACTTTCCACCACCCAGGAATGTAAAGACAGTTGCACGTTTCATCGGCATGATGAACTTCTTTTCCAAATTTATACCACATTTTGCCGCCAGGGCAGCACCACTTAACCGTCTCAGAGGTAAAGAAGTGACATTTGTTTGGGGAGAGGAACAAGAAGCGGCCTTCCAGGATTTAAAGTCCGCAATCATGAACCCACCAATTCTAGCCATGGCCGACTTCAATAAGACGTTCATAGTACAAACAGACGCTTGTGCTGTTGGCCTTGGGGCAGTACTTCTCCAAGAATTCCCCGAGGGCCGAAAGCCTATAGCCTATGCTTCCCGTTCGCTCACCAAGGATGAGCAGAAATTTTCCATATACGAGATGGAGGCGTTAGCGGTTGTCTTCGCACTCGAGAAATTTCGTATGTATCTCGAACATGTAAATTTTGTTCTAGAGTGTGACAATCAGGCGCTCTCCTGGTGTCTAGCTCGACCCCGTAAAACAGGTCGCATTGCTCGCTGGGCAGTACGATTGTCTGCATTTAAGTTCCGTCCAGTGCATATTAAAAGTACAGAGAATCTAATAGATTCTCTTTCGAGAATGTTTGAAGGTCATTGTTCAGAGGAACCGGAAGAGGTTAGTTCGAGAACAGCAAGGTTAGGTGATATTGACTGTGAAATTGTAGCTCCCTTGCAATTAAGTTCACCTTTGGCATTTTCTGATTTGGTAGAACACCAAGCTTTAGATCAGGAACTTGCGGCCATAATGGATAGGTTAAAGGGTGGACAACAGGTTTCTAATTTCTTTCTGTCAAAGGGCTCGTTGCAGATTAGAATAGGTAAAGGCAATAAACCCAAAATTGTAGTTCCGTCCAATTTATATAATCTATTGTTTCAATACTATCATGAGTCGCCTCTTGGAGGACATTTAGGTATCAAGAAGACTATAGACAAGATAGGTGCAAACTTTTGGTGGAAAACTATGGCACAGGATATACGTGATCGTGTATGAAGTTGCCATACTTGAGCACTTTCTAAACCGGCACTTAAGACACGTATAGGAGCCTTAGCTTCTACAGTGGCTGAACGGCCTTTTCAAAAGCTTTTCATAGATTTTATGGGAAAACTACCACGCAGCAAGAAAGGCAATGCTTATATCCTGGTAGTAGTCGATGCTTTCAGTAAATTCACTTGGTTGTTTCCGCTTCGAGACTCTTGCACCGATAAGGTGATGGAGGCACTGTCAAGTATATTCCGTACCTTTGGCCTGCCGCAATCAATTGTATCAGACAATGCGCCACAGTTCACAGCTCACGCATTTAAGAAATTCTGTTTCCATTACGGCATTCAACACATATTTACCACCCCATATTACCCTAACCCGTCGCACGCAGAACGTGTAATGCGGAATCTGAAGAATGCATTGATCGCTTTCCATCACTCCGATCACTCTCGGTGGGATACCAATTTATCTTGGTTGCAATTCGCATTCAATTCTGCGCGACATGAGAGTCATGGTCATACTCCCTTTTCATTACTGTTTACATTCAGTCCAAACCATCCCCTTAGCAACCTGTGGAAACTCTCAGATCTACTCCCAGATCAACCTGAGCCAGGGATTATTCAGCGAAATTGGAGAGCTGCTGCACGAAATCTTCGTTTAGCACATGCGAAACGAGGATGGAGATATAATCAGGGTAGACGTGCATGTACCTTCAAAGTAAATGATGTAGTCATGTGTAAAAACTTTCCCCAAAGCAAGGCAAAGGATCGGTACACTAAGAAGTTTGCTCCCAGATTCATTGGACCATTTAGAATAATTGATGTATTGCATAATGGACTGTCCTTCCTGTTACAAAGTTTGCAAGATAATTCGGTGCGGAGAGCACATGCCACACAGCTTAAGGAATTTCACATCTAGTAAAAGATATATGGAGCCTCGTGTGTGACTATCAGGCTTATTTGTTGAAGAAAGAGTTGCATTTGATAGAGTAAAATCAGTTTATAGAGATACAGAGGTGTTGTCACAATCAGGCTCTTATAGTGAATGAAGAGTTGCGTTGATGTAGTCAAATTGGTTATGGAGAAAGAGGGATAGTATGTGTAACTGTAATTTAAGATTAGTGGATATACGTTGAGAGAATAGGTAAATTACGATAATAGTAAGTGAAATGGATATCAAGAGGGGAATCGAGCAATTTGATTGTCAGTAGCAACATGATATTTTATATTTATATTTCTGTTGGATAGCAGTATTACGAGTTAGGATTAAAAAGTGAACATTATTTTGATATTTAGGTGTGGGCAAACATTTGTGTGCGTTTGCATTATTTAAATTTGATTATTGAAATATCATATTTCTTTCTACTCACATGTTGCGGGGATTCGACGACCATGGTCCCGGAGGTGCTGCTGGTGTACGGCACTAATGGCTAATGGCTAAGTATATACTCTAAGAAGGTAGAGAGAGTATTGAAAAAAAAAAGAGGAAGAAAACCATAAAAAAAGGAAAATAGATATAAACAAAACAAAAAACATTGCTTAAGCATTATCTATTATGGATAGACAACTGACTATCACTAAAAGAAGTACTTCTACATTCTAATAAAATAAAAATAAAAACTTGCAAGTTCACAATCCAAGACAGTTAAACGTTAAAGATAAAATGAAGCTAAAGAAGAGTAACTTAAGGCTAAAGAAGCAAAAAAATAAATCGAATATAAAAAAAAACATAATAATGAAGGAACTAAAGTTTAAACTCAATAACAAGTTATGCAACATGACTTCAACCAACTGCTAACAATGTATGGACTTAGAAAAATACTGTGCGCAGTCGTCTTCATGTTCCAGCTGTCAGAGAGGTGATGTGAATGGATTACCAGGAAGATAGCGGCAACGATCGATGGTGAAGAAAGGACCGAGATGGACTGGGTTTCCAGTTGCAGCTGCTGTGGTGTGTGGGGCCCCGCACGCTTGGCAGTAATAGGCCTAATTCATGGTGAAGGCCTCACCTATTGTAATTTGTCATCCAACATTGGGTGGCCGGGATTACGCCTCACGTCGCAGATTCACACAACCTCGGAGATCCCAAGAAACCATCTGACATCACGACAGGTCCTGGGGCACATCAATTATCAACGGAGTCGGTGACATCTGGGACACTGGCGTAAGCTGATAATATATCGCAACCGCGGTGTATTCAAGGACCAGCTTATTGGTGCTACGAAGTGTAGTGGAATAGTGGAAGACCACTGTGTGCAGTGTATGTGTGATCGCAATAAAAAAAAGTAAGTAATAATTTCATGTAATTATTAGAGGGCAAACCAAAAAAAAAAACTTTCAAAGAAGAATATAAAAAAGAAAACTTTCAAGAAGAGTATAAAAAACAAAAAAAACTTTCGAAGGAAGAAGATAAAAGAAAGACAGTTAGAAATTCAATTAGATTCGAAATGTTGGAAGACAGAGAATAAACATTTAAAATAAAAATAATATAAAATAAACAGAACACTATCCAAGGACGTCTAAATAATGATGATAAATAAAAAAAAAGAAGGGTATATTAAACTATGTATTAAAATGTAGAAGTGTTTATATTTCGCTTATATGTCTTATATGCTTATATGTTTTTGTAATATTATATATATTTTGTTTTAACACTACACGCAACATATTTTGAACATTTCCAAATGAAAACTGATTTCTAGTGTAAGGGTAATGTGCTTCCTGACAGGTATAAAAGATGTATTTTTTCCCCTTTTCTTTTGGGAGCACTGATTTTTTTTGGAAGACTGTTCATTTAAGGGTATTTGTGTCCTAAGGTGTGTAATGTTGTGTGGAATGATTAATTTGATACCTTGTTGATAACATGTATAGGTTCAGTTTAGTATCTTTGTCACATTTTATTAAGGGTCTCCTATTAAAGGGCTTGCTTCTTTGGGGGGAGGGGAGGTTGTGCTGGTTAGCACTGTTTTCCCCGCGTAAAGAAGTTTGAAGTAGTTCATAGAAATCCCAATCGGTCACGTGCGCGCTGCAGTAGGCGATCCGAGCGCTCTTCAAGCAAGGAGAAGGGGAGGCAGGAAGCTCCGGAGAGGAGAGACACAGAGTCAGCCACGTGAAGCCATGTAGAGTGCATTCATCAGTGCGGAGCAGGGGCCATGGACGAAATCAAGAACTGTTAGCATGTGAGTTAGAAATCTAAACCTGTAATAAATTCTTTATTTTCAAAATTTAGCACTGATTCCTTCAGAATCAGGGGATTTCTAAATATAGAATCAGTGAATAGCAAGGCTTACAAATGGCTGCCCACGCCCATGAAATTAGTTTTAAAAGAATAGCATTACACAACTCATATTTCGAAGGTTAAGGAATAAGGTTAAGCATTATAAATAATCTTGAGTTATAATACAGCATTGGAATAATAATAATTGAAAGCTTCAGACATTACATAATCGTTTTGAAGGAATGCGATGCTACGTGATAGAACAAAGGGTTACAAGATGGCTACGTAGGGATGCACGAGGTCCACATGTCTTGCTTGCGAAAATATATGCACATTAATATTCACAGTAATTATTTCCTTAAAGAAACCAGTCCATTATGCAATCCGACATTCAAAAATAGGGGGTCCTTAGATAAAATGTGACGACTTACCCAAATAAGAAAATTCGTTTTAGTTTTTCTAGTATTATATAGTCAGCACCTGGTACAGATGACATATTGTTTTCTGGAGCCAGTGAAAGAAGCCAGTAGTAAGTTCGAAGAGTACTTTATATTATATTCCCTCGAAAGGAATTACAGTTCAATATTCAGTATTAATTAAATAAGAAAAGAAGGATAATTAATATGTAATATTCAGTATTAATTAAAGGTCGTTAACATTATCTGTGGTATTCCAAAATGTCGGCTTTGAATATTAAAGGAGAAAGACAGATATAGTGGTTAAAGAAAAACTTACATACCAGTACAGGATTCTTCAGTTTGAGTATTATTATATGATGATTATAACCTTTAACGTGGCCTATTGTGTGATTTCAAATAATGTTAGGAGTCTGACGGTTCACTTCGAACTTATTACTTCCGTTCATTTATTTCAATAAGTGCTGCCTACTAAAGCTGACTTTAATGAATTAATTAATTTAATTTATATTATAAGTTCAAAAATGAAAATATAAGTTTGACTAAACCATAAGGTAATGGTGAGAGTTTGTTTGTTCTGGAAAATAAATAAATTGTTTAAATTGACTCAGCATTTCCATCATAGCATTTAAGCATTCAACTTCTCCTACCCATCGTGGTTCACCGATCGGCCTGTAGGGAGTGGTAGCCCTTAGTCGCTTCCAATTAATCAGAATCAGAAATATTCTATTTTATATTATCTTACATTACATATTACATTACTGGGAATCAGCAACACTACAGTAACAGTATATCTATGCCAGCTTAATAATATACCATGACTAGCCTAAAACCCACCATAACCTACCAGATATTCACCGGCTGATAATAAACCTCACCACCAGCATATTACAATAGCCAGCACAGTGACCAACGCGATTTCACGCCAGCACAATCGCACAGTTAAAAAACTCAAAAGAAATCTTGATGATTTTCAAAAGTGCCTTTATGCAGAACAATATTTGAATTGTACGCTAAGGAGGAATATCCCACAACTAAGAAATTAGTTACTTCAATGCGAGAGAAAATAGAATGTAAAGGTTCTGTGTCCTCCATGTATACGATTTTGAAATCCCTAGATTTAATTACAGGAGAACCAAAGATGGCCGGAAATTTCTACTGGACATTGTTGCAGCCAGACAAACATTTATGCGTACAATTCACAATCTTAGGGGGATGGGAGATACGAGGCCCATATTTTATCTTGCTGAAACATGGGTCAACCAGAATCACCCCAGGAGGGACATACGGCAAAATTCGACTGGAAGAGACGGCCTAAAAGTACCAATAGGGAAAGGCAGCAGACTTATAGTATGCCATGCAGACTCAGCTAAAACAGGATTTATAGCAGAAAATAAATGGACATTTCGCTCCAGTCCTAAAAGTAAAAACACTGATTATCATACAGAAATGACTTCGGACAGTTTCAAAGAATGGTTCACGAACAGATTTCTAAATTATCTGGAAGAGAGTTCGATAATAATTATGGATAACGCCAGCTATCATTCTAGGATATTAAATAAGTTACCCACAACAAATTCGCGTATGAGAGAGATTCAGGAATGGCTTCAAGAACACAACATAACATAAAGTCCCACAGAAACGATATCAGAATTGCTAACCCGTCTTGTCCCTCAGGGGAAAAATGAATTGGATCAAATAGCGTTAGAAATGGGCCACGAAGTTATCCGCTTGCCTGCTTATCACTGCCAGTATAACCCTATAGAAATGATTAGGGCAAAAGTTAAAGGTGAAATCGCAAAGCTAAACAACACTTTTCGGCTTGCTGGTGTAGAAAAACTAACTAACTAACGAAGCACTCGATATGGTTACGAGAGAGAACTGAGAATCACGTGTAGCTCCTGTGGAAAAATTGCAAGAGAATGATTTTCAGAAAGAAGTTGCTAGGGATGACATTGTGACATCTTCGAGACAGTGAAACCGATAGCGACACTAGTGGTGAAAGAAGTGAAGAAGACGAAGATGAAGTTTTAGCTGTCCCATTCTATAGGCTTCTGTGTATTTCTGCAGCTCAATAAGGTTAGTCTTTCTTCACTTTCTTTTAAGATAATTCATGTTATACCTTACGTGTAATAGGGTTCGAAATTTCAAACTAGTTTTGTTCACGACTTTTCAAAAATGAAATACGTTAAAATAGTGAATGATTGTTCGACGCAGTACAACAGTGAGAAAGCGCGCTTGTCCTCTCTCTCTCTGTTGTTAGACGGACGGAATAAATGCGGCCGAATATTCGGACCGAGACCGGCTGATTTTGACCAAGTTATACGAACCGAATTTCGGTCGCTAAACTTCAGCGACCGAAACGCGTGATGCATGTTACAGGGATAGAATGTTGACCGGAAAAACGCAAGCTGGAATTCTTTCGAGGGCAAAACGTACGGGGTTGGAAGTTTAAAAATGGCAACACATCTATAAAATCCTCCGCGCGCGTGCATTCGGTCGACATTCTGCCCGTATAAATTGGCTCACGTTACACGGAGACCGAAAAAAGCTGCCGATTGTCGGCGAACGAAACGCGTATCCATTGGGCCGATGGGTAGGTAATGTTATAAATTACACGGACGGAATAACCGCGCCTTCAGACGTGGAAAAAATGGTGTAGGTGGCTTTTTCGCCTAGCGACCGGTAAAATTGCGGAAAGAACGCGCGCAGAAAAAAAGCCTGTGAATTTATACGGGCAGAATGTCTACCGAATGCACGTGCGCGGAGGAGCAGCAGCGCACAGGGTGGGAACAATTTGAAATACGTTGTGGTGTTTGTGCATGGCGATTGACTTGCGATTACATACAGGAAGACCCTACCAACCACGCATGGCTATTGCACGTTTAATTCCTGGGAAAATATACATAGTTTTATTTGATGTCACCACTTTACACTTTGTATCTACAGAAATTGATAAACTTCGAAACTTTGGGTATAACAAGAATTTTAGATTTAACGCGGTAGTAGTCAAGCAGCCGACGTGTACTCTGTAAGATTCTACCGACTTCGCATGCACGGTAAAAATGTCAACTTAGGATGTCATGTTTATATTTTGACAGATGACAGGTATTGCACATAACACATAGGCCTAGCTGTTAAGTTCATAACATGGACAGTTACTTCTTTTCGGATATATATATAGGAGGCATATAAGAGCACGTTTTTAGAATATGAACTTGGAGCAACTTTACTTTTTTCAATAACAATGCTTGCAGCTTGTCAGGGATCGTGGAGGTTTCTTCTGTATCTCTCGGTATTAATTTTGTTTCAGTCCTGGTTTGCTGAACTGCCTTCATTAGAGCCGGCATAGGGGCTATGTGTTTGGCTAGAGCATCTATTTGTTTTTCTGTACTAGCAGAATTGATTATTTCTGTTACCTTCGCAAGTATGACTTTCATGAGGGACAAACTCAATGACAGATTAACAGTCATACACAAGAGAAAGATAACCGGAACTTAAAAATATCTGACTTGAGGAAGCGCCATAAGAAAAGTATGGATTTCCAAACTGACAGAATTATGCAGCAAGACGGATACTGGCAAGCTGTTTCGTCATAAAAAATTAAATAATTATACTTAGTTAGACAATTTATTGTCCCACTGCGATTGTCAGATTGTGTCAGGAATGTAGTTCTCACATTCATATGTATGCCTGCAGTTGCCATGATTCAGCTTTCAGATGGAATTTGTGCAAGCAAATCCATTTACTATGCCGGATAATTAAACCGTGTGCATTGCCCTGCTGAAGCTCAAGTATTATTATTGAAAATAAGTAAAGTTGCTCCAAGTTCATATTAATTTGTAAAATGATTATTAATATTATTTTTAAAAACGTGCTCTTATGCCTCCTAAATTAATTCTTAATACCCGAAAAGAAATAACTGTCCATGTTTATGAACTTAACAGTTAGGCCTATGTGTTAGAGTAGGATTATCTCCACAAAGTCTTTGGGTTTTTACGTATATACCTTAGGAGCGAGTCTCACCGCTCGTAGAGTTCCTGGCTAGGGGAGGTAGCTGCACCCTGATTGGCTCAGCTCTCCTATCCCACTCCACGTGTTGTCTGTCTCTCTCGCTGCAGCATTATCCCTCCACTCAACTATTATAGTATTTTCTACGACTGGCGACATGCTGCATGATGTTCACTCTCTGCCCAGCGGTAGCTTACTGATCTTACGCGCACCGAATTCGCGCATCTTGGTAACGAGACGTAACGAGAAGCTCGCTGGCTGGGTTAGTCTTCAAGGCCAGAGACTTTGTGGGAATAATCCAACTCTATGTGCAATAGGCCTACCTTTCATCTGCCAAAACATAACCATGACATCCAAAGTTGACATTTCTACGTTGTTGTAGTAGTGTGTGCAGGATGTGGTCATTGCAATTGAAGTTACCAAGCAAGTTACGGACTATTGCCCTCGAAAGATTTCCAGCTTGCGTTTTTTCGGTCGCCATTCTGCCCGTGTAACATGCATCACGTGTTTCGAGATTCGGCTTGTCCTCTAGCTTTTTTATTTTTCGCGTCTGAAGGCGCGGTTATTCCGTCCGTGTAATTTATAACATTACCGACCCATTGACCCAGTGGATACGCGTTTCGGTCGCTGACAATCGGCCGCGTTTTTTCCGTCCGTCTAACAGGGCCCTAAGAGACAGTTGCCTAGTCGTCAACTCGTCAACACCGCAAGTTGTGTATCATTCAATTGGCTTATCGTATGTTCAGAGTTAATTTGTGTTTACAATAACAGGCGATGATATAAAGCAGCCTTTAAATAAATCGATATGTGTACTTCCGGAACGTCTGTTTCCCGTAAGCTTAGAATTTCCCGATTAGTATGCTATAACACCACGTTTAGAAATTGACATTAACAGATTATTCAAACCGGTATCTTAAAAATCAGAGTCATGTCCGGCCATTTTGTGGAAAATTAGGTTTTCTTTATAGAAAATGCCCTGTTTTCATTCTGTACATCTGGTAAACCTACCCATTATTAAGACCAGAACAAAGAAATAAAAGAAATCCTTTGGGTCAGAACGACCCGTCAGTTCTACTAGTGTAAAGTTAGTTCCATATACGAACAAAACTGTGATAAATCTAATTGCTCAGTTAGTAAGATCATGGAGAAGTTCATATCTCAGAGCCTGTTATATAATTATGAAAATTAGTTATGCAACTGGGGTTGTTAATTGAATTGGATGAGATTCAGTTCTGTCGAGTTGGTGTGACAAGCTTCTATACATGATGGAGAGTGCTAGGAAATTAAATCATTCACACAAACAATACCCTGTATTCAATGGCAATGCATCCTCCTTTACCACAATTTCAGGAAGCACAACAATACATATTCTCAAACCTAATATTCCATTAATTTATATAAACTTGTACCAATATTCAATCAAACCCCAGAATACTAGAAAAAGTGAACATATTTTAGAAGAGTTAAATGTGTTTAAGAGACTTGTAGCGACAACACTTTTCAATTGAGCTCTAAAGTATAATAATTAACGGCACCGACTATATATAGGCTATATAGAGTATATATCGTCAGGTCTATATTTTACAGTAAAAATATTGTATAACTAGCTTAAAAGGCCCGGCGTCGCTCGGGTTTTGTATTTTGTAAATGCGAAAATAACTTATGAAGGACTTTCGATTTTCAAACTCGAGGTCTTTAAGGTCTTTATATAGGTATTTAGAATTTGAAATGGGGAAGAACGACTTATCACACACAAACTATTTCCTCAGAAAACGCTAGATAAGCTACAGCTTATTATAGCTTATAGCAGATCCCCGCGGCTTCGCCCACAATAATTAATAGGAAGATTATAAATTAAGAGCAAAATAATTAAACTATTATATTTACTAACACTTTGCACACGAAACATTCATAGGTCTAAATTAAACGATTGATAGGCGTAATTAATGAAACAACTGTAAATCCGGCTTTGAAGTGAATTCCACGATTAGAAAGCGCAGCATGGGAAAAATAACCTCAGATTCGAGTTCCCTGGCCTAAAAAAACCCTGCATAATGTTTGTCCATTTAAGGCTATATTCACTATTCTTCTTCCGTCTAGGGTGAAAATTTCATCTGTCTGCGTGCCTTGACATTATAAACAAATGATTCGGCCATGGTGGGCTTACAAAATTCGAACGATCGCGATGCTTTTATTTCCAAGGCATGACGAAAGTAGGCAAAGTCATCTGCAATTGATTTGACAACTGAAAACTGATGTTTCGAAAGCGCAAGAAATGTACGTCTCAATCCCGTTTTCACTCATAACTCGCGAACGAAAGCTAAAATTAAAAATGTAGCATGCCTTTGCGGGAATGTATTCAACAACTTCCCAAAGTTTCATGGTGATCGGATGAATGGCATAGTAATGCATAAAGGACAGACACACATACATTCATTTTTATGTAGGCTATATAGAAGATCTATATAGATTACCCGTCGAGCGTTGCTGCAATCTCAGAAGATTATGAGAATTGAAATCGATTAAACTCACGATGAAAAAAATGTGTGTAAATGTATTTGACAGACAGACATATATTCGTTTTTATTTATATAGATGGAATAAGCCTACTGAGGCCATAGTTTCTATATTCATTTGTCCAGACTTATAATTCCGTTACATTTCAGGCAGATTTAACGACCCTACATAAGAGATTTTACTTATGATTACATATAGAAATGTTGTAGCCTGGACCCCGAACTAAGCAACTTCCCCGGAATTTTCTGTAAACCATCTTTCATAAGAAGCATATTCCACGTTAAATAAATATTTAATATTACCGGTACCTTATCATCACCTTATCATTAACTTCTCTGGCGTTTATAATAACATGAGATATCCATTGCCTTCCAAAGCGATCGCGATGCTATTGTTTCCAAAGTATGACAAAAATAGACAAAGCCTTCTGCAATTGATTTGACAACTGAAATGAATAACTGATGCTTCGAAAGCGTAAAAAATGCACGTTTTCTTGCAGTTTTTCACTCATAACTCGCGAACGAAGGCTAAAATTAAAAATGTAGTGTGACAGAAACCTTCCCGGGAATGTACCCGACAACTTCCCAAAGTTTCATGGCGATCGGATGAATGGTGTAGTAATGCATAAAGGACACACACACACACACACACATACATTCATTTTTATATATATAGATTACCGGTACCTTATCATCACCTTATCATTAACTTCTCTGGCGTTTATAATAACATGAGATATCCGTTGCCTTCCAAAGCGATCGCGATGCTATTGTTTCCAAAGTATGACAAAAATAGACAAAGCCTTCTGCAATTGATTTGACAACTGAAATGAATAACTGATGCTTCGAAAGCGTAAAAAATGCACGTTTTCTTGCAGTTTTTCACTCATAACTCGCGAACGAATGCTAAAATTAAAAATGTAGTGTGACAGAAACCTTCCCGGGAATGTACCCGACAACTTCCCAAAGTTTCATGGCGATCGGATGAATGGTGTAGTAATGCATAAAGGACACACACACACACACACATACATTCATTTTTATATAGGCCTATATAGATAACGCAAAACACACAATTAATATGACGACATATTCTGAAATATTCCTGTCTCATTTACATTAATTATAAAATTCGCAAGAATATGCTTAGCTGTCAAGCTTTGCAGTTTACATACTCTTTGCCTTTTCCCGTTAAGCTGATTAATCTGTTCCCCAATAGATGGTCTCTAAAGACATTAAGGGCCAGAAAAGGATCGATCATTATTATTTACCATTTTACTGTGCCGCACGTTATATATCATTTTGTTTTGTTACTTAAAAATTAAAAAAAAATGAATTATATAAGCACAAGCCTTTACATCATTAAGTATTATAGTAAGGTTAGGTTACTCGGGGGTAGGCCGTAGCGTAGTGGTTGAGGCGCTGCGCTACAAACCAGAAGGTCGAGGGTTCGATCCCCGATGAAGTCGTTGAAGTTTTTCAGTTGGCCTAATCCTTCTGGTGGATCAGGTCGACTCAACCTCTAAAGCGGCCCTTACACGATCAATAATATTGACAATACAGTATGATATTGGCAATAATATTGATCATGTAAGGTGAAAAAAAGCGTATTGACGGTCGATATTGAAGCGATATTGATGAAATCCAGATTTTCTGATATCGGGGCGTCAATATTTAATAGTGGAGGAGATATTGTCAATATTATGGAGCTTCTTGGGGTGGACGTCAATAATATTGTCAATACTCAGTTGTTGCCGTGCTTTCGTAGGGAACGGAAGTGATCTTTGTGCGGAGTATTATGGATTATACAAGTGACCTTGAGAAAATATCTGAAGATCTTGATATAAAATAAAATAAAATAAAAAAGCTAGAACGCAAGGTCCGATTGCTAAACAAAATGAGTTTCTACAAAAGGTATGTTCATATTTAGAAAACTCGACGAACCCTGACAAACCATACCAACTATCTCAAAAGCTTGGGGAGAAAAACTGCTCACTTGTGATGCCAAGCAGAGACAGTTTGCTGAGAAAGCAATAAATTGCATGCTTTTTGAAGCAAGCTTGGGCACTCTCCATTGCAACTCCGTAAAAATAAATGAAGTATGTCAATGTCCAAGCCCTCTAAGTACCATACAACCGGGAGCAAGTTGTGGCAGCACTTCACCCTTCTCCACATTTAATTGCTCTTCTCCTACTCACAGTGATAATCCACCACAACTAATCAACAACCAACTTCAGGATTTATAAGCGGCGACTTTTTTCAACACCTTCTCAGATTGAGGATTTTGAATTTTGATTGCCTTATTTCTTGTTGTATTTTTCCTTGCTGTTTAATCAATACATAATTACTATCATCTTTTGCTGTAAATTATTCAATATGCGTTTCCCTACTCCTACTGTCATGCTAACTACTTTCATATAGGTAGTGAAGAGGTTCTGTGCAATGACAGACTGATGTACTTAGGTAAGTAGGAAGGTATCTTGAAGGTATATTTAAAACACTTATTTTCAGGTTGTCTAGGACATGAACAAGAGTTTCACACGTTTCAATTACAGCTTCGCTGATAGTTGCAGGCGACATGATGACAGATAACTTCAAATCTTCAGAACTTCTTCCTGTAGCTAAGTACCTCAGGGTTAAGGCCAATCTCTCATTACAGGGATGCATTCCCTCATGTTTGTGATCTGCCTTATGAAGAATGGTTCCACCATCTGTAATAATTTTATGAACGTCCTTTCTTTCATTCTGAAATAATCTTCCGCATATGTCAATCTGATTTCCCTCAGCAGCCTCATATGAGAATATTCTTCACGTTTTTTCAACCACTCTCTCATCCATCGATTTCGCTGAACTCCACGAATACTTCCGACAGCCATATTTATGGCTAAACAACCTTCTTTTCGATTGACCATGTTTTCAAAACACAAAACGCCAAGAAAATCCACTTGGAAAGACATAATTTCACTTGTCCGAATGGTGGAAACAAACGTACTGAGCAAATTTATTGATAAAATTATTGACAATAATATTGACCGTGTAGGGTATGACGATATTGACGGTGGTACCCTCAAGAAGTTAACGACTGTATTGACAATACTGGTATTGTCAATAATATTGATCGTGTAAGGGTCCCTTAACAGAAATGAATGCCAGGAACAATCCTGGGGTAAAGGCGACCGGTGCGTAAGGCTACAACCTTACCACTTTCACGTCCCGAATACTGTATTTAAAATCTGGGAGCCTTAACCTCCTGGAACCCTCTGGGCTCCATGGCCCTGTATAGGGAAGACTTACTTTTACTGCATTCATACTTATTACTTATTATAGTGATCGTGACAAAAATCGAAATCTAGATAACACGAGAAAAACATGTTTCACGTTCCCTAGAAACCGAAAAAAAAACAGCTTTTACATAGCACTGTTTGTCGTGTGTCCTTCTGTGCAGGTTTCTTGTGGATTGTATTTAGTTAAGTAGCCCCTAGACGATCAATATTATTGTCAATATTCGCTTCAATATTGATGGAGGACCATATAGACGGAAGTGTATTGAAGCGTCCTATCAATATTGATGGATATTGATAGAAAATTATATTTTCTGTCAATAATAAAAAGCTGTTTGAAGGTCTAGAAGGTTTATTGTCAATATTTCCTTCTGGTAGAGCACTAAGCCTATATCCTTAACATTACAATTTTCCTTCCTGGAACTGGAAACATCGTTAAATATACTTACTTTTGTTCAAGGAATTGATTAAGGGATGAAATTAGTCGTTTTTAGAACTTCATGTTATTACTTCCTCGGCCCGTACCATAGGTACTATAGGTAGAGGAAGTATTGTTTTCGACCCCGAAATTCGAAGTTGAGTTATTGGCATATATACACGTTCTAAGGCCCCCTGAATCCAAAAATACTATTTTTGGAAACATGTCTGTGTGTCTGTCTGTCTGTGAACAGCCTAGCTCAGAAACGGAAAATCGTATGAAAACAAAATTTCGTATTTGGGTCAAGTACCTTCTGAAGATGTGTGCCCAAGATTGGCGACAAGTTTCTCTTATTTTTAAGGGTACTTTACATGAAGAAATTTTCGTTTTTCGCGATTTTCTCGAAAATGGTTTAACGAATTTCTTTAAATTTTGCACATGTGTAGCTTATAGTGAGAGATAAATCTTTTATTTGAAACTTTTTTTCGAAAAAAGTCTCTGAAGGGTAGTTACAAGCCACCCACTGTTGACCCACTGTTTGTAGAAAGTTTGTCTTGTATAGTGAACAATTGAATACGCGCTCTTTCACGGCCTCTTATTCTATATGGGTTATTCTCCAGAAAAGGGCAGATTCATGTCGCAGTTGATTTTCTGGTGTAAAATAAGTATTTATGGATTATGAATTATTATGATAAGTTAGATTGAAATAAGGTCTATTTGATCCCATATTCCACTTTTTGAACAAAAGTTACAATTTTCTGCATTTTAGGGCACAGTATGTGAGATCTCACCTCCGTGTCATGTCCCAATGCCTGACTTGTCATTTTCATTCTTTCATAATTCAACAGGCTTTCATTTTTATTCCATTTTAGTGTTATAACAAGAATTAACAGCTCAAAAAATGAGTCATTAATAACTGAAAAGAAAATATATCATTTTGTAAAGACAATTTTTTGCACTAAACATACCTGTCCCAAGGTGAGACCTCACCTCCGTGAAACAATATAAAAGCTCAATTATTTCAACAGATAATGGCACTGTAGTCTTTCTATTTTCCTTGGACTCCAACGTTTGGCAGTTTTCATATCATTTCTATAAAGCCATGCTGTTAGTGTGCTTTAAAGTGTTATTTTGTTTGTGTAAAAGGGCTAAATGCAGAGTTGGTAATTGGACTTCCTCACCTCCGTTACCTACACCCAATGGTAAAGTTGTATGTTTTTATATTTACTTTTGCTATAAGTTATAATAATAAGGAATGCAAAGTTAAACTCTAGAACTGAGATTTTCTAACCTCAAATATTCCCAAGCTGTTTGACAAATTAGAGAAAAATCTCACCTCCGTTACCCTCACCTCCGTTACTGTTACTCTCGAGTCCTATCCATGGAGGTGTAATTAATGTTGTAATTGATGACATATTTAACTGTCTGCATTTTTTTATTTTTGTTTAAAGAAGGTACTGGTATAGCCTAATAGTTTAGGACAATATATCATGTTTTTATTTAAAGTATGATTTTAAGGTGATAATCTATTTTAACATAGATAAAAATAAGTAAAACGTTGTGTGTTAATCCATTTGTATGGTAATAAATATTGTTCTTTTTGATGATAACATATAATACAGTAAATTAATTCTAATTCTCACATAAGTTCTATATAATTACTATTTCTTACTATTTTCTCACCTCCATGAATGCGCCATTTTCTAACCTTGTTAATTTAATGCAAAATACCACTCGGTAAGTCGGGCAAGTACCTCAGTAGTACTCTGCAGAAGGAAATTAAACATAAAAAAAATTACATGATCCAAAATAATTTTTTTTTTTTAAATTCTAACATTGAAATCTGCCCTTTTCTGGAGAATGACCCATATAAGAATGAAGTGAGAAAGACGTATTGGAGGGAAATATTCGATAAAGTTCGGAAATTATTCTTAACGATGGAAGTTTCAATGAATGTCTGCAGTCACTTGTTTTTGTTTAGTTTGTTATATAGTCTGCATTTTTATTAGTCGCATCATTTTCAAAGAAGATGTTATCAGGTATTTATCGTATAATTAGCGTAATTGCGTTTCGGTACAAGGATATGTGAATGCTGCTAACTTTTATTTGGGCAGAGGAAGTTATGTGACTTTCACATCAGATTTTTTTTAACCCATTACAATCCATTTTTATTACGCTTAAAACACGCCAGCCATATTATTGTTCTGACCGAAGAAGAAGAAAGACCAACTACGAAGCAGGATGACCAACTGTCCATCGTGCATTAAGGTAAGTAGTGGCAGGTAGATTCTAGTTAGTTTTGTACGGCATACCGAATTCACGCGTTTTGAAAATGTGCCATATTAATTCCCGTGAGGTTTGTCGTGTTGGTTAACCTGTGTACCCAGATAAGATGGCCGTCAATTATATGTTAACTTATCATGAATTACGTATTTTAACGTAAGAGAATTACAGGATAGGTCCTTGCACCTAGGGACAAATTTTTAACGTTGTTTCGTTTAGTAAAACTTAGGCCTAAAAGTGTAATGCTAAGGAGATAGGGCTGGACCCTTTCCTTCAATATCAGTTGTTTGTGAGACTGCAAAGTGATTTTTTGGGGTCATCCGGTTCTGTAGAATGCAAAAAATTAAACAAATGTTCATGTAAAGCGGTATTCACCTTGTACCACTATTTGGAATAGCGTCTATTTCTCTCTTTGATCTTCTTTTTCGCACAGTGTAAGAGTGAATGCTAGAAAATCCAAATCCGAACTAGAAAACATTTCAAAATTCACTTAAAAAAAGCACTGAAACAGCCTCGATCATGCACCAGGAATATTTTTGTCAGTATGAATATTCGTGAGAATATTGATGTGTTTTGAAGCATATTGATGCGCGCTTCAATATAGAGCGTAAATATTGAAAAGAATATTGATAATATTATTGATCGTTTAGGTGGAGCCATTATATTTTTAATTATGATCTTTCTTGAGCCCTAATTGCATCCCATAGAATTTTGTTTCTATTTCTGAAATATTCAGAATATTTTTCGTGATTTCTTTTTCAAACTTTATATTTATGAGAAAACGGCTATTTTGATTTAAAAAAATTAATTTGTAAACCTGCAACTTTACCAATAAAACAGGTGCATTCGGTATTCTTCAATATGATTACTGAGATGTTCGTTAGTAGTTTTCAATTTTGATTTATCTTGAATATCTCAACTATGGTAGACGACACAGGACAATTTCGCAGAATAAAGTTGCAAAGATAGTTAAACATGAATACTTTTTGTCCAATATATTTAATTACCAAATTAATAGTTATCGAGACAACGAATGAATTCTGACTTCCTTGCACACTAACGGAAGATATCTTACACAAGTAACGCTATTCTTCCATTTTTTAAGTTGTAGTATCATAAAAGCTACGATTAATTGTTGTAAAATCTACTCTTATACAATTCAACAGCCCTAAATAGCGTGCTTGCTCGCCCGCTTCGTGAGACATCGGGTATACTCGGCGATGTTCGTCTCTCGCAGTCTAAACTTTCATGACGACTACAAAATTAGGAAGGAAAACAGTTTCTTTATTATATAAGGCCTAAGTGAAATGAACACAATGAACAAATATTCTAATTTTATTTTTACTTACAATTTTCATAGCTCTGAACCACAAACATTTTTAATAATCTACCAGTGTAATTTTCTTAAAAATCCTGGAGTCAATGAATAATGGCTGGCGAAGCCGGGGGCAACAGCTGTAAAATATTGATGGTTTTATCTCTTGAAATATAGCTGATAATTATAATCCAAACAAACCATTCCTTCCCTTGAAACATTATTTATAATTTCTGAAAATTACACTGAATTGATAAAATAAAATTCACATCATATTCATGTCAATAAACAGCTGAGAAACAATACGTATTATGTGTTCACAGGTTCTTTGGAACTGCATAATCGATTCTGATATAGTTTTCCCAGGGGGCGCTTTCATGTCGTGGAATGTACTCTAAAGCAGGAATTTTAGCTGTTTCATTAATTATAATAATTATTAATGGCTTAGTTTATGAATAATTCGCGTGCAAGTGTTAATAAATATAATGCTTTAATAATTATTATACTCCTAATTTTTAATTTTTAAAAGAATTATCGTGGCGAAGCCACGGGCACCTCCTAGTGTAATACAACCATGCCATAATGCACACACAGTTGGAATGGGTTTCGAGACTTGTCAGGTGCCACTGTTGTTCGAAAGTACATAGCACTAAACTGGTTCTATACAATCAACCTCCTTTCTCTTTTCATGTCATATCTCTACTGCAACTCGTTTACTTCAATTCACAGACAATAGCAAACCGGATGATTAAAAAGTTTATATATTAAATACTAATTGACTCTCTTGAGCGTTGAGATGGAATGAATCAGTATGTGGAGGGAATTACATGTAGTCCTAAAATTGTAATTTGTCGGAACTAACCTCTAAACATCAGAAGATAAAAACAAATTAAGGCCAGGCTCACAGGG
Source organism: Ectobius pallidus (assembly GCA_964059195.1). Taxonomy (NCBI): domain Eukaryota; kingdom Metazoa; phylum Arthropoda; class Insecta; order Blattodea; family Ectobiidae; genus Ectobius; species Ectobius pallidus. Next base: position 26,647,643 of record CAXKWD010000006.1, on the reverse strand, counting down.
AGCTGCTAGTGGTCGAGTCAGGCGAACACGGTGCCTACCAAATATTAGGAGGGTTAGACTACTGTTGCATTGGCCGTCTCAATTGGGCGCTGTTTTAAATGTTATGATTCCTGGCATCTCCTCGACGTTACAATTTTCCTTTTTTGGAAATCAACACGTCATTAAATGTACTTAGTTTTGTTAAAAGAATTGATTAAGATGCGAAACTAGTCGTATTTTAAACGTTTCCATGTATTTTTACCTACTTTCAATTCATTTTTATTACGCATAAGACACGCCAGCCATATTATGGTTCTGAGCGAAGCAGGATATCAACTGTCCTCCTTGATTAAGGTAAGTAGTTGCAGGTAGATTCGATTTTAGTGGCAATTAGGTTAGGTTATGTTAGTTATGAACAGTGGTATTAGTTTAGTACGGCATACCAAATTCACGCGTTTCGAAAATGTGCCATATTATATCTCCTGCCAGGTTTGTCATGTTGGTTAACCTGTTACCCAGAATTCTAAGTAAAGTCGACAACATGGCCGTGAGTTCTATCTTATTATCATGAATTACGTATTTTAAGGTATGAGAGTTACAAGATGGAATCTTATATATAAACAAATTTCGCACCTAATTATAATCCTTGCACCTAGGGACACAGTTTTAACGTTGTTTCGTTTCGTAAAAATTAAAACTGTAATATCGGGGAGATAGGGCTGAACCCAGGACTCCTTACCTCATATCTTTCATTATATGTAATTTTGGTTTGGTAAATAAAGTTTTTGATCAAATAATAAAAGTGATTACACAAAACACTAAGAAATGATTGATTCAACGTATGCCTACCCCAAAGTTGGGTGAAACGGAGAATGAGAAGAAGAAGAAGAAGAAGAAGAAGAAGAAGAAAAAAGTGATTGCATGTGCATGATACAGAGATGGGCACCGTAATTTATTTTTAAATATCAAAAGTAGTGGAAATAATTTGCTCCCAAACAGAACATCTGGCAACCCTAATTTCTGTATATTGTGTGTGTTTGTATATGCACCAGTTTTTGTTATAAATAAGTATTAATGTATAAAAAATTTAAGTTAGCTTACCTGCAGATTTTTTTCTTCTTTTTCACTCTTCTGCAGATAATCTGGACCAAACAGTTGGCATATTTTCCCCAGGATTTTATCTATCATATTACTGTAAAATTAACACCGCATATCCCAGATAGCTGGATTTCGTGGATAAATAATTCAGTGTAAAATGTCTCCATATTGTACAACACCCCAACGCAAAGAACAGAACAGCAACTGACTGATTAGGCTAACTTTTCATGGTCACTCTATTGTTTTTTTTTTTCAAATGACAAGCGTTTTCTTTTTCCACTACGAGCCACATAATCTATTGTCCTTTTCACGTCGTGAAGGCACTACAGGTCTTATGGAGAATCCCCGCGCTGTTCCCATATATTCCTATTTTCAGAATATGACCAAAGTGAAATAGCAACATGCAACTCTGTTTGAAATTTTATGAAGAATATGATTGTAGCCACGAAAATCTTATATTTTCCTTGATTTCTGTTTAAATAATAAAAATTTGAATTTTTTCTTTAAACGAAAATTTTAACATATTTTTCGTTCCGAACATTAAATCGTAACAAAAAATTGCGATAATTGCGACGAAAAAATCTCAATTATTCGTTTGTCCTTATAGGCAATGCTGGTTCTTAGAATTTACCGATATTTTAAAGGTAATGATTATAAAAAAAAATTGTCAGACAAGGTAAGAGTATTTTTCATTTTTGTATTAGAAAATATCGTCGCTGGCTAAATTTCGTTCTATAAGTCCACATAAAAACTTCCAGCGACAAAATTGTAGAGAAAAGTGTGAAATTGAATTTTATCAACATTCAAAATTCCCCCGAATAATAAATCCATAGGGATTCTTAGTTTCTTTCCCAGGATAACAGCGCGCGATGTAGCTTGAATGTAGCTTGACGTAAGCTGAATATTGAGATTGGGCGGTTAGCACAAACTCTCTGTTTAGTTCACTTTTGAGTCATAATATCGCGATTCAAATTATATATTATATATTATTATTATTATTATTATTATTATTATTATTATTATTATTATCATCATTATTAATAAATTGTTGTTATTGTCATAATCATCTTCATTACGATCATATTTATTAGTGATTCTTTTTTTTGGAATTCCGTTAGGCTACATCACATCGAGTGACAGGGCCAATCATTCAACCGCTGTGTTATTTACCTCCGTCTAATGACTTCATTCACGGATGGTAGGATTTTTCTTACCGCAGTCGCTACTTTTTTAGGAAGTAGTTATCAGTTGCTATTTCGGGCTGATTATTGACTTCAGAAAAAAATCAGGAGATATCGGATATCGTACCCGTACTTTCGGTCTTCATAGGATATCAGTAGTCAGCAAGCCAACCATTATACAATGCAGGTGTTCGCTTATTATTATTATTATTATTATTATTATTATATAATAAATTTATTGGTTCAATATAATAAATAAAAGGATATTAAATTTTTACCCTTCTATAAACGCAATCTCCGGTCAAGAAAACCACCATTAACGGCCGTGGGTGTCGGCATGCTGACCACATGCCCCCCAATCCAGCCATCTTCCTACGGGAGATGACGCAGCGGTCGGGTGGTAGGCCAAGTCCCTCCAGGGATGTAGCGCCACGGAGTTTGTTTTGTTTTTATAAACGCAATCACAAAAATGCCTATTTTTTTGTGTCTTCAAGTGATGTTCATTCTTTCTCGCATGGAATTAAATCTGTTAATATGTATAAATATTATGCCTAAACCTTAAAACCTTAAATAAATACACAGTAACAATAATAAAAGTACCTCAATCGGATATGGGTTCAACTCCCTCCATTGCCGAATCCTGGGGCGCCTCTTCACTGTAATCACTATTTGAAGAACTACTGGAACTGCTGGTTAACCTAACGACCAGAGGTTCAATGTCATCCTGCAGCTGATCTGCTTTCCACATATCGTCCTCTACGCCTTCAGTATGTTTACAGTAATTTGTCCACTGATCCTTAGTAACCGACGAAAAAGCATTTTCTATCAATGGTTCCATTTCCTTCGCCTTGAAGTTAATATTATGACGTCCAAAATGCCCTTTTACCTGACTCCATACCATTTCGATAGGGTTTAGTTCACAATGGTATGGAGGCAGCCTACAAACTATTACTCCCTGTTCTTCTGCAATCGAGTCTAGGACTGTACCATTGTACTGATCTCGTACAGAATTTACGATATTAACTAATTCTCTTTTTGAAGGCAATCTTCTGGATACGGAATATTTTTCGATGAGAGTCAACTTTTTATATCGTCCTTGCGGGAGTTGGAACTGGGGATTGTTTCTTTTTTCCTATCGTGATAGGATGCGTTGTCCATAACAACGATTGTTCCTGGAGGAATGTTGGGCAATAATTGATCCCTGAACCACTGTTCAAACCTATCACTATCCATTTCGGTTTGATAATCAGAAGAATTTTTTTCGCCAAGAAAACGTGCTTCGCTCCCTCTACAAATCCCATCTTACCACCGGCATGCAAGAAAACAAAGCGTGGTCCTCGAGCAGTAGGGCTCTTAAGACCAGTGGACAATCCAGCTAAAAGAGCGTCTTTCGGAGTTTTTATTGTTTTATCCTTCCAAACCTTTGACACACTGTGATCTACATTTACCCAACTTTCATCTAAATACACAATAAGGTAGGTAAGCCAAAGGTGGCCAGGGTTAAGCTTTGACATTTTTTAATAATTTCCTAAATAGTGATAGAGTGCTGAAAGATAACAGCATAAACCTTGATATCATGGCCAAAAGGAATGTAATGAGCATTGCTTATATTTTAATCAAATATATTATTATATTTACACTTTTTAAAATGGCAACTAGTGGGCCACCTTGAGCACAGGTGTACCAAAGGTGGCCCATGACTGAAAATTAGTTTAAAATTATATTCTAGGTTCTAAAATTAAAAACAAAGTTAAAGCATGGAAAATCTATTTATTATTGCTAACAGAGCACTTTACTGGTATCATACTAAATACTAATAAATAAAAAAAAAACTATTCAAATATGACTTTTGGTCTTCTAATCAGAGTCCAAACAGAAAGAACATACAAAATCTGGAATTTTGTCATGTGCAGTGAGTCCCTCGCATTCTTCATGGATATATCGCCTACATCGAGTACAGAGTCTCATGTCTATCTTCCTGTCAGTCCTACACAAGTGGCAATACCAACTTTCAATTGACTTTGATGGTTTCTGCTGACCACTTGTTCCTGGCACAGCAATGTCTCTTTTCTGAGATAATATTTTGTCCGTCACTTTTTTCTCCCTCGTCGACACAGTTGATTTCGGCTGAAAAAGTGATACAACTACCTTTTGTCCACGATAGTTTAACGCTTTTCTCCTGGGAGCCACAGATTTTTCCTGGGGCTTCTGGTGTCTTCATCAATGCAGAAATTGTTAATGAATTCTTAGAAACGCCTACATCTGGATTCGAAGAAGTGTTATCAATTGAAGAATTGCTGTCAGATGTATCATATAAAGTGCTGGAATCTTCTTCTAGGGCAGACGACTTTTTCTGAAGTTGCATATATACATATTTTTATTTGAGCTCCTAAAGTGGCCCACTAGTCCCTAAGGTGGCCCACTAGTTCCCAAGGTAGCCCAGGTGGTGGGCCACCATAGGAGCATGCTTAAATATCAGGAATTCGTTATTAAATTGCATTAAACCACGCTTAAAGTTCATAGAATATGGTTCTGTCAGAAGCAGAATTAAATAACCTTTCAGATGAAGTAAACAGTGATTACTTACCTTGACTTGAATGTACTTTAAATCATAAGCTTTGTCACATCAAAATAACAACGGACAATGTCCACGGCATCACTCAACACAATGACTCGCATAAAATGGCTGGCATTCATCACAACGGCTTGATTTTCGGCATGTGACACCAGAGTAGGACTCCACGCTAGGATCTGGAGCTATCTCCCGAGTAAATGCTGAACTAATTACCAATCTGAAAAGCGGGCTACCTTGGGAACATGGGCCACCTTTGGCTTACCTACCTTATTCTTTCCCTCTTTCCTGAATCGTTTCATTTTTCGTAAATACGAATGTCGCCACAGTATAATATCGTTTCTTTCTATCATCAGCGATTTATTCCCTCGCTTTTCAAAAACAAACCCCATTTCTTTCACCAAACGATAAAAAGTTGAATATTTAAAATTTGGTAAATCTGTATCATCATTTACTGCTCTCATAACAGACATAATTGTAGGAGGGATGTTCTGAAACAGAAACCCATAAAATTTGCGGCGTATAGCACTGCGTACAAATTCGTAGTATTTCGCTTCCCTGCTAGTTTTGTATTTCAGCCAAATTTGCCTTTTTTCTGCGGTGTGGTATAACCGCTCGTCGATTACAGCTGTACGTTGGGAAGTCATTTATAGCAGAAGTTTAATTTGGGTTAGTTATTTATAAGGGTACTTTAATTTCTGTTAATGTTAGCGATGTCAATATTGAAAATATGGGGTGTTAATTTTGATACGTAGAAGTAAGGGATGCCGGCTAGGTAGCTCAGAGGATAGTTTGCAGCATGAGTCTGGGTCGTGGCTAGAGAATATCGAGGTTATGTTAACTTAGGGGGTTGGTGTCAGGAATTTAGGAGAATTAAAATAGTTCAGGTGCTTTCAAAGTCTATATATATTGTTCCAAAAGATTTTTACTAAAATGCAGCATTAATGTTTTTGTTTAGGTTAGATGATGTAAGTTCCCTGCTGTGATATATAATTCGTCGTCAATTAAAGTCTGTCAAAACTTTGTAACTAGATAAAATATTATACAGTAATTACTTTGTTATTCTTACGCGCTATCCAACGTTTAATTATTTTCACAGGTAATAAGTCGTTGTATCTATTTATATTGCGCGGACAATCTACTCAAAGGATATTCTTTTTAACTTTCACAAATTATTCTTTCACTTAATTAATTATAATCAATGTCTCTATATATATTGGTATTAACTTACGTGCTTCGATGCTTCTCTACAATTCCATTTATATCGCGCGGATATATTTCACTTTGAGTTAAATAATAATACTATCTCACAAAGTTAATTAATATTTTACTGTAATGTTACGTAGTGTCGTTCTGGTCTCGTGTGTCGTGGAGTAAGTCTTATGTGTCGTGATCGAATGATCTTGAGTTCTGGGGCCGTGGTGATAATATCCCCTTAGGAGGTAGTGGGGGTGAACAGTTCTTATTGGTTGTGCTAATGTTTAAGTTATTCCCAATTGGTGTAAAATGCTTCGGTCTGCTATTCTGTTTAAAATAAAGTTCGTTTCTCAACGCTTGGGACGCTAAGAAGCTTGGGTCATTAATTTTCCAAAAGTGTCAAAATGTCCTGGCGCCTTCTTGTCGGTGATGCCGGAAGAGGGGGGCTGTATTTATGTATTTGTATCAATAACTATGATAACTGAAGGTTATCATAGTATTGGTTGTTTTATCCTGATGGGTCGATTTATTCCGCTTTTAATGATGTTATTCTGTAATTGGAGTGATGAAAATTAAAAGAGTTATTAATGTTTTTATATTAAAATGATTGAAAGGGTTAATAAAAAGTTGGGTGTTGTAAATGAAACTGTAGTAGGTGTTGTTCGCTATAGACTGGTGTAATTGGTTTTGTTGTCACTATTTCCTTGATGGAGTAATTAATGTTTAAAGTTGGGTGTGTTATGTGGGGAAGACTAAGCTGTAGGATTCATATTGTCAGTTGAAAAGAGGGCTATGTATGATATTGTCGGTTGAATGGAGTACTAAGTACGATAACAAATGTCCGCATAATGATTGGAAAATCACGCGAAAGATTGACTCGCGACATCAATACGAGCGAAATTTTACGATCATTGTAATACCCAATTTGAAAATCCTAAAAGTTACTATGTCTTGTCTTGAGTAAAATTCTTAAAATTTAATTTTTTTTTTTACTCTCTAAAAATAATTTTCCGCCTTCACTTCAAATCATTTCCTGGAGTTTCTTTGTTGTATTACAGTTTTATAATATTATTATATTTTTTTTTTATTAAATTATCTTTGCTTGGATGTTTGAAGTAATTATGATCCTTACATCATCTAGACTTTTGATTAATTCTGCCATTGTTATACATACACATATGAATTTATATTGAATAAAATACACTCTTAATATTAGTTTACCTTGAAGTAGTCATTTTTTCGCGTTGGTCGTAGTACACATTTGATTGAGTCCATGGTCCTTTTAATACACTAGTAAATAAAAATCATTATTATACCTTGTAAATAAACAAAATTGTAAAATACACTTGAAGTTCTAGGTTGTAATATTAATTTCAATTATATCTTCTATTAAGCTGGTTTTTGATGTTAATACGTGTATTGTTGATGTGAAATGTTGGGGTATGTCTTTCTTTCCTTATTTTGGTCTACTTAACCCTTCCATTATAGCCTATTCAGATTTAACATGTTTCACTCCTACTCCTTTTCTTTACCTCGTAAATTATCCTTCATTTATTCAATTATCCCTTCAATACTCTTTATTTTCTTCTCATTATTCTCATTACCTTGTAAATTATCCTTCATTTATTACTTTCAATATTCTTTTACTTCCTTAATATTATTACTATTCATTACCATATTTCCTCATTTATTGTCATATTTCTTATTTCGTAGCTATCATTAGTACACTTTTCTTTTTACTTGTAAACATATACTGTACCTTATTACATTCTTTATTCAATGTTATCCTTTCACTTCTTTTCCAATACACTTACTTATTATCTTTCTCATATTCTTAATTCATTCATGTTTCACCTTTTTACCTTTATTATATCCTTAATTCATACACGTTTCACCTTATTTCAATATACTTCTTCTATAATCAATTCATCTTCACATTCTTAACTCATTCTTACTATGCTTTCTTTTGATTCACTTGCTAAATAACTTTACTCGGTTAGTTGTAAGGAGAGGGTCATTTTCTGTCCATACTTGCATGTAAAATAATTTCTATTTTTTGAAAAATAAAAAAAAATTGTTAATATTACTTAGTGTACTACTCCAATAAAATAAAGTTAAAATACGTCGAAATTTAGATGTCTACTTAATTATAAATTCAAACAATAGTGTGATTCCCTTTGTCAAATAAATGTTTTAACTTCTCATTAAGATATTTAACGGGGAGGTGCCTACTTAAATATTAACTATATACACAGGGTCACTAAAATGGCAATAAACTTATTGGATTGCACTTACATTTTATAGTGTAATAATTGCAGTGAGGTCATACAATATCTGATATCGTAAGCCTCATATCATAATAGTCTTTCAGCAATCATTGGTGGCATATTCTACTCAACCTTAAATAATACATTCGTCGAATGACGTTAGATAAAACATTAATTTGAGAAGTATGAATCACTCTGATTATTTTACAAAGTCAGTTTGATCAAATCCTTTTTCTCAGTCCAGGTCTTCAACTTTTTAACTCTTCCTTCTGCTTCAAACTATCTGTGGCATTAAGCTTTGTGGGCCATGACATGATAGGGTTTTAACAAGTGTTTCCTATATTTACCAAGAATTTTCTTAGGATTCTTAATTTGAGTGAGTTGGAATGTGTCCGTTCCAAATTTTGCTGTGACACAGTAGGGGCCTTGAAAAGGTAAGCATAATTTCTTCTGGCGGTTATGTAAGGTACTAGAGATCACATGGCATTTTAGAAGTACATAATTTCCAGGAGTGGGGTTCCATTTCCTGCGGGGTCGCCTTGATTGTTGTTTTCTCTTCAGCCATCTGCTTTGGAGGCGTTTGAGAATAGCGTTGCAAATGTCAAGTTCAGATTTATTGCAGGTCGGCAGCACAGGAGGGGTGTTCTTGAATAGTGGGTCTATTTTACAGTGTGTTACGACTTGCAAAGGGATTTCTTTGGTTACATGGTGTTTTGTGTCATTGAGAATGGCTTGAATGGGCTTTAGGTATTTGTACCAGTTCTTATGTTGCCTGTGAGTTAACAGTCTTAGGTATGAAATTACTTGTTTGATGCACCTTTCAGAAATATTACCAGCTGGATTATAAGCAGAGAAATGTAAAGTCTTTATGTTTACTTGTGAAAGTCCTGAGTTCCATTTGGCACTAGAAAATATACTGGCATTATCCGTCAAGCAAGCTTCGACGTTGCCGTATGCATTGACATATTCCTCTACTTTCTTCAAACATATGCTGGTAGATAAATTGCGTATAGGATATAGTGCAACAAGCTTGGAAAAAACGTCAACTAAAACAAATATGAACTGGCAACCGAAGTTGCTTCTAACTAGGGGTCCTAAGATGTCTCCGCAGATCAATTGGTTTGGTTTTGTGGATTCAAAGGAATTAACTGTGTTCTTGCATTTGCCTACTTGGCATAGATGCCAAGTTCGTATGAAAAGTCTGATTTTACGACCAAGCTGTTTAACATAAAAATGTTCGCTTATGGAATCTATCATCTTTTCGGTTCCACTGTGCGCTAAATTTTCATGGTAACTAGCAATGAGGTCGTTTTCCAAGGATGAGGGGATGTAGGGTCGCCATGCTGGATTTTCTTTTCCACAAAATTTATATATGACGCCATTGTATGTGGCTAAGGAGCTTTGCGCATTAGTTTCATTCACTGGATTAGGGGCTGGTTGTTGTAGTTCCTGCAACTCATTCTGAATGGTGGACAAGTAGGGGTCTTCGGATTGCAATTCAGACAAATTACAGAGCTTCTTGTTCAATTGATGTCGGTCACTGACACAAATTTTCATAATTTTTACTTCTTTTTCGACTTGACCTTCTAAGCTAGCCATTCCAGGGTGGTTAGGCAACCTGGATAGCAGGTCCGGCAAGTAGTTTAGGGATCCTTTGATGTGTTCTATCTCGATAGCATACATTGTGATAGCGCTGATTAGACGAGATACACGGGAGTTGCTTAGCTTACATTGTTTTAGAAAACTGAGACTCATGTGGTCACACAAAACGGTGATTTTACGGTTGTATATGTAGTGTTTGTATTTGTTGAGGGCCTCTTATACTGCATACACTTCATGTTCTGTGGGATACATACGGGACTGGGCGATAGTAAGACCTTGGCTAGCAGTCGCAATAATGCGTTTTTTGCCATCTATCACCTGAAAAAGGATACTTCCTATGCCTTTCGAACTTGCGTCCGTTTGCACGTAGAACATTTCCCCTTCTTCAGGTTTCTGGAGCTTAATGGACTCCGCAAACAGCTGCTTAACCCGGTTAAAGGCCGCATCATATTCAGGGGTCCATGTCCACTTTTCGTTTATTCTAAGGAGTGGCTTTAAGGGGCAAAGTTCTTGGGAGTAGTTGATGACAAAGCGTGACTGATATTGGCATACGCCAAGAAAAGATCTGAGTTGTTTCTGATTTCGGGGGGCGGGAATTTTCAAGATGGCTTCCACTTTTTCTTCATCTATTCGGCAATCCTTCCCGGATATAACATATCCGAGAAATTTCACCTCCTTTTGAAAAAAATGGCATTTCGATATATTGAGGGTGAAACCTACACGTAATAGCTTTCCCAAAGTCTGGTCTATATGGGCCAGGTGTTCAGATTTGGTTTCTGAGGCTACAAGGACGTCATCCAGGTAGGGGATAATGAAGTTATCCGTCTGCCAATCAAAGGTAAGAGCTAGTGCACGCAATAGGGCAGACGAGGAAGTACGTCACCCCAAGGGCGTTCTAGTGAATCTGAAATTTCGTCCTTGGTAATTCAATGAAGTTAAATCACGTGAATCTGGATCAAGGGGGACTTGCCAGAAGGCAGAAACTAAGTCCGTGGTGGAGAAATAGTTTCCTTCTTTGGCGCGGGTTAAAAGTTCATCAGAAATTAAAGGTCTGTAATGGTCTTCTTGGGAATCAGCATTGATTGCCCTTGCGTCAATCGTAATACGTACTTCTCCAGAGGGCTTAAGTACTATGCAATGAGGGTTGCAATGGGGGCTAGTAGAATTCTCTATGATTCCCTGCGATAACATGTCCTGTATGGCAGCTGAAACCTTTTCTCGTAAACTGAATGGAATGTGTCGGGGCTTGTGTCTAACAACAGTGGTAGATGGACGGATTATTCTGTGTGTGTACAAACGGCATTTTCCAATTTTATTAGAAAATAAATCCTTGTGCTTGTACAACACGTCAAATAAATCCTTCCGTGTGGAGGGGTCTAGACCATGTGCTTCTTGTACCTTAAGGTTAATTAATATTTTAATCTCATCTCGTGTATTTATGTGGTTTATTTGTGGTTCAGTTTGCAAACTATTTTCATTTAAGAGAGGAGTTGTGGAGAATAGGTCATTTCTTGTTTGCGTGGATGTGGGTTCGTCTGTAACAATGTGACAGAGGGGTTGTGTATTCACTGACAAGGTTTCAATGAAGAATTCCTCTTGGCTCACGTCTGCTTCACAGCAGGCGGTGGCCGGAGAAGGGGTAGTTTTGTTACAAAAAGGGACAATTTGTTCCTGTCGATTTTCATCAATGAAGGCAAAGCTTTCATTTCTGAAATTTATTATTCCTTCCAATTGTTGGAATACTTCCAAACCAACAATGATGGGTAAATTGAGTCCATGTATTACTAAGAATAATATTTCTATAGTTTGTCCAGCAAGTGTAATAGGCACTAAACATTGATGTTTAATCCTACACCGCTGCTTTCCTGCTGCTAGAAGAGCTGTCATATTGAATACAGGCAATATTAGCGAAATCGCTTTTATGCGCTGTAATTCAAGGAAAGTAGAATGAGAGATAACCTGAGCATGACTTCCGGTATCTAAAGTGACTTGAAATAAATTTTTACCAATATTGACTTCTATGACTGGAGGTCGATGTTGGGTGCTCATTAGTTCATCTCGTTGCAAAATTCCAATAACAATGTCAGTTTCTTCACTGTCTGGGTTGTTTTGCAAGTGTCCCGGGGAATTTTCATTGTTATGAATATTATTATTGTTGTTGGATGGTTCATTATTATTTTGAATAGGGTGATATTCATTTTTATCATCAACAAGGGGATAAATCACATTACCAACAATTTGATTGTTATCAACAATGGGCTGGCCTTGCGCATTGTTGGCGCTGGCATGGTTGTTCTCTGTTACTTGTTGCTGATTATAATAAGATTTATTCAGTGATGTGATACTGGTTAACTTGTTACTTACACTTACCGGAACATTTTTAACGTTCTCTGCTGCCTTGGGAAATTTCATCATATTTGATATGTGATTTATTTCATTAGGTCTAGCCAGTAAGGGGTTTGTTTCACAAGTTTGTGAAGTATTGAAATCAAGAAAATTATTTACAAAGTTGGCATCACAATGTATGATATCGACACTTATTGAAGTTCCTCCATTTTTATTCAAAAGAGTTGCAGGGTTGTCCACAGAAGGAGTGTGTAAAACCCTTACTCGTTTAAAGTAACGGTGGGGATGGGAGACTGAATTCGCTGTTCTGTGTTATTCTCATTATTGTTGTTAGGCCTATTTCTCGTACCTTCACATTCATTGTTATTCTCATATTGATTATTGTTGTTACGAGTGTACCTAAAGTTGTTTCGGCCTCGGTAATAGGGACGAAAGAAGCCTTGATTATATTGATTTCTGTTAAACCAGTTGGGCCTGTTGCCTGCATAACCACGTCGGTACTGTCCACGGTAACCATTGTTATATCTACCATTGTTGTTGCCATAGGGTCGCCAACGTAACCACGAGTTTGCCAATTGTTTCGTGCATTTCTCACATATTCAGTTTGGGGCCAATAGGGTTTGTTGTTTTGGAAATCAGTGTTTTGGTGGTTGTTACTTTGATTATCTGTCCGCAACCCAATCTGAAAAGATTCTTGATCAGGGACCGTCTGCACTAGATTGATATTCTTACGCTGGTTCTGGTTAGCGGATACTACAGGGTGTTGTGGTTTATTAGTTTGGTAAGTGAGGTCCTGCATTGATTTTAAGAGTTTCAACATCTCGGCTGTGGTTTGTGGAGACGCAACAATGAGACTATTTGGGATGACAGGGGGAAAATGTGAGGGGAGTGCCTTGAGAAAGTTTACTTCTAAAATTTCAGGTTTGAGCAGTTGGCGGCTCTCGCACAACGAGATAAAGTATTCCAAATAGCTTTGGCCATGGCTACGGTCATATTTGCCTTGGAACACTCTACCACGAAGGCGCAATTGCTCGCTTTCGGACCAATATTCTGACAAAAACATTTCCTCAAACTGACTGATGGACAGTTGGTTGTTGGGATCGATGACTTGTAACCATCGAGCTGCACTTGACTTCAATGACTGAGTTACAAAAATCATCTTTAAATGTTCAGGGACACCTCACAAGTAAAATCTGTTTTCAAATCTTTCAAGTATCTGACGGGATTCGTCTTTATGGTATCTTCGAAACAAGGTAGTGGAAAATCGGAATTATGAAGTGAAAAGTTACTCTTTGCAAAATTTTGGGGCTAGCGGCTAGTACTCGCAGCTCGTTGGAACAATCCATTATTCATTCTAGGTAACGGTGCAGGTGGTTCGGGTACTTCGGGAACATGGGGCACTGGATCGGGTGGATTAGAAGATGGGGATGCTGAGGTTGAAGGGGCATTACATACATGAGGTATCACAGCATTTTCCCTAGATTGTTCAAGAAGGTTTTCTTGCTCTCGGACTCTTTGTCTAAGTCTATCAACCTCAGATTGAAGTGAAACCAACCGGGTAGAGTTATTAGCAGTTACTCTTTCAATTGTTGTAACCTGATTTTCAACAGAGGAAATATGACCTCGGACAGAATCCACTTGGCTACTTAAAACTTGTTCTGTGTTGGCAATCTGTGCATTGAAATTCTCACTTAAGGTGGTGTTCATGGTTGAAATTTCATGTCTTAATTGTTGATTTTGATTTTCAAGGGTGGTGTTCATTGTTGTTATTTGTGAATTGAAATTTTCACTTAAGGTGGTGTTCATAGTTGAAATTTAATGTCTTAATTGTTGATTTTGATTTTCAAGGGTGGTGTTCATTGTTGTTATTTGTGAATGGAAATTTTCACTTAAGATGGTGTTCATTGATGTTATTTGTGAATTGAAATTTTCACTTAAGGTGGTGTTCATTGTTGTGATTTTATTTTCTATTCGTTGATTTTGAGTTTCTAATTGGGAGGAAAGTTGGTTGGAAATTCCTGCAATCATAGTTTGCAGTTGAAACAAAAAGTCTGTACTAGGGGAAGAAGTGTAAGGGTCTAGAGTTCCAATGTTTTGTGTGGAGGTCGATGGCATGTTTATGTTCTCAGCTGGAGCATTGACTTGGGGTGACGTGTTTTCTATGAAGGGCAAGGCAGTTGTAGCAAGGTTACTTCCTGTTTCATTTTGTGTAACATCTGCGCTTTCAGAAGTAGGTACTGACACACTTTCACTATTTTCAGAGGTAGGAGGGAGTGGATCTGAATATAATATCTGAGTTCCCGAATTTTGCTCCATGATATGAAATTCTTTGTTATTTCTTAATCTCATAAAATTGACAATGAAAAATCTACGTTACTTGGAAAATATAAAAGTTAAATAAAAAATAAAATAAAAATCTGAAATTTAAAATTGGAAAAAATTACTTAAAATTGGACTTTAAAAAAAATAGAAGCAAAATTCAGAATTCGGCACTTAAGTTTGAATAACGATACCCTTCGTTGGTCCAGGTGTCCAGGTGCCGGGGGAAGGTGATGTCCAGATATCCATTTGATGGGGGAAATTGCTGCAGATGTTGTTCCAGTGGGAGGGCCTTGATGAGTTGACGGGTAATCCAATGGTGGTGTTGCACTGATTCTATTTGAATGAAAACTTTGTTGTGCAAAATTTGGTGTAGTGTTCCTAAAATATGTATTCGTCGAAAAAATTAAATTTAGTTAACTTGATACTCGATATTCCAATTCAGGCTGTCGCGTTGGTCGCCATTTATAACAGTCGCTTAATTCCCCGAAAAGTATTGGGTGCCATTTATAACCGCTCGACGATTACAGCTGTACGTTGGGAAGTCATTTATAGCAGAACTTTAATTTGGGTTAGTTATTTATAAGGGTACTTTAATTACTGTTAATGTTAGCGATGTCAATATTGAAAATATGGGGTGTTAATTTTGATACGTAGAAGTAAGGGATGCCGGCTAGGTAGCTCAGAGGATTGTTTGCAGCATGAGAGTTCTTATCTGGTTCGTGGCTAGAGAATATCGAGGTTATGTTAACTTAGGGGGTTGGTGTCAGGAATTTAGGAGAATTAAAATAGTTCAGGTGCTTTCAAAGTCTATATATACTGTTCCAAAATATTTTCACTAAAATGCAGAATTAATGTTTTTGTTTAGGTTAGATGATGTAAGTTCCCTGCTGTGATATATAATTCGTCGTCTATCAAAGAATGTCAAAACTTTGTAACTAGATAAAATATTATACAGTAATTACTTTGTTATTCTTACGCGCTATCCAACGTTTAATTATTTTCACAGGTAATAAGTCGTCGTATCTATTTATATTGCGCGGACAATCTACTCAAAGGATATTCTATTTAACTTTCACAAATTATTCTTTCACTTAATTAATTATAATCAATGTCTCTTTATATATTGGTATTAACTTACGTGCTTCGATGCTTCTCTACAATTCCATTTATATCGCGCGGATATATTTCACTTTGAGTTAAATAATAATACTATCTCACGAAGTTAATTAATATTTTACTGTAATGTTACGTAGTGTCGTTCTGGTCTCGTGTGTCGTGGAGTAAGTCTTATGTGTCGTGATCGAATGATCTTGAGTTCTGGGGCCGTGGTGATAATATCCCCTTAGGAGGTAGTGGGGGTGAACAGTTCTTATTGGTTGTGCTAATGTTTAAGTTATTCCCAATTGGTGTAAAATGCTTCGGTCTGCTATTCTGTTTAAAATAAAGTTCGTTTCTCAACGCTTGGGACGCTAAGAAGCTTGGGTCATTAATTTTCCAAAAGTGTCAAAATGTCCTGGTGCCTTCTTGTCGGTGATGCCGGAAGAGGAGGGGCTGTATTTATGTATTTGTATCAATAACTATGATAACTGAAGGTTATCATAGTATTGGTTGTTTTATCCTGATGGGTCGATTTATTCCGCTTTTAATGATGTTATTCCGTAATTGGAGTGATGAAAATTAAAAGAGTTAATAATGTTTTTATATTAAAATGATTGAAAGGGTTAATACAAAGTTGGGTGTTGTATATGAAACTGTAGTAGGTGTTGTTCGCTATAGACTGGTGTAATTGGTTTTGTTGTCACTATTTCCTTGATGGAGTAATTAATGTTTAAAGTTGGGTGTGTTATGTGGGGAAGACTAAGCTGTAGGATTCATATTGTCAGTTGAAAAGAGGGCTATGTATGATATTGTCGGTTGAATGGAGTACTAAGTACGATAACAGTGGTGATGGGCCCTTCGTTGTTTTCCTTTTTTAATCTAAAGAATGTACGCCTACTGACGCCGGTAGCCTTAGAAAGTTCGCTAACAATAAACGATTTACTACGACCGGGTTTTTTTTCCTTCAAATACTCGAATACACTTAAAATTGTTTTTCTTTCACCACTTCTGATGGTACCACCTTTTTTCCTGCGATCCATTGCGCTCTTTGAAAACTTACAGTTATAATGCACACGGTTAAACGCGGGATAGAACACTTTTAACATCTCTTAACATTCGGGTTCACTGACAAACCGAAACTGAAAACATCCACGACATGATGTGTTCAAGAAAGCCTTATTTCTGTCGCATGTTAATTTAATATGCTGTGAAAGCATTCTTTATGAATGTATCCTCTATCGAATGTTTGAGCTGTAAAGCTGATGTCGACTAATAGTTCTGAATATAATGGTTACACTATGCTATGTCTAACATCATCAAATAATTGATACTGGTGGTGTTATTTCAAGGAATTAAACTCTGCTGCAACACCTTAATTTATTCACTGAATGAAAATAAAATATTACAACTCAAAAAGTTAACTGAACAGAAAGAAACAGCTAGCCGGACGCTTATAGTACGTCAATTTTTCACAACGCGCTGTTCACCCGAGAAAAAAACAGACGATACATGGCTAATATTGTTCTGGGGACTTTCGAATGATAATGAAATAAAAATTCACACTTCTCTTTACAACTTTGTCGCTGGAAGTTTTTATGTGGACTAATAGAACGAAATTTAGCCAGCGACTACATTTTCCAGTGCAACATCTAAAAACACTCTCACCTTATCTGACAAATTATTCTTTTACAAACAACATTTTTAAAATATTGGTGAACTTTTCAAATGATCATCATCAATAAGGACAAACGAATAACTGAGATTTTTTTCGTCGCAATTGTATCGATATTTTTGTACGTTTTAATGTTCGGAAAGAAAAATATGTTAAAATGTTCGTTTAATGAAAAAAAATTCCAATTTTTATTATTTAAACAAAAGCCAACGAAAATATGAGATTTTCGTTTCTACCATAATATTCTTCATAAAATGATGTACAGAAATGCATATTCCTATTTCACTCTGGTAATATTCTGAAAACAGACCTATCTGGCAACATAGCGCCCGTGCGCGCTTGATTCTCCCATATGAATAACATGGCCATAAGAGCCCATTGTCCCTTCACGATGTAAAAACCAGTATAGCTCTATTTCGCTGTCTCAGATGTAATGTGATACTGCATGTATTGTTCTCCGATAAGCTGCCGTAGACAATAAACTTGTTAATAATAATAATCTTGGCTGTCCGGGTAGCGCCGCGACATCATTTTTCGGCCCTCATGTTGTGGCCTTCTTCTGGGTATATTGAACTATGTTTTTTTTTCCTTCTTTTTGTTTATATGGTGAGGTTTTATTAGTCAGTCGGCCGCTAGGTCACGCATGAGGTCGTTATTGGTTGCTTGACGCGAATGGTTG
This sequence comes from Ectobius pallidus, assembly GCA_964059195.1. Taxonomy (NCBI): domain Eukaryota; kingdom Metazoa; phylum Arthropoda; class Insecta; order Blattodea; family Ectobiidae; genus Ectobius; species Ectobius pallidus. The sequence goes on along the minus strand of CAXKWD010000006.1, from coordinate 26,629,630 downwards.
TCATGGGAGGGCCTGTCTATAGTAAACAGAGCACCCCACGCCGAATTTATTTCTAGACCTGTATCCCCATTTATGTTGTTGGGGTGCCTGCTGATTTCCCAGAATCTTCTAGAATCTAGGCCATAACAGTCTTCTTTGTGTATAATGGTGGTCTTGTCAAACAATATCGCATTTTTGTTTCAGTGGCGTGGAGTGCTACGGCGGACTTACGGCTGCTATTTTTACAACGTCTATGTGTTCATTCAGTCTTTCTTGTATCGTACGGTCAGTCTCCCCTATATAAGCCGTGGAAGCCTACGAGACAAATAAACTTGTTATTCCAGAAATATATCCTGAAGCTTTGCTGATTACTATAACTAATATGAGTGTGTAATTTTCATACCACCGTTAATTCTTTCTTTCCTTCTCTCATAATGTATTTATTTATTTATTTATTCTTTACTTTCTTTGTATTTTCCTTATTTCGTTAATGGATCTTTCGGTTTTATTTTATTGTTACTTAGTTTACCTTCCGTGTTGTTTGTGATTCTTCAATTATTTCAGACGACGCAGTAGAAAAGTTTGTCCCAAAAAGTCTGCAAGACAAAACAACTTTGAATGAACTCCATCAATTGCTTATCATCAACCTTTTTATTATTAGCAGGGCAAGGCATTATATAATTTTGCATATTTTTTATAACTTATAATTGTTGAACGATAGCTCTAATATTATAGCCTATAAATATGTTTCATGAATTAAGTGATTAAATAAGAGCAATTCTTATGGTACTATTTTGCATTTTTCGTTTACAAGTTCTTTTATGTTATTTTTTGGTGTTTCAGGTATTTGTAATTTCGGTACCGGTATTTTTATAGTTTTCTATGAATTTGCACCAATATGTTCTCAATATACACCAATTGTGTACAGAGTTACAGAGAAATATTTTCATATACAGAGGGCTTTAAAAAATGTATACACAATTTGGACTGTCATAGAGAATTTATTTCCCATTCCATAAGGTTAAATTTTGGGGAGAAAGTAATGTTATATTTCTTCAACCGGTGGCAGTAGAATAGTTGCAACAAGAGACATCAATCGTGCCAAAAATCACTCTACAATGAAAAGTACCTAACAACGTTTGCTGATTCCATATATATCTTGCCTTTCGTGCATTATACGGTTTTATTACCAACAAAGTGGCGCCCCGCCGCACTATCATAGGGACGTACGAGCATACCTGGATCAAAAATTTCCAAGGCAGTGGATAGAACCCAGGGGGAAAATCGAGTTTCCTGCATGCTCTCCAGACCTTACGCCGCTAGATTTTAGATGTGTACAAATGTAAACCACGTAACCTAGACACACTTTGTAATGAGATTCAAGCGGTGTGCGCAGAAATCTTATTGGACACTTTGGTACGATGTACGGAATCAATGGTGACTCGTACTCAGAAATGTATTGATGCTGAAGGCCACCATTTTGAACAATGAACAATTGAACATTAATCCCATTTTTATCATAAATTCATTTATTTTTCAAATTGGACTTTAAGCTTTCCATTTCCAGAAACTTTACCGTGTAGAAGGAAAAATATATTTTCTATGGCACTTCAAAGTGTGTATACATTTTTTTTAAACACTTTGTAGAATACAAATCATTACTTTCGGGCAAAAGAAAATAATTTTCATTCGAGAATCTCCGTTAGTTCAGATTTTGTGTTTTCATTTGTAGCAGGTCAGTTCATATAGGCTTATATAAAATAAGGAATTAAATACAAGAAAATACATTTCACGGACAATATTTGAACTTCCCGCAACATTATCGACTATTAAAAACTACCATTACACCTAGACTATTACAATGATCATAAAACAAATTACATGACGAGATAGAGGACATTTACACGGACAATTTGATATGCAACACGACCATCTGAATCAAAAGACATTACCGGCAATTACAAATAATTAATCAAACGATTAATTATTAACACGACAACCTAGAAAATGACATCATTCAACGCGTAATCAAGAAAGCTATACAACTACACTTATTACAGACAATAGTGACAAATACTTTATGAATTATTAACCTAAATAGAGGGATACAATGTATTGGAGGCGGTACTCGACTATCTCGAAAGACTTTTGACGCCAACACTTGCTTGACGTTTGACAGATAGGTTCCTCCCCAAACCTCACTCCACTTGAACGACAAATATTTAAAACCATAGCAGAAGACTTAGCTAATTCCCAATCACAAGAGACAAAGCTACCTGACAGAACCAATGAAAATGTTAGGATATTTAACACAGAAACATATTAACAGAAACATGAGCAACGGACGCGGACTTGAAGACACTGATCGAGAAGATACGGACGTTATTTTGTAGACGAAACAGGAGTTAGAAATATTGACTTTTATACAGTGAAATAGTGACGAATACGAATATTGTTTTTATACCGACTTTTCAAGTAATACGGTCGAGGATAGAAATTTATATAACGAAATAAGAAAGATTATATATATATATTAATTTTTATATTGTGAAGTGAAAAGAATATATACCGCCATAAGATAAATAACTTAAATTCCTGCGATAAAACGTGCAGATGTTATGAGAATAATAAATAACCTAAAGTGATTTTGGCGACGACGAAGTGAATAGATAAAGATATTATTTAAAGTAACTGTATTCTTCCTCCCGACATATTACGATAATTACAGACTAAGCGACAAAATTAAGAACAAAATAAACTTACAAATATTATTATTCAAGTACATAACTAATTGACATTATTTTACTACCCAGCATTCCCTAATCTTATATCCTATATTAACTTCGTCGAGCACGGCCCTAGAAAGAACTCTCGCTCTACCCACTGAGAAAGCACTAGCTGGACATTATATTTATTTTATAATAATATAATAATAAAGAAGAAAGGTGCCCACCTAAATCGACACCCACCTTAACCAACGGTTATAAATTGGTCACCCAACTCTAGGCCAATTCAACGACCCCCTAGCGATCGGTCATACATTTTAAATTTCACAGATCCATGTATCCCAGTAGCAATTATTACTTACATTATTAGCAACAAAATCTAAATTTTATTGCAAATTAAATATAATGCCATATCATCCATTAATTTGCACTCTAAAATCAACACATTACTTCCAAAAAGCTAATTGTCAGTAATAAGTGATAATTTATTAATTCTGAAATATTTTAAAGTCATAAATACGTTGTTATTTTTCATTCAATCTATTTTTTTTTTTTCAGTAAATGCCGTTACCTGGTTGTTAGCTCTTAGATTTCACATAAGGGCACACAATAGATTAGGACCCAAGTTCTTCAAGAATGGAGCTGTATGTCACTGTAGCACGCCAGAGGGGGATTAGAAACGGAAGTCAGTCACTAGTGGTTAGGCCTACGTGTGCGTGTGAACCCGACCTCTGCAGCGACCACCAGCAGCGAAAACGAGTTTCTCCCCCACCTTGTGTCTGTGGCGCGCTTCTGCAGAAGCTACGTGTGCGGCTGTATCATTTGAACTCAAACTCCAAATGCCTTCCTGCTGGAGTATGATTACTTCCACGAAATCTCTGGATTTTTACGTACATACCTTAGGAGCGAGCGTCACAGTTCCTAGAGTTCCTGCCTAGGGGAGGTAGCTGCATCCTGATTGGTCCAGCTCTTCTATCCCACTCAACGTGTTGTCTATCTCTGTCACGCTGCGGCATTATCCTTCCACTCAAATATTATAGTATTTGTGTTGCCAGCACGATCTTCACTCTGTACTCAACAGTAACTCACTGATCTATGCGCATGCAAGTCTGCGCAAGCTGTAACGCGAAAGCTTGCTGGCTGGGTTAGGTCTTCAAGGCCAGAGACTTTGTGGAAGTAATCGTACTCTACTTGTGTCACCACCATGGCGACCACCAGCAGCTCCGTGTGCACCTGGCCTAATTTACCTGTATTTACATAATAATAAATGTCATCCGTCATTATGATAAAACGGTTAAGTTCATAAATTAATTATCAGGGAAGTACAAATTTCAACAACAATGGCAACAAACTAGGAAGATTATACAATGCTGATTTTGTTTCTTCCACCTCATACCCTCAATGAAACTGGTAGAGTAGGATTACCTCCACAAAGTCTCTGGGTTTTTACGTATATACCTTAGGAGCGAGTCTCACCGCTCGTAGAGTTCCTGGCTAGGGGAGGTAGCTGCACCTTGATTGGCTATCCCACTCCACGTGTTGTCTGTCTCTGTCTCTGCGGCATTATCCATCCACTCAACTATTACAGTATTTTCTACCACCGGCAACGTACAGCATGATCTTTACTCTGCGCTCAACAGTAGCTCACTGATCTTACGCGCAGCGAATCCGCGCATCTTGCTAACGAGACGTAACGAGAAGCTCTCTGGCTGGGTTAGTCTTCAAGGCCAGAGCCGTTGTGGGAGTAATCCTACTTTTTTTCCCTAAAGGAGAATTTTATACACGATACTCGCGAATGTTTACTTAATGTAAACAGGGATAGATTTAAGTAGACTGAAAATTTTAAAAATCATATCTTCTGCTGGCGTCTTCTTAGTCAGTGCATAAGACACTCAAGGTCTTGTGGCATACTCAAGACCTGTACAGTGTGTCTACAGACTGAAGATGACCTTACTTGGGGCCGAAATGATTCTGTATTACTTGGGAGATAATTATACTAAAAACTAAAATCTAAACTCCGTGACGCTACATCCCTGGAGGGATTTGGCCTACCAGCCGACCGCTGTGTCATCTACCATAGGCTGATGGCAGGATCGGGAGCATGTGCTCAGTATGTCAGCATGACCGTTAATGGTGATTTTCTATGACTGGAACCGCTACTTCTCTATCAAGTAGCTCCTCAAATTGAATCACGAGGCTGAGTGCACCCCTGCCAGACCTCCCTACCTCATAAAAATCCGAGGAGGTAAAAGGGATTGAACCCGGGCCGACGGATTTGTAATCAGCGACGCTAACCACAAGACAACGCCGGCGGTCAGATAATTATACAATTATACACTGACCAAAAATACACCAAGAGAAGAGTCAGCCTGGGTGGCGCAGTCAGTATAGCACAAATGTTGCGGGTTCCATCCCTGCCCAGGTGGATGGCTTTTATTTTTGCATAACTGTGACAGGCTCATGTCCTACGTTTACAGACAAGTAAAAGAACTCCTGCCGGACAGAATTCCGGCACACCGGCACACCGGCAACGATTAAAGGCCTAAGTTGCAGTCCATCCCCTTCGTTAAATAACCATAAACCAACCAACAGAAGATATACTTTTTAAATCAATTTTAAATCTATTTTATGCTCTGTTTATATTGTAACGCAGCATCTTTGAGAGTGTTCTAACTTTTTATAAGTTCTCATGTGATTGTGTTTTTCTTTTAAGCCAAAAGCTATGATAAACATACGAGAAAGCATTTTATGTAAAGAATTCTGGACTATTGCATAGTTATGCTATTGCAATTTATAGGCCTACATATTAAAATAATTTCGTGTGTGTAAAATACTCATAAACCGGTTTTATTCAGGGTATAATGTGGAGGAAACAAACCAGCATTATTCCTTATGATCCTCACTGGAATTAAATTTATTAACAGTATCCTATAAGTTAACCATTGACGCCTCAACAAATAATATTAAGAATTAATCATTTTGCAAGCATCAAAGGTCTCCTATTACCGATAAGCATGTTTTCGTAGTTACTTTTGTACCAACTTTAATAAACGAATATATATTAATTAGTTAGAAAAATGAATCCTAAGAACCTCCTATATTTTCGTTACTTTGCATTCCTCCTGCTTGGAGAGCTTCAGTGTTGGGATTCCACATAAATTCCTTTCAATAAAGCTGCTACCTGCATAAGAGCTGTTTGAAATTCCGTAAATTAAAGTGCTCCCCTTACATAGCTGTACTTTTAAAGAAAAAAATTAATTCATTTTTAAAGTTCAGGTAGGCCTACTGTACTTCTTGTTTAGAGGAATGTTTCTATATATAAAAAGGGTCATTATTGATTTTACATTCCTCAAAATTACAACAGCAGTACTACGTGGACAGGATTCGCAGCGTACTGACTTAGGTGACTTCGAGGAGGTTGTTTTTTCCACCTTAAAGTGACGAAAATGATACATGAGGTAGTGTGGATGACGCAAACAGAGAATAGCCTGAAATAGAAGACTATGTCTTTTATGAAAATAAGTCAGGTTTTAGTTAAAATTAAGTTAGCTATTCGGATAGGGATAGATGCTACACGTGACCTTACAGTAAGGATAGGAAAACGGTATTGGAAGTAAAAAGTGAAAATAGTCAATTTGCAATAAGAAAGCGATGTAGACATTTGTGACGAAAGACAGGTATAGTGTTGGACTCAGCTGAACTCCTCTGGAATGTGGGGAAAGACCAATACATCCCCTTATCTTTCCCCACGTTCCAGAGGAGTTAAGCTGAGTCCAACACTATAGGAATATAGGAATTCCTTTATAACTCACAACCGTGGCTCTATGCACCTGTTACACTCATATAAAGAACATTCCGAAGTACACCTGTCCACTACAGGCAATTTCATAACTTCCATCAAACCTTTACTTTACAGAGGACAATTTGCATGGGGAGCCACCTCCACTTAACAATATACGGAATTCTTATAATTCTTTATAATTATAATTCTTATAATTCTATCTCGCCTATATTTCCTTATTTCAGTTTACTCTACTCCGTTCAACTTATTTTGAACCATATCTTTCTTCTCACTTACTTTTTATTTCTTTTTCTTTTTCTTTTTCTTCTATCTTTCTTTCTAACTCCCTTTCAGTAATTTATCTTACAGCATACCTGTTTTAAATACTTTTACTACTTTCAGCTTGCCTTTACATTATACAGGGTGTTTCACGAAGTTTTACCGCCAGTAACAGAGCATGTTCCTGACGATATTTGGAACAACTTTTCCTAATAAAAGTTTTACCTATCTCAAATAATTACGGAGTAATGTAGATATTTATGAACGTCTCCGTGTGAACAGAACTCAACAAAGCGGATATGCAACAATGATAAAGAACAGTCCTGGTAAATTACGGAACGCGACACGCGCCGTTCATACCCGCGCGTCAAAGTGCTTGGATGTAGAGGGAGGCATCTTTGAAAATCTGATGGCAAACTGAGATAAAGGGTGAAATGTTTGTTGAGTGTGTGAATTAAACCCATTTTATTTGTTACTTTCAATTTCTGTGCCGATTTATTGCCGAATTTATTGCTATTTTGTCACGAATTTCAAACGCTTTTAACAACGTAACTACAAGTCAGATCACATTTTTGTATTTACATTTTTTGTTCCAAATATCCTCAAGAATGCACTCAGAAAGTGGCGGTAAAACTTCGTGAAACACCCTGTATACTTTAATTTTCACCCTAGACATACATTTCACTACACAGCCCATACCGGCTCTTCATCATAATTTGCCTAAACCGCTAACCTCTTTACCTCAGCATAATTTGCCTAAACCGCTAACCTCTTTACCATAGCATAATTTGCCTAAACCGCTAACGTCTTTATCATCATGCAGGCGCTACAAGGCTTCGTGTATACTTTTTTACATTCTGTCTAGAAATACCACTAGGCCTACCATTGACCTACTTTCTACATTCATTTGTGCAAACCTTCCAGTCATTCAGGTTAAAATTACTGACTACAGTTAACTTTTCCTTTTCTGATGTAATTAAACTTTCCTGTTATTTAACAATAGGAGTACAACACTTAAACTGTCTCCTTATACTTTCTGTTTAGATAGCCTAAACCTCGCTCACATATATTAACTATTAACCTCTATTTTTAAACTTTCGGTTCTTTATATTTTTTGAGGGTATGAAATTTGTTTCTTTCTCTCAGACCTGTGCATACGATATGGCGCGTCTGCCCGCCGACCACTTAAACCTATGCTCCTTACTAATCTCTCTTTAATTGCATCCTCTCTCACTTCCTTTTTAACCATTACTTTCATATAGTGTTTAACTTTACTTTCATATCCTTTCAATTTTACTGTTACTTCTAACAGTATTAGTTACCAGAGCCCTTTGATCCTAACTTTATCCTTATCCTCAAATCTCTTCAGGTTTATTATTAACCTAACCTTCATACTTAATACAGAAACTTCCAAATTACTTTTTATTTCTAATAATTATTTACCAGAGCCCTTTACTCCTAACTTCCTACCATGGCAAATCTGTTGTTAATCGCTTTCTGTGTGATTTTTAATATCAAGCCTTATAAATTATAACATGAAATTATTGTACTTATCAAACAAAGTCCTTCCTTTAAGATCCTGGAGACATCCTGATTCCATCCTCGGCTTCGTCTACACCAACGATCCTCTTCGCGTTGCCTTCTATTTTGGGAAGTTCCACATCTACCCCTGACTTCTCGAACTGCTACCTCCTTCCAGTAGACTCCGTCTTCCATACAACAACTCCTTCTTCTGTCCATATATGACGAAAACTTCGGCTGTCCTCTCGTTGGCTCGCCTCCAAACTTCTCTTAGTAGACTGTATTTTTACTCTCTCAAATATACTCTTTGACATTCCATCTTGGAGCTACTTCCGTCTTTCGTCTGCGGTGATTACTGCTTACTATGTACTCTACCACTTCCTCACTCTCAACTGTCTTTTCACAAACTGTCCTGGGTGCGGTACGCACCAACCCTAGCTACTGAATTTTCTCTGACTTTCTACCCAAGGCCAGGCATCTTCTAGCATGGTACTATTTCTTGTCGAGGCCAGGCCAGGCATCCCCAAGCGTAGTACTATTTTGTCGAGGCCAGGTCAGGCATCCCATAGTGTGGTACTATTTCTTGTTGAGGCCAGGCCAGGCATCCCATTTCTTGTCGAGGCCAGCCCAGGCCAGGCCAGGCATCCCCTAGTGTGAGGGAGCCCTCGCCGGCCTCTTCTTAGCTCTCTTCTCCTCCAACTGTCTATTCTTCGAACTGTCATCTCTTCAACTGTTCACTGACAACTCTCTCTTTCAACTCTCTACTCCCGACTCTCTTTTCACTCCCCGACGGTCTCTTTCTCCAACGGAAATTTTTAAGCATGTCGTCTTCTGCGCATACTCGTATGACGTCAGCAATGACAAACTTGCATTGGAAGTGAGCAATTTCACCAATAGTATATATTTTCAATGTTCCGCTGGCGTAACAAAACTGCAGCGTTACACATTATAATTATTTAATTAAACGACAGCAGTAAGCATGTACCTAACGTAAGCCTATAGAAACAGTTTGATTATTCTATAGCTTACTTTTTATTTTATTTCCTGATAATTTCTTCTACAAATTTATTAAGAAAAATTATTCGATAATGTTAATTACAGATATATTACAACAATGAAGACCCAGAAATAAAATCGGATGGATTTACCTTAATTTAAAATAAGAGTGTCCTCGGGCCCTATTGCTCCAATTACTTAACAAAAATCAGGGTGTTTCAATAAAGGGTTTATATTTACTTGGGCAAGTAGCACTTGAATTCTGAATTCTACGGTAATAACTGTTTATTAAACATATTTTCTGTTTTACAGCTGTATACAGGCGTAGAATTTTCTGTCAATCCAAATTTGTTTAACTTCCATTATTATAAAATAATTAAAGTTAATAATACATATAATGAAAATTTTCGGAAAATCAAATTGCTATTACGATAATAGCACTTCTCTTAAGAAGTAATGCATTTAATGCTCAAGCCCCATTACGATTTGACAAGTTTGTAGCGACTGTCTCAGTTCTGCAGGAGTACCTCCCATTTAAACTGTGTGTATTGTCTTATCAGTTTTCTGCAGACGCATTGTAAACCACTGATCCTAAGTTGTTACGATGAGATTAAAGTCACATCTGCATAGACACACCTCTAAATAACAAACCAGCAAGTTATATACCAAATCTTGACTGAAGAAGTGTAACAGGTTTCAATGCGATCGAATAATGCGTTCGCGCGAATTGCGGATATGCGAATTGCTTTTGAGAACACTGCAAACTCAGATCTGAACCATAGACTCATAGTCTCACTCATGGCATCATTTCACACCTACTATATAAAAACCATCCGTCGTGTATATGTCACTAGCAGGTACCCGCGGCTTCGCCGAGCGATTATTTACTCAACTGCTAGATGTTTTGTTTAAATCATTTATTTAACAGAAAAATAATTAAAACACTATATTTATTAACGTTGATACCGTGTTTACATAAATTGCAGGAATTACATAAGTTTATTCTTAATTATTTTGTTTAACGTTAAAAATATGCATAAATAAACGAACAAAACTAATCTTATGTTGCCAGACAGGCATATAAATTCGAAATGAAACGATTAAAATGAACCATAGATTCATTAACCTTACCCAAAGCAGGCATAATCAATTTCATTATAAGGATTGATAATTAAAAATATTAAAAACCGGCTTCGAGGTGCATTTCACGAACAAAGTGCGCCGCCCGGGGGGGGGAGGGAAGACCTCAGATTCCAGTTCCCTTGCCCAAGAAAACCCGCATAGTGTGTTTCGTCCAAATCATTCAATGTTTTCCCATTAAGGCGTGCTTTCATTCTCCCCTTCTGTCCACCTATGTTAAAAAAATCAGATATCTGCGAATCGTAAACAAATGAATCAAGATAGCAACCGAACAAGGCCATCTTGAATTAACTTCACAATTGAATCTCTCTTACTAATAGGAAGTTTTCCCGAAATCTAATTATTGCTCATGTGTTTCTTATGGATGGTATTTCGTCTCCTCGAAAACGTGTTATTTTTTGCATTAAAAATCAAAATCTTACAAAATCCTTTTCTACGAAATGAAGGTACTGTCAAAATTCCAAGTCCCTACCTATTATACTTTAGGCTCCACGTTTATTCTCAGTCAGTCAGTCAGTCAGTCAGTCAGGACAAAGCCGCTTATATGATAAGAGATGAACGCACAGCCAATGCCACCTATCAACAAGGCAGTATTCAGTTGTGAGATTAATTTCCATAGCAACCGGGAAAAAATAACATGGAATGATTGAACGAAACTCACTATGCGGGTGTTTTATGGGCCAGGGAACTCAAATCTGAGGTCTTTTTTTTTTCCCGGGCATCGCACTTAAATCGTAAAATATACATCGAAACAGGATTTTTTTAATAGTGTTTTGATTGTTTATGCACGATTTGGGTAAGGTTCAAACATCTGTGGTACGTTTTATGCTATGATTTCTTTACGGTGATCATCGGCGGCGAATGTGTGTGTCAGCGATCATCGTCTTAGATGTGATTTCTTTCTTCAGTGTCTTTCTGACACTGACGCTATCCACAGATTATATGAGTCGTTCAGAAAGTAAAGAACTATTTGGCATAACCAAATAATAACCAAAGATATCCACACAAAACTTTATTCACTAAGATACAGTACCTTACTCTATTTCTAAACTTGATCGCCATTCTTTCAAGGCATTTACTGTAACGTGGCACCAGATTTTCATTGCCGATGTTATACTCTTCTACTGCCAAAGTCCTGAGCCAGCATGTCACAGGATGAGGTCTTCATCGATTGGGAACTATTTTCCACCCAAAAAGCCCTTTAGTTTCAGACACAAGTGAAAATCGCTGGGTGCCAGGTCAGGGCTGTTAGGAGGATGTCCAAGAAATTTCCTCTTAAATCGTTGAAGTTGTGCCTGTGTGTGAGCAGCCAAATGAGGCCAAGCGTTGTCGTGAATAAAAACACCTTTTCAGACACTTTCCACGTCTTTTGTGTTGGATAGTGTGTCGTAGTCATTCAGTTGTACAATAGGCCTCTGCATTTATTCCTTGCCTTCTTAGCAGAAACTCCAGACAATAAATGATTTGACAGCAATGGTGATTACTTTGAGAAGTAGAGCAAGATACTGTATATTTGTAAATAAAGTTTTGTGTTTAAATCTTCCGTTATTAGTTACGTATGCCAAATCTTCTTTACGTTCTGGACGACCATTGTAATTGGCCATGCCGAACTATTGAAAAGAAGGCAAGAACATGATACTGCAGTAATAGCAACCAAAGATGAAGGGAATAAGAAAATTTGTTTGGCACTACTTTTACTTTTCTCGATTTTCGGACACAGAATCCAGGAGCTTCATTTCTTCTAAATATGTCCACGTGACTAACATACTGCTTGAAGAACCTGTTTCCAGTTTCATTTGTTAATTTTTTATGTGGTATGTGTCTCTCAGACTTCGGAAGATCCGTTTTGTATGTTTAATTTTTTATATTTATTACGTAAAATAATATAATGAAGAATAAAATTATGGACAGTAATTTTGGCTAGTTATTAAAAAAGGCGTCAGTTTATAAATATAATGATTTAATTATTTTTCTGTTAAATAAACTATTTAAATGAAACATATAGCAGTTGAGTAAATGATCGTGGGCAGACACACTTCGCAAGTAATGTCACATGATAAAAAATAATTTCTTATTTTTTTATTTATTATCTTGAACGTGTACTGTAATATTTTTAATGCTCTTAAAATGAGAAATAATATGTTACTTTACAACAACATGTTCCAAACTCTAAAATTTGGAACAAATTTATTGACAAAAAAAGCATTTTTCAATCACATTCTGAAACACAAAGGTAATACAAGACAAAGATTGAAATGAAATGATTGGCCTAAATGTCCCGTTAAGGGCAATGGCCTCCTCGAAGAGGGTAAGCTCGAATACACCTACATGTGGTGAGCTATTCCACATGAGGGATATTTGTGCTCTTGGGCTTTTATGCAATTCCTGGTCTTTGTCCACTTACACTAGTCTGAGTCATTGTGCACTTCATTGTGGCTTACGTCATTACACTTGTCTTCGTAAGACTTTGGCCGCATATGCACTGGTTTCAGTCACTGTTCACTTGTCTTCTTAAGACTTTCCAGTCATTCCTATTTCTTGCTCTGGTTGACCACTGTAGTCCTACAAGTTCCTTGAAGAGATCAGCCCATCTCTGTCTTGGTCTTCCGGGGGATCATCTTCCAGTACGAGGGTCCCACATTGTGGCCTTGTATGTCCATCTGTCGTCTTTGAGTCTTGCGACGTGGCCTCCCCACTTCCATTTGGTGTTGGTGGCTTGCAGTGCAGGATCGGTAACTGCTGACATCTTCTGTAGTGTTTCATTTGTAACTCTGTCCCTCAACGATATGCCTAGGATTTTTCTCACCATATTTCTTTTGCACACTTGGAGACTGTTGCGAAGTTTGGAAGTGAGAGCCCACTCTGACAACCATACAACAATACCGGCATTACACAGGTCTCTAGCGTTTCGGTTCTGAGTTTAGACAAAGAATTCATCTCCCTAAATAAATCCTTTCCCTGATCCTGACTGTATATAAATGTTTCGAATTATGAAAATGAATTATAATAGTATTGTTTTGATTAGAAATTGGTTCTCGATATTTTCGATACTTTCGATACTTCAATACCCTGATACTTAAGGGGGTATTGAAATCAAACCATATTACTCTGTATTTTATTACTTCATTTCAAGAATGAAAGTATTGAGAATCGAGACAAGAAACACATTGGTGTCAAATTATCAAGTAACGACAAAAACGGTACTAATTCTTTTCTCGATCAATCTCCTAATAATTATTATAAATTGTATATCTTTATATTAATTTCGTTCTTTTTCTTTATTAAGTGTCAGTATGGTACTTTATGAGAATTTATGGGGGACGAAAAAATGTCTGTCCGTCTATCTGTCTGTCCGTGTGTCTGTACGCGCCATAAAAAAGGAGGTGGAAGAAGAGAGGACACGACAGGGAGTAAGCAGCAGACAGTCGACGAGAGAGAGTCAGAACTGGGAGGCTGAAGTAGAAGGTTGTGGAGTTGGCGGACGAGGCCTGAGATGGACGGCGGGAGTGACGACGTAGTGGCCTGACATTTCCTGGCAGACGTAAATTGGGAGGCAACCATCCAACTGGAAAGCAACGATCGGAGGCTATGTGGATATAGCTGTGGATGGAATGAGCCTGAACGTAGCTGGCTTATGTCGTGGCTGCCGACAGTGAACAACCGCTGCGAAGAGAAGAAATGGGCCGAGTCTAAGTAAGACTTGGATGTGGAATGGAATACAACAGGAATTGGACATCGGACAGAAGAATGAAGAACAGCACTATTCTACTTCTTGTTGAGTATAAAAACTATTAATATCAGACACTTCTTCAGTTTCTGTAAGTGAAAAAGATAATTGATAAATACATTTCCGTAGTTTCTAAGGGATGGTTGACTAATAGATTCCTAAAAGAACAAGGAAAGTTTGAATTGGAGAAATGTTGATAAAACAAGATTAGTAGAAGGTTAGGAGATTTAACAGAAATACAGTAATCCAAAGTTTTCATTTCCTGTTGGAAAAGTTAGGGTAGAAGTAGTTGAGAAGAAAGAAGGGAATAGTAAAAATAAATCTCTATACTTTGGGTGTTTTTAAGTGGTTGAACCACTCACGAAATCGTAAGCTAGGTTCAGCTGGTGATGCTTATAAATGCTTTTATAATTTTAAGACAGGTCGCGAGAAGAGTAAGGACGAAATTATAAGGGGCATGAAAGTAATCCTTATTTGGGCTTCTCCCACTTGGGTTTTGTTCAGGTGTCAGATGGATATCTACATGTTGGATGGCATGCTGGCCTGTAATATTTAGTTGCTTTATGAACAAAGAGATTTATTAGGAGATGGTTTTGGAATAGAGTAGAGCAAGTGTAAAAGAAAGGTAGCTTGGTTGGTAGTGACTCGCTTACGAATGAAAGTAAGGATTATCGGTTGTGTAGTTCAAGTTCTAGGCTAAAAGAGAATAAAAAGAAGAGAAAAAGAAGTGAGAGAGGGAGAAAATAAAGAGAAGTTACTTAGGCGGTGTTAATTAGTTTCGTAGTGGAATTCACAGGGAATTCAGAAACATTAATGGGCACAGAGTGAAATTAAGTAACGGGAAGACAAAATTGTAAAAGGAAATTAATTTTGTGAATTGTAATTGGAAGTAACTTGAATAAACTACGCCGAATAATACAGTATGTTGGGTTAAGATAATTCAAATGTAATGGAGTTAGAAGAATAGAATGTATAATTCAAATTCTAAGTTAGGGTAGAATAGAAAAGAATTTCACAAGTTGGAGAATAGATAGAAGTTACTGAAAAAGGTGTGGATGGGTTTCAAATCTGAATTCAGGGGAATTTAGAAACACAAATTTACGCAAAACCAAAAGTAAGTAACAAGAGAGTATAATAGTTATACAGTGGAAAGGCTAGTGAAATTGAAGTAGATAAGAATTTGAATGAATTATCGACCATAAATCAAAATATTGTGGGTTGAAGTAAATTTAAGAGGAAGGTCGAGTAGTATCGAAAGACCACTTAAGGTGAATGTAAAGGTGAGAGTAAGGTTAGAAGAGAGAACCTGATAATTCTTTTATAGTTATTATAAATTAAATGGAATAAAAATAACTAAGAATTATAAAGGTAAGGATACTATAAAGTGATGTGAACACTGGAAGTATCAGAAAATTTAAGAAAGTCTAGTAGTAGGTTTGGTCCGAACCTAGCAAGTTAGTAATAATTACTAAAGGATTTCTAGAGCTCATCGATGTCCGAGGCGTTAATCAGCCCCAAGAGCAGTTAGGAAACTTGTCAGGGACCGTGGACATCGATTTATCAAAATTAGTTTTTTTATAGGCCTTTAACTTTCCACCGGTTGCAGGGGAGAGGTCAGGTTGCCTGTAACTCAGAACCTAGACCCCGCCACTGTATCGGAGGTTTATCGCCACAGTTCAGTCTGTGGATATAGATCTAAATTTCCATTTCATTCTTCCATATATTGTCTTTACTATCTATCTTTAAAAACTTCTTCTTCTTTGACGGGACAGACAAAGACAATCTAGTACAGTGAGAAAGGAACATAAAATACATTATAATTGAAAATGAACATTTATTAAAAGAAGTGATTACAGTGTGTGATTTTATAAGGTTTCTCTGTTGTGAAAATTTAACTATTGATACCTCCAATTGGTTGCTGAAAGAAATATTTGATGTAGAATTCGGAAATCAACCTGTAACATAAAATTCAGAAATTACTTGGTTGGAAGGTAGTAAACCAGTATAACATTGAAATTAATTCAGAATACTAACCTTATTAAGAGCAGAAAGTTTAATATAGTGCCTCATCTTGTAAATGTTGATTTTGGATCATAATGGTATATAAATAGTTATAATTGTAGTACAGTGAGAAAGGAACATAAAATACATTATAATTGAAAATGAACATTTATTAAAAGAAGTGATTACAGTGTGTGATTTTATAAGGTTTCTCTGTTGTGAAAATTTAACTATTGATACCTCCAATTGGTTGCTGAAAGAAATATTTGATGTAGAATTCGGAAATCAACCTGTAACATAAAATTCAGAAATTACTTGGTTGGAAGGTAGTAAACCAGTATAACATTGAAATTAATTCAGAATACTAACCTTATTAAGAGCAGAAAGTTTAATATAGTGCCTCATCTTGTAAATGTTGATTTTGGATCATAATGGTATATAAATAGTTATAATTGTAGTAAACATATTGTTGATGAGCAGATCTTTGATATAAAGATATAAAGAATTAAAACTATTGTAAACTAAAATTAAATTTGTAAAATTAATAGAAATAACCTGAATATTGTTGAATAAATCATTATTGTTATTTGTTGAAAAGAAAATTCAGTTACAGTGGCTTTATTTTTCAAGTGATGAAATGAACATATCAACTCCTTTTAAATAGTAAGAACCCGACCCCATCTCCACTGTTTAAAGGCTAAGCCGAGGTATTTGTATATATAACCTTGTATATACTTAAAAGATTTTGTGACTGGACTTAAACAGAAAAAAAATTGTAAATAATAGAGAAATTTATAATGCTGATAAACTAACTTGGGAATTAGATAATGAATTGGTAGATGGCGCCTTATACAAATTTTTCTACCAATAAAAGAGAATTCTTATAATAGTAAAATTATGATGAAGGAGTTTGAGGACACCCTGTAGATGTGGTGCATTGATAGTAACATTGGAATGTTGGAGTACGCGTGGCGTACTTTGGAATGTTAAGACAGGTGTATTTACGTCACTGTGTAACTGGGTCACTGTTACGATAGTTTATCAGACGTCAAAGTAGATCACGTAAAGATATAATATTGGAAGACAGAGTAATGAAATAAGTTGTTAAGTAAAATGAACTTTATTTAGATAAAGTAAAGTAAGTCCGTCACATAGTGATGAGCAAATGCAAGACCAAGACCAAGACCAAGGCGGTCTTGGTCTTGGTATTGCACTCTCAGTCTTGGTCTTGGTCTTGCATAGGTAACCCTGGTCTTGTTCTTGGTCTCGGTCTTGCATCAGTGGTCTTGGTCTTTTACGCATCTTACCGTGATTGATGACGTTTACATGATTTAAAATTAGACCGATTACATGTGTGTTATTGCTTGCGAAAGTAACGAAAGCTAATTGCTGTTAGTTGCATTGACCATGTAATAGTATATTGCGATACAAGTGCCGTAAGCGGTGCATACGGATTGAGGAAAGAGTTTGAAAAAACGAGGCACTTGCGCCGAGTTTTTTCAATTTCCGACATCCGTTATGCGCTTACGGCACGAGTATTGCATGCTATTTTTTGCACGATGATTATTTATATCAATTTAATTATATTAATTGAGATATTAGCTCAAAATATTATGTACTAGCAGGTGCCCGCGGCTTCGCCCGCGATTACTTACTCAACTGCTAGATATTGTGCTTAAATCATTTATTTAACGGAAAAATAATTAAAACATTATATTTATTAACACTGACGTCGTTTTTACATAAATTGGAGGAATTACGTAATTTTACTCTTAATTATATTGTTTAACGTTAAAAATATAAATAAACGAACAAAACTACTCTTATGCTACCATATGGGCATAAACATTCCAACTGAAACGATTAAAATGAACCATAGATTCATGAACCTTACCCAAGTCATGCATAAACAATTTTATTATAACGATTGATAATTTAAAAAAAAACTAAAAACCTGGTTTCGAGGAGCATTTCACGATCAAAATGTGCCACCCGGGGAAAAAAGACCTCAGATTAGAGTTACCAAGCCCAAAAAATCCCCGCATAGTGTTTTTCGTCCAAATCAATCCATGTTTTCCCATTAAGGCTTTGCCCGCGAAACTTGTAAGCTGTAAAGGACATTTTGATTAATTCGAACATTTCGATTAAAAGGTTGAATTTACTGATTATTTTACATAATCTACAAAATTTTGAGATACATAATTTACTCAAATATAAATTTTAATACCTTCTCTAATTATTAAAGTCTTGTTTCATTTATTTCCAAAGCCTTAGGTAAAGATTGCCAACAATACACTGTTCTCATGTGAACTGTGGTTTGGATTTGATAATTCTGTGTAAAAAGGGATTAAGTATTCTCAAAAAAATTTGATTTTAGGCATTTAAAATCAAAGGTTTTCAAAATCCTTTCTTAATGAGCACCTGCATTATGAAATGAAGGTACTGTCAAACTTCCAAGTCTCTACCTATTATAGTTTAGGCTCTACGTTGATTCTCTGTCAGTCAGTCAGTCAGGACAAAGCCTCTTACATATATAGAGATATACATTATTGAAGATAGATGTTTATTTCAGAAAGTGAACAGTAAACATGGAGTGTAAATTTAAATATTCTCTGTTATCCTATTGCAGAACTTTAAACCCAAAATCCACGAGATGCTATACACTATTTGAGAGTGTAAAATTATGAATATTATATTGTAAAGTTTCAAATTGAATGGCTGTGGAGACAAGAAGTAATATTAACAGGATGTGTATGAAATGTTTAAAAGATTTCCGCATAGGAGAGAGGTTCTATCTGACCTGTTTAAAACTGTATAATATAGCAACAAAACATAACGGCATTGAAGCAGATGCTTTAGAATTTTTTTCAATCTATTGCAAATCACACAATGTCCATTCGAAACCCAAACCCATAGGCTGCAATAAATAGAGATTTCCGCCAACCCCCATAAATTACTTTCTACTTGCTTTCAAGTTTCGGGCCTTCAACTAATTGGGTTATAAATAATCATAACTATTCTTCATGCAAGAAAATATTTCTAGACCAGGCATTTTCTACTTTTATTATCTTTTCCCATTCGATATGCATCCTTAATATGAATCAGCAGCAAGAACTTCAACACCGCCACCGTTATGTGTCAATAACAAAATTGTAATAGTAATAAAGTTTTTCAATGGATGTCCTACCTATCATCAACAAAATGTAGGCCCGTATAGCTACAGTACAATCAGATATTTACGGTAACTGTAAAGTAATAACTAGCAAATACCCGTCAAATAAGTTCCTGTTTTAATTAATCTACGGTTTAATTGTGTTTTATTGAATAATTATGAAGAATACCGGGCGTATAACGTGATTTTTTCAGACTTCACTTTATTTTCAAATTTTCTGCAAGAAGAATGGAATGAGCTGAACAGGTATGTTATATTTTATTCGAGTAGACAGGAAAGATTCTATATGTGAGAGTAGACTATGAATATTAATGATAGGTGTAAAAAAGGATATCATCGTTAATGAAATAGGCTACTGAGCATGTTAATAGGCGTTTTAAGTTACGGGGGCTACTGTTTAAAATTTCAAATCCATGGGCGTCCGCAGAAATTTTGTCAAAAGGGGGGGCCAATGAACGAATTTTCGCCACCACCACCATCACTAAGCTACTATTACAACCAATTTATTATTATATTATTATTATTATTACTATCATTATTGTTACTATTATTATTATTATTATTATTATTATTATTATTATTATTATTATTATTATTATTATTTCTATTATTACAATCCAGCTAATTGATTTACCATAGTCGTACTTATGACTATGAATACAAAGAAAAAATCTGATGTAGTACAATCTCATGAAATTTTCTTCCCCTTACAATTTCACAGGTATTATTCATATAAAAAGCGATACTTCCATTGTCTTACCTTTATTAAAAAAAAGTGTTTGGCTAGAAATGATTTCAAGTTTAGTGGAAGTGATTATTCCTACATGCTCAAATCTAAGTTACTGAGTAGTTACAACTCATTTTTGTCTAAACAACTCCAACTACAGTATGTGGAAACTTAAGTCTCATTTCACATT
Organism: Ectobius pallidus; assembly: GCA_964059195.1. Lineage (NCBI taxonomy): Eukaryota > Metazoa > Arthropoda > Insecta > Blattodea > Ectobiidae > Ectobius > Ectobius pallidus. Next base: position 26,609,391 of record CAXKWD010000006.1, on the reverse strand, counting down.
AGTTGCTTATAGCCATATAGTTCAGATATTTATGTGTAAACAGAATTTCCAGGGAGGGGCAGCGGCCCTACCCTGCCGGACGGCCATGTTCAAATCCTTAGTCATAGACCGCCCCATGGTTGAGTGGTTAGACCGCTCGCCCTCCACCGCTGGGATCGGATCTCGATGGATCCTTGTGGAATTTGTGGTGGACAAAGTGGGGTCGGGGCAGGCTTTCTCGGGGTGCTCCGGTTTCCCTTGCCATATATCATTCCATCGTTGCTCCATTCATCTTGGTATGGCCATTTGGCTGTAATAAAGAATTATTATAAATCCTCAGTCTTAGCTTTCTTTTAACACAGTGAGAGGTTAGAGAAACTAGTTATTAAATAACTGTATGGCAGAATTTTTAAGTTTGATTGATAAATTATGTGGTCAGTATTTATATTGTACGCAAAATGAAATTTCATATATGGCTTAGGGCCTTTGTTACATCTGTATGTCTTTCGTACCATAATACTAGTGAACTATTGGAATTAATCCTTTTAAGAATGAATATGGAGTGTTTACCGTGAATTTGACTCTCACCAATTGAAGGAACTAGCTGTATGGAATGCCATTCAGGGAAATCCGTCAGATTAATTGTAAATTTTCAATGCAGTAATTTGTTTTAACGTAGTGGTGAGAGAGGTTGTATACGGATTTCACATGTATTATTTGAATGGTGCGCTCGTTTTTGGATACGGACAGCGTCACGCACCGGGTCTGCTCTCATTGGTTACCGCACGATGAGGTAACCTCTACATTATAGGCCTACCAGCCTTGGGACTACCCCGGCTACCGACTCTGCGGCGCCTTTGAGTAGCGGTCATTGGCTCGCTGCATACACAACGGGGATTTATAAAACGTTTTCAAAAATAGCAAGACTGCATGAGTCTTGCAGTTAAGTCTTGTTCTTGCCAGAGTCTTGCAGGGTTGGTCTTGGTCTTGGTCTCGGTCTTGCATGGTCGGTCTTGGTCTTGGTCTTGCTAACGCTGATGCGGTCTTGGTCTTGGTCTTGCATTTTCTGCAAGACCAAGACCAAGACTGGTCTCGCTCATCACTGAAACTTGGAAAACACATTTATAATGTCCATGGGAAGAACTCTATTGATATTGAACCAAATCGGTTCACCGGTACCGGAGTAATGCACAGTTTAGTGCCTATTTTATTAGATTATATTATAAAGGCGCCATAACTCAAATTCGCTGTGTTGGATTTCCATGAAACTTGGTATACGCATTTATGACGTCAATGAAAAATACCCTATTGAATTTGAACCTAATCTGATGACCGGTACCGGAGTAAAACCCAATTTAGTGTCTATTTTAAAGGCGAAATAACTCAAATACGCTTTATCAGATTTTTATGAAACTTCGTATACGCATTTATAATGTCCATGCAAAAACGTATATTGATACTCTACTAAATCGGTTGGCCAGTACCGGAGTAAACCCAATTTAGTGCCTTTTATGTTAATATATAAGAAGTCGCGATAACTCAAATATGCTTTATTAGATTTTCCTAAAACATTGTATACCCATTTATAATGTACATTGGAAGATGTCTACTGATATTAGACCAAATCCGTAGACCGGTACCGGAGTAAAACCCAATTTAGTGTCTATTTTAAAGACGCGGTAGCTCAAATACGCTTTACCGGATTTTTATGAAACTTGGTACACACATTTATAATGTCCGTGGGAAGACGTCTATTGATATTGGATAAAATCGATTCACCTTTTTCGGAGTAATGCTCAATTTAGTGCCTATTTTATGGTAATATACGTATTCGAAAGAATTTATGAAATGCAAATCAGTTATCATGACAACATAGCCTATTGTTTTACTGTGAACTTATAAGGCTATGGAAATTAAAATATAGTTAGCTATGACAAATAACACTATTTCTTTACATGCCATTATCCAACTAGACCGTTAAACTGACCCAGGTGGCCGAGATGGTAACGTCTTTGTTCAAATCCCGAAACTGGCCAATTTGACTTTTTTGTTGTTGTATTCTGCATATCATAATTGCAATCATAACTTATTGAGAAGAAAACATACTGGCACTTTGTTACTTCAGTTTACCTGATTTTTTTTTTTTTTAATTTATTTTTTATATTTTTTTTATAGTGTTGATTCAAGTGTATTCTCACGATTAAACTTTAGTAAGTTTTTACATTTTATTTATTTTTATTTTTATTTATTTACCTTATTAGTACAAAACAAATATTCATAACCGATGCCCGAATGAGCAAAAGCTCGTGCTCGGGCTCAGCTCAGCACAAAAACAAAAAACAGTGAACACTGGAAATTATAAAACAAAAAAATTCAGGGCAAAGCGACGTTACAAAACACACAAACACACACTCACACACATGGCATACACAAATACACTCACAAAACAAGGCAAATAGTAAATAACATAAATCAGAAGCAAAACATATAATTAAAAATTATGTGTAAGAGAGGAATGACAAGCACGAGTAGCCAAAATGAAAAGCAAAAACTTTGGACATTGTAAAATGAGTCATGCATTAGGTTGAATAAATTTTATAAGTTTCTTTCTTGAATCTGTGTAAATTTAGATAATATAGTTCAGGATGAGCTCTTATTAGTGAGTTGTATAATCTTGGGCCGAAATTTATACTGTGATTTAATCCAGCAGAGGTAGAACATTTGGGTTCATATAGAATAGAATTTTGATTCAGTCTGGTAAGGTAATGATGTGTAGAGTTGAATTTTTAATGACTGGAATCTATCCGGGGTTTTCAGCTTGGTCGGGAATACTCGACTTCAAGCCCAGTCCCATTCTAGACATTCCTCTTGACAAGAACAGAATGGGTATTGTGATAGCGCTTGAGTAAAGTCACGGTGTTCCCACTCCTCCAGCAACTCTGTCGTGAAACTCTTCTCTGTACATTTACTAGTTACAAACTCACCCTTAAGTCTCACCATACACTATATGGCTTGCATATCCTCTATAATTGCCGGATGCCCATCTATGCTCTAGACAACCTATACCTAGCCTATAGGTTTTCATTACGTTAGATTCCTTTGTGAAATGTTTACACATAAATCTTGTAGAACAAGGTAAAATGCCATTTATAAGCCTTGTCAAAGAATTACAATTTGAAGTTGAAGCATCTTCCGGGCTGTGGGCCGTGGTCCAAAGGCAAAATTACAAGTCTCGCCAGACGTTTCGCTCCCGCTGTGGGGAACTTCTTCAGTGGCTGCTATCTTGACGCTGACTGGACTGCTTGGAGAAACGGAGCTGCTTATATACTCGCGGTGGGCGTGGCTTAGCTGGTTGCAGTTGCTACCGTCGCACCAATGGTGGCGTTCGACGCTGGCTGTTGTATTCCTTCTTGTCTAATACGTGATTTTAAGGCCGGAAACCAAGCTTTTGGAAGTTTTAGCCCCTCTTCTTTTTGTTGAAATTGTTTCTAAACTTGAAAATTTCTATAGCTTCTCTGTTAAGGCGGGCACAGTAATGCGAAGTTCTTGCCAGTACTTTCGTCTCCTGGAAGCCTATGTCGTGATCACCGTCTGTGAACGCGTGTTCGGCCACAGCTGATTTATCCACATGCCCCTGGCGGCAATAGGTCCTATGTTCTTTTAACCTGGTCTAGATGTGTCTCTTCGTAGTTCCAATGTAAGATTTACCACAGGAACACGGTATCTGGTACACACCGCATGTGGATAATGGCTCTAACTGGTCCTTGGCCGACCTTAGCATCTCCTTGATTTTTCTTGTTGGTTTATATATGGTCTTGATGTTGTGCGCCATTGGTGCGACGGTAGCAACTGCAACCAGCTAAGCCACGCCCACCGCGAGTATATAAGCAGCTCCGTTTCTCCAAGCAGTCCAGTCAGCGTCAAGATAGCAGCCACTGAAGAAGTTCCCCACAGCGGGAGCGAAACGTCCGGCGAGACTTGTAATTTTGCCTTTGGACCACGGCCCACAGCCCGGAAGATGCTTCAACTCCAAGATTCCGGCCGTGAAAGCCTCAGATTAACAATTACAATTTGAGTTATTAAGTGCCAGTATGGTACTTAATGAGATTGTGTGGGGGACGAAAGAATGTCTGTCCGTCTTTCCGTGTGCCTGAACACACCATAACTCAAATACGCTTTTTCGGATTTTCATGAAACTTGGAAAACACATTTATAATGTCCATGGGAAGAACCCTATTGATATTGAACCAAATCGGTTCACCGGTACCGGAGTAATGTCCAATTTAGTGCCTATTTAAATAGATTATATTAGAAAGGCGCCATAGCTCAAATACGCTGTATCGGATTTCCATGAAACTAGGTATACGCATTTATGACGCCCATGAAAAGTACCCTATTGAATTTGAACCTAATCTGTTGACCGGTACCGGAGTAAAACCCAATTTAGTGTCTATCTTAAAGGCGAAATAACTCAAATACGCTTTATCAAATTTTTATGAAACTTCGTATACGCATTTATAATGTACATGGGAAAACGTCTATTGATATTCGACTAAATCGGTTGGCTAGTACCGGAATAATGCCCAATTTAGTGCCTTTTATGTTAATATATAAGAAGTTGCGATAATCAGATATGCTTTATTGGATTTTCCTGAAACTTTGTATACCCATTTATAATGTACATGGGAAGACGTCTACTGATATTGGACAAAATCGGTAGACCGGTACCGGAGTAAAACCCAATTTAGTGTCTATTTTAAAGACGCGGCAACTCAAATACGCTTTACCGGATGTTTATGAAACTTTGTATACACATTTATAAAGTCTATGGGAAGACTTCTATTTATATTGGATAAAATCGGTTGACCTGTTTCAGAGTAATGCTCAATTTAGTGCCTATTTTATGGTAATATACGTATTCGAAAGAATTTATGAAATACAAATCAGTTTTCATGACAACATAGCCTATTGTTTTACTGTGATCTTATAAGGCTTCGGAAATTAAAATACAGTTAAACTACAAATAACTACAAATAACGCTATTGCTTTACATGCACTTATCCAACTAGACCGTTAAACTCACCCAGGTGGCCTCACATCCTGGAGTTCCATGGTTCAAATCCCGAAACCGGCCAATTTGAGTTTTTGTTTGTATTTTTTATGTGAGTGTGCGATTTTCAAGATATCACAAATCTGTACTGTTTAGCTGATGCTGGAAGATTTTAATCTAATTAATAAAAACTAGACCTTTGTTCTTCCTGCTTACTGAATAATTCTGGAGCTTAACTTGGAAATCAATTTAAAAAAAAAAAAACATATTCTGCATATCATAATTGCAATCGTAACTGATTAAACAAAAACATACTGGCACTTTGTTACATCAGTTTACTTTATTTTATTTATATATACAAGGAATAAAATAGGTCCTACAATTTTTCCTTGTGGAACACTAATAATATTATGCTCTTTGCTTCATTAAGTTGGTTATTAACTTTTATAATTTGATACCTGTAACTTAAATATGGTTCAAAAAATTTAAAACAACTCCATGTATACCTAGAGCTTGTAGCGTTTTTTTTTTTTTTTTTTTATTATTTTTTTTTTTTTTTTTAAGAATTGTTTGATTGACAGTATCGAAAGCTTTTTGTAGGTCTAAAAAATCCATAAACATTTGTTTCTTTTGACTAGACTATTAATAATTTGCCACGTAACCTGCATTATAGCATTTCCTGTGCCTAAGTTATTACGGAAACCAAATGGATTTTCAGATAGTAAGCTGTTTCTTTTAAATATGTAATTAATCGATTTTTAATACATTTTTCGAAAATTTTAGTTAAACCAGGTATCAGACGTATGTAGTGATGAGCGAGACCAGTCTTGGTCTTGCAGTCTTGGTCTTGCAGTCTTGGTCTTGCAGTCTTGGTCTTGGTCTTGCAGAAAATGCAAGACCAAGACCGCATCATCGTTAGCAAGACCAAGACCAAGACCGACCATGCAAGACCGAGACCAAGACCAAGACCAACCCTGCAAGACTCTGGCAAGAACAAGACCTAACTGCAAGACTCTTGCAGTCTTGCTATTTGAAAAAGTTTTATAAAGCCCCATTGTGTATGCAGCGAGCCAGCGACCGCTACTCAAAGGCGCCGCAGTGTCGCTAGCCGGGGTAGTCCCAAGGCTGGTAGGCCTATAATGTAGAGGTTGCCTCATCGTGCGGTAACCAATGAGAGCAGACCCGGTGCGTGACGCTGTCCGTATCCAAAAACGAGCGCACCATTCAAATAATACGTATAAAATCCGTATACTACCTCTCTCACCACTACGTTAAAACAAATTACTGCAATGAAAACTTACAATAAACCTGACGGATTTCCCTGAATGGCATTCCATACAGCTAGTTCCTTCAATTGGTGGGAGTTAAGTTCACGATAAACACTCCATATTCATTTTTAAAATGTTTAATTGCAATAGTTCACTAGTATTAAAGTACGAAAGACAAACAGATGTAACAAAGGTCCAAAGCCATATATGAAATTTCATTTTGCGTACAATATAAAAACTGACAACATAATTTATCAATAAAACTTAAAAATTCTGCCATACAGTTATTTAATAACTAGTTTCTCTAACCTCTCACTGGGTTAAATGAAAGCTATGACAGAGGATTTATAATAATTCTTTATTACAACCAAATGGTCATACTACGATGAATGGAGCAACGATTGAACTACATATGGCAGGGGAAAACGGAGCACCCCGAGAAAGCCTGCCCCGACCCCACTTTGTCCACTACAAATTCCACATGGATCCATCGAGATCCGATCCCGGGTCCCAGCGGTGGAGGGCGAGCGCTCTAACCGTTCAGCCATGGGGGCGGCCTATGACTGAGGAATTGAAACTTTAAACAGTAGCCCCCGTAACTTAAAACGCCTATTAACATGCTCAGTATCCTATTCATTAAAATGGTATCCTTTTTTACACCTATAATTAATATTCATAGCCTACTCTCACATAGAATCTTTTCTGTCTACTTGAACAAAATATAACATAGCTATTCAGCTCATTCCATTCTCTTTGCAGCAAATTTCAAAATAAAGTGAAGTCTGAAAAAATCAGGTTATACGCCCGGTATTCTTCATAATTATTCAATAAAACACAATTAAACCGTAGATTAATTAAAACAGGAACTTATTTGACGGGTATTTGCTAGTTATTACATTTCAGTTACGTATCTGATTGTACTGTAGCTATACAGGCCTACATTTTGCTGATGATAGATAGGAGATCCACTGAAAACCTTTTTTTACTACTACAATTTTGTTATTGACACATGACGGTGGCGGTGTTAAGTTCTTACTGCTGATTCCTATTAAGGATGCATATCGAATGGGAAAAGATACTAAAAGTAGAAAATGCCTGGTCTAGAAATATTTGCTTGCATGAAGAATAATTATAATTATTTATGACCCAATTAATTGAAGGCCCGAAACTTGAAAGTAAGTAGAAAGTAATTTATGGGAGGTAGCGGAAATCTTTAAGTGCAGAAATGATCTTTTCACAATGTGTTATAAATTAGAACTAGGGTATATGAAAAGATAAATATTATTTATTGCAGCCTATGGGTTTGGGTTTCGAATGGACATTGTGTGATTTTCTATAGATTGCACAATTTCTAAAGCATCTGCTTCAATGCCGTTATGTTTTGTTACTATATTATACTGTTTTAAACAGGTCAGATAGAACCTCTCTCCTATGCGGAAGTCTTTTAAACATTTCATACTCATCCTGTTAATATCACTCCTTGTCTCCACAGCCGTTCAATTTGAAACTTTACAATATAATATTCATAATTTTACACTCTCAAATAGTGTATAGCATCTCGTGGATTTTGGGTTTAAAGTTCTGCAATAGGATAACAGAGAATATTTAAATTTACACTCAAAGTTTACTGTTCTAGCTTATATCACCATGGACGTTTCGGCAAACAGCGTGACATCACATTACTGTTTACTGCAACTAAAAGCAATTAGCTTTCGTTACTTTCGCAAGCAATAACACACATGTAATCGGTGTAACTTTAAATCATGTAAGATGCGTAAAAGAAGACTGCAAGACTCTTGCAACAAGACCAAGACCTAGTATGCAAGACCGAGACCAAGACCAAGACCACTGATGAAAGACCGAGACCAAGACCAAGACCAGGGTTACCTATGCAAGACCAAGACCAAGACTGAGAGTGCAATACCAAGACGAAGGCGGTCTTGGTCTTGGTCTTGCATTTGCTCATCACTAGACATATGGGTCTATAATTATTTATGTGTTTATCACCTGATTTATATAGAGGCACAACAACGGCACACTTTTGATCTTTAGAGATAACGCTCTGTTCAAAACATAAATTAAAAATATAAGTTAATGGAGCATTTCAGAAACCATGAGCTTTGGTGAAACTGTCTCGGACCAGGACGCGATGCATGTACAAGTGATGAATGTAGAAGAGGATTTTAATCACTAGAAAATATGAGTGTAGGGGAAATATCATGGAGAAGTGTAGCAGAGATGCCGTCACTAACCCATGACCAGAGAGAAAAATTGTATGATGTATTGATTAAGAATAAGCCGGTGTATAGTCAAAACCGCAGGGATTACTTTTATATCCCAGTACAGCTTTAAAATGGAAGAAACAGTTTCAGATTCTGAATAATAATAAAAGTCTTAAAGTCTTATTACGAATGCGTAAAAATTCTGAAGAATTAATCAAAGAAAAGCTATGAGATGAAGTCTTGTCAATCTAAGATTGAAAATTTAATAAACACTAGTGTTTAAAATATTTAAACTGTGTGGTTAAAGGAAATATTTATGCTGAGTCGTCAAAGGAAAATTTTACTAGACCAGTTTAGACCGTGAAAGTGGTAAAATCACTTTAAAGGAAAATATATATGAGTTTTTAAAATAAAGTGAATATTTTGAAATGAAGATAACAGATCCGTGCATTCTGGCGAGCCCTGATAATTGTTTCCTGGGTCGGATTCTTTATATGGTACATTAATAAGGAAATAATGGAGATGAAGTAAGTGATAAGAAAAATTTTACAATAAGGATAGTGTTATTTACTAATCGAAGTTAATGAAGTGCAAGTAATATAGAAAATATAAATGAAACAGCCCTTTAAGTAAAATAAACGAAAAAGTAAATTTCTTCAAGGGTGAAGTGAGTTATTTACTTTATGTAGTGTGAAACTTACCTACCGGGTAATACCGTTTCTTGTGTCTCATGTATATCGTTTTTTCTTATGTGGGATATTGTTTTAATAAATAAGGAAGACCTGAAATTAAAATTGTTGGTCGATTTAACATGTAAACGTAATGATACTAGATTTCCATCTCAATAAGTAAGAACGCTTAAATAATAATAATAATAATAATAATAATAATAATAATATTTCTTTGTCGCTAGGCACAGATATTGGCATTAACAGTGTCAAAAAAATCTGTAGAAACTACATTGTCTTAAATACATTAAAACATGAAAATAAGTTAAGTTAAAATACAATCTCCTGTGAGCTAAGCGTTAAAAACTCCTCAATACAATAAAAGGGATTATTTTTCAGCCAGTTGTACACTTCTTTTGAAAATTTCTTTTTTGTATAGTTTCTAACTTGTGCGGGCAACTTGTTGTAACATTTAGGTCCTAAATATAAATGAGAATTCTTGGTTTTACTTAACCTAAATTTAGGTAGACTCAATTCATCGTTGAATCTTGTTTGATACCCATGTACATCCTTTCTAAAATTATAGTTATTTATATTATTTTGTACATGAACTAGAAGATCTAATAAATACAGATTTATAACAGTTAAAATTTCTAATTCAATAAATAATGGTTTACAATGCTCACGAATATCACACCTCTTGATTATCCTAAGAATTCTCTTTTGCAACAGCAGGATGTCATTAGTCTTGTTAGAACCTCCCCAAATTATAATCCCGTATCTCAAAATAGATTGAAAAAACGTAAAATAAACACATCTCAAATAAGACGTTGGTATACAGTTATTTAAATGTTTCATTAAGAACACAATAGAAGACAATCTTGTTGTTAGTTTTTCAATGTGAGCATCCCATCTCAACTGATAATCTAATTTAATCCCCAAAAACGAAACGGATTTGTCATCAAACAAATTATCTGGCAACTGTTTTAAAGAGAACAGAACAGAGGAAGTCTTCCCCTCGTTCAAAAACAGACCATTTGAACAGAACCAAGCTAAAGCTGAGTTTTTAATGTCACCAACATTATTCATTAAATTCATAAGATTATTGTCCGTTGTGATAAAAGTAGTATCATCAGCGTACATGAGCGTTTCAACATGTATATTATTGGGTAAATCATTAACGGCTATTAAAAATAAAACTGGCCCCAATATTGAACCTTGCGGTACGCCCGTTTTTAGTAAGACTTCATTTGAATAAGAACCATCTATAAACACAAATTGTTTTGTATGCAAATATGACTTGAATAGACTTAATTCCTTACCATGAATACCATAAAATTGTAGCTTGTCCAAAAGTAATTTATGATCAATACAATCAAATGCTTTTGTCAAATCACAAAGATATTCACCGTTTTCAAAAGACTGTAAAATATTTTGCACAAGCTGTTCAACTGCAGCAATAGTATTTCTACCCTTTCTAAAACCAAATTGACTATTATTGTACAGACCATAATATTCAAAGTATCTGTTTAATTGATTTAAAACTACGTACTCGAAAACCTTGCTGAAAATAGGAATCAAAGATATTGGTCTATAATTGCCTGGTTCATTATGAGACCCCTTTTTATGTATAGGTATAACCTTAGCAACCTTCAAACAACTCGGGAAAACTCCCTCATTTAAACATTTGTTTATGCAGATAGTCAAAGGACAAACAATGCTGCTGATAACATTTTTTAAACATTTGTTAGAAATATCATATATGTCTTTACTATTCGAATTTTTCATCCTACTGATTATCTCAAGAGCTTCGTCAGAACTAACTTCTTGCCAGACAAAATTACAAGGAGGAATTATATAATTATTTAAGAATTCATAAGGGCATGCGTCTACCTTTGAAATTTTAGCCTTAATATCAGAGACAGAATTACTTAAGAAACTTGCAAAATTATCAGGTGAGAAGGGAATCTTTTGTTTGTTATTGACATCTTTTTTAAACTTATTTATAATAGCCCAAGCCGTTTTACTTTTATTATCCGCATTTTCAATAAGTTCGCTATTATAATTCAATTTTGTGTCAGTCACCATTTTCTTATACTGTTTCAAACTGAGATAGTAATTGTTCTTATGATTTTCTTCACCAGTAATCTTATACATATCATACAGTATCTTAAGTTTAGACTTCATTTCAGCCAATTCACCAGTGTACCGACGATTAGGAAAATTAGTTTTCGAATGCTGATTCTTACAAGATTTAAATTTAAAACACTCATTAAATAAATTTAAAAACGTCTGAAAGAAAGTATCAAAACAGAATTCAGCTGTAGTATTAGGCCATTCTAAGACTGATGACCAATTAATTGCCCCGAGCCATTCATTAAAATTACAAGTATTTGTCAAAGAAAAATTCCTTTTAAAAGTTTCAGTTTTGGTAAAAGGCGTACAGGTAGCCATCAATTTAAAAGTAAACCATAAAGCAGAATGATCTGAATAATGAAAGTTCTCTATAAGCACTGAACATTGATCCCTTCTAAAATTACTTAAAACATTATCAAGACATGCACGTACTCTAGTAGCTTCTGTATTATGATAGACAAACCCATTTTGCACTGACAGGTTTTTAAACTCAATAACTGACTTTTTATTGGTGGTAACATCAAAATCAGAGTTTATGTCACCTCCGATAATAATTTTGTGACTTGTCCATTTAGTCAAATACATTAACAGAATATCAAGGTTAATTAAAAAAGTAGAAACATTACCGTTAGGGCGAGCGGTATAAACAGACAATAATAAATTTCAAACTATCGACGATTGCCGCCGTGGCTTCAAAGTGTTTTTCAGAGCAAATAAAATTTAAGTCAAGTTTTCTACATAAAATGTTTTCCTTAACGTAGATTGCAGTACCACTATGTTTGGACTGCGTTCTGACATAATTGCTTACTAAGACATACCCCTCAATCTTTATGGTTTCAATATTATCAGAATGTAACCAATGTTCGGAAATGCAGATAAAATGACAAAGGGTGTTCACTATAAAAGCTTCAAGTAGGCTAATTTTACCTGCAAGACTCTGTATTTTAATAAATAATATCCGATGTTCAGAATCACAGTCTGTTGTTCTAAAATCATTGCACTTTATGTCACTTTTCCTTGAGGTCGATTGTTGAAAAAAAGTCTTCGAACACACGCATTTTCTGGCCAGATAGTAGGATCCATTACGGATTCTAGATGCTCTTCAAAGATATCAACTCTGAACGATGCATAGAGTTCAGGATGTCTAGACGGTAATTTTTCACACACCACTTCAGAATATTTAGATTTCAAATGATTAGATACTTGTTCCGCAGTTGTGTTGGGAGCAAGTCTGTAGACATGCAAAGATACAGTTTTTGGAACCCCCTCTAGTTTACCTGTGTTCTTACTATTATTACCTACCACTACTAGGCGTTTTTGTTTTTGTTTCCTACTTACGACCTTTGCCCAAGATTCCTCCCCTTCTTGTTCATTGATGACTGTGGGGATAACGGTTTCACTAGAACCACTAATACTTTCGGCAGCAATTCCATTTCCATCTGTATCCATGGCTTCATTTCCATCTTTTCCATCATGATTTACACCTGGTTTGTCCTTACTTGTTGATTTGGTGTTAGAAGTCATCTGTTGCTCACTTTTTGTATGCATTACATTACTAACTTTAGCCACCAAAGTCTGGCCGTCCACTATTTTGGTTAAAAAGGTAACTTGGTTCAACAGTAATGCAATTTTATCTTGAAGTACACTAACAACACTATCCCTTTGCTTTAGGATATACACGTACATCAACTTTACCTTCTTTATCAGCCATCAAATCTATTGCATCAAACAAGGCCGAATTGTCATCTTTTCCGTTGTCAGTTTCACAACATATGACAGAGTCCATGCCGTTAAGTTTTATTGTATTCATCAATTTAGCACAGCTTAAATGGAAATTTCCATCACAATTGATACATTTTACTCCATTCACTACTTTTGCTTTACATCTTTTGCATAGGCGTAAGGTAGATTCATTAGACACACCCTCCTCGACAGAGGTAGATGAAGTATTACTCATAGCTGAATCTGCTTGATGCTAAAACACGTCCGCTCGCTTCCAATGCCGACTGCCGACTCCGAAACTGAACTCAGAAACTCTTAAGGTGACATGTCAACATTATTGTTATTTCTAAGAAATGTGAAGATATTTTTGTATGAAAATATCTATGTGTAGTGAGGTGTACTGATCGCCGGCGTGGCCTTGTGGTTAGCGTCGCTGACTACGGATCCGTCGGCCCAGGTCCGAACACCGGTACCTCCTCGGATTTTTCTGAGGTAGGGAGGTCTGGAACGGGGTGCACTCAACCTCGTGATTCAACATGAAGAGCTACTTGATAGAGAAGTAGAGGCTCCGGTCATGGAAACCACCATTAACGGCCTTGGGTGTCGGCATGCTGACCATATGCCCCCAATCCTACCATCTGCCTATGGTAGATGACGCAGCGGTCGAGTGGTAGACCTTGTCCCTTCAGGGATGGAGCGCCACGGAGTTAGTTTTAGTGAGGTGTATTAATGTCACAGCAAAATAGACAGGCAGGCGACGCAATATGTTCGTAGTCTTACTGAATGAGGGCATAAGTTCAAAGGAAAATAAGTGTAAACATTTTCAGTATAATCATACTGACGTACGTCAATTATTTGGAGCTGTGATTAATCTAAATGAAATGTGAAAAAAATAATAATAATTTAGCTTAGTGAGATTTATGGCTCTCGAACCCGGCGACTCACAGAAATAAATCGCGTGTGTCACACCACGTAATGGATAAATTGCAAGAGGTATGAGGAAGTGAATATTTGAATGTATATGCAAGAGGGTTCATTTGTATTTTGTTAAATGTAAGAGTGTTGTAGAATTTTAGAGAACAGTAGTGATGACCACTGTTACAATGCCTGAAACGGCTGAAACGTCGTTTACGCAAGAATACGAGTAATGTTTCTAATGTACAACGGGACACTGCTTCACAACACCTGTACGAGTGTGATAATTTTACTACTTCAGGTAGCCAAGTATTATTATAACTCATTGTATCAGTAGAAATGAAGGAACTTCGGAATATTATGAAGGGTAATACGGATATCAGGCGAATACCTGAGTCGTGTGTGCAACAGGTTAGTCAGAAACAAAAATAACTAAATAATAGTCTTGCGTAGGCAAGCGGTATATAACTACCCATAGGATGTCACAGTCACGTATATGTTTAGATATATTGAAGAATGCATATGGTGTTCAGGCTTGTAATGGCCTAAGATGGGGCACACATGAATTTCCAGTAATCTCAAAGAATGAAAAATATCTTCGGGGTCACCATTGCAACTTCAAACCAGGATTACTCAGTGTACAGGGATTCCACAACATAAATGCTTTTCTTTACCTGAATAAACAAAAGTTTGCAGTCTCAGAATAACAAACCTATGCGTTGTTATTGCTATCATCACCTTTCCTGTTAACTGCTGTCTCCCTGAAGACGGAATATCTCGAGCTCGACGACAGATGGTTGCGGGAAGAAGTGAGGAAGTATTGCTGTAAGTATCCCATATAAGTATTTACAACTGGCGCCCAATACTACAAGAATGAACCGAGACCTTCGTGCAGAAGTCAACGGAGCGTCTGTATCTGTATCTGTATCTGGTACCCTATGATCCCCAGGTGGGGCGAAGGGGCTTCCAAGTGAAGGTTTCATTACCTATACTAATTTTGATATGCTTATTTTCCGATAGAGGGTAGAGGGGCAGGTGGTAAGCCCATCGCCTCGCAAACTAAGTATTTCTTGGACGTGAAAGGGCCGAGAAATTTTGTCCAGAGGCTCTAATTTAGGCTTGAGTTCTTTTACGTGCCGTAAATCTACGACACGGGACCCCCAGCTTAAAGTCCCTCCCGGAGGACTCCGTGCCGAGGATTTTTACGTCGTGAAAAATCCATCGACCGCGGCCTGGTTTGATCCCGCGCCCTGCGGATCCAGAGGCGGGCATGCTACCTCTAGAGTTCTAGACCACCGCGGCCGACCAACAGGAAATCAAAATTAACAACTAGATAAACCACTATTTCTCATAGGGCAACCCGCTCCACTATTAACTTCATAGAGACAGCATAATAGGAAATCATGCTACCAAAAGAATGAAAGCGAAATTCAAGACATTAACCATTACAATTTTAATCATTTTTATACATATTTCTCAATATTTCTTAGGAAGGGGCGTGTTTCGTGCTCCTTTAAACACTTTCTGAAATCTAACAATTTTAGAATATTTCGTGGATATAATTGCTTAATACTGATATTTTTAAAGCTATTTATAGCTAAGGAAAGCTGTTTTATAAAATTTCGCGCTTATCGCTATTGCTGAAAACTAACTTAACCTTGTCAAATTTAACAATAAAATGTGTTTGATGAAAGGAGTACTCTTATCGTTACTCCAACATGTACGAGGACTAAGCCATTTTGATTAAAACATAACGTTTCTTCACATCAGGGGATTCTAAAGTGAATAATCAAACAGAGGGCGGAATAATGTAATATAAATTCAATCCTTTTTAAATCATTGAAGTATATAAGACTCTCATCTGTTCGTTAGAGATAGTGTAACATTTGTTTGAGGGAATGAAATTTAAAATACTCTCCAAATAAAGAAGTGCATAGCTCCATAAATAAAGCAGAATGTATAGCATTTCACAAGTATTGAAGGTGCTAGAACTCAGCCTCCGCGCAATAATTTTGCTGTAAATGTTTGATAATTCACGCATCAACCCCCTGTCGAATGATATATTTTTATGTTACCAAACACAACAAGAACAATCGACGTAAGTGTAATTGCTCACATCTATATATTTGATAGGATCGCTAGGAATCCTTTTGCTTAGGTTCGCAGTCCACAGGTTGACAAACTATCTCTCGTGGTTTGATGAACGATGGGTGAAATGGTCGTCAATTTTTCTCCGAATTCACGTGCGACTCAGATAAAATTTAATGCAGAGATCACGAGAATGACATTCAGGAAATGATGCTATGATCGGAGATGGTGAACATTTCTCATTTTTCAAGATTTAACAGAACTTTATCTTTCTACACTACATGTGTCATTGAGGTTAAAATCTCGAATGCATTTTAAATATAAGTTACCAAACTTTTCTTCAGTGTAATTTTGAACTGCCAGTCACTTTACAATAGCTTAGAATAGAAATGTCCTTTAACTTCTCCCAAGTTAGTAAAAGTAAAGTGAAGTAAGTGAACTATTTGGCAAGACTTCACAGAGTTTTCAAAATTGGTCATTATTACAAAAGACAAAAGACAAAAGACAATCAAGTGACTACAGTTACTGTTCTATTTGTGGATCATATGCTAAATAAGCAGAGTTCTCGAATTCCTTGCTACAAACGCGAAGGTACTAGAATTACGTGATGTCTAATTAGAGGGTTACACGAATTCATTCCGACGGCCGCTGGGAAAGAGAACAGATTTCCTTTTCATAATTGCGAATAACATTTTCCTACTTTTCAGACTTTTTGGTACGAAATTTGAGGTATTTAACTCAGTTTTACATCTAAAAAAAATTATTATAGTTTAATAAAACTTACAGCCATTTCCAGATCATGAAGCTTGAGTTCTTGGAGCTACTCATATAAACTTCCCCCTAATATTTGACTGTATATATTACTGAACAATAGATGACCCTCTAGAAGCAACACTGTCAAGTTTTCTTTCTTTTCTGCTGATTGTTCAGTCCACTGTCTTGTATCGTGTTGAATAGTCGCACCCGTTGTATTAGTGTTATAATATGTCCTTTTATCCGATCCATATGTAAAAATGACATCAGCGTCACATCAGAAGAATTTGTATTCACTAAATACCATGACTTTGGGATTACGGAACAATAATCCACACTCATAAGGAAGGGACTCATTGTGAAGCCATTCCGCATAGTCAGTCCGGGTCTCGGGCAGTGGAGTGAGACGAGGCTTTCATGTTATATAAAGAACTATGCTTCAAGTTAAGTGTATTTAACTCAGTTTTATATTACCTCAAGAATGGTAAGGAATTCGTTTATTGTCACAAAAGGAATTCAGTAATTACCTTGGGAACCCTCTGAAAGGTAATCAGTTGTGTCTTTATTTACCTGACATCATCTGCAAGGAATTTGAGTTCCCCTAAAAAATAAAAAAAAAAAAATAGGAGATCAAACACTATAGAAACAAACTTATAGTACAAACAGTTGGCTACGATTTTGCACAGGATCTGCTTACTCCCTCTTTTCAACATGTTTATCACTAGTTTTAGTAAAAGCCTACAAGACTAATTATTATTATTTATAAGTTGAGGTTATGCGGAAATGAGATTAAAATATTATTAAATCTTTGAAAAGAAAAGTATGAAATGGAAAATTCTTAGCATTCTTAAATTCTATTCCCCTTTGCAATAGCATAGGTTAATCCAATAAATATCCTATCTGATTCCACTACATATTCCAAACCGATTACTGACGTCTCCATGCTACACCTACAGAAGTGGGAGACAAGCTCTTGAGAGTTGCTTCTTATTCTGTTGTAAAGTAAGCCTGCGTACAATATTAAAGTTAACTTTCAAATTAGCTTTCAGAATGTAGGCTAGCCCTTTATCTGGAAATATCATGTTCAAATTCATTTCCTACTCACTCCCAACTCTTGGGATCCATTAATCAGGCCTTTGCACAATAACTGAATACGATCTCACATTTTATTTCTTGCTACGTTCTGATCTCTTGTTTCTGCGGCAACAAATACGCACGCTGCAGCATTTTGTCCTTAAAGAGGAAGGTAGCGTAATCATTGAGATTCCAAAATCGTGAATGAACTCACACTTAAATAATTTCGCGAGTGACTCTTGACTTGAAATCTCAAAGAAAAATGTTTCAAACAAGTTAGACATAATATGAACTGTTCTGCATGTGTAATAGTTGCTGGGGGAACAAGTAACAAGAACACACCATCTTGTAATTACAATGATATATATTTTCCTAGGTATAAGTTAGTATATTTCTTAGTTTAGGCCTACATACGATCCTACATATAAAGGGAGTGAAAGCTAAAGAAAATAGCCTTAAACAAACCTGTTTTATATTTAATTACATCAGTAAACGTTAAGTCTTTATGGTAGGCCTACTACACATTTATACTGAGGTACATGGAATTATATCGTTCTGTAATGTTGAGTTTCGGCTTTGTATTTTTTTTATTTATAACACATTATTCGTAAGAATTATATTTAATGGTTTATGTTTTATGAATTAAATTATATTAAAATGTGAAAAGGCATTTAAGGGAGAGATACACCTTCGAAGGTAAAAAAAAAAAATGCATTTTTAAATTTTTCTCTTTAGCACACACTTTAGTCTTCAATTTGATGAAATAATTTTCGTTATGCGTATAATACTTCCAGAGTTCTGGCCGTAAATGTTGACGTAATCTACTTTGTCACTTAAATTAATTCCCTTTGGTAAGTTTCTCCAATGTTTATTTTTCAACACGGTTTATATTATAACTTTAAAACCATTATAGATATTTAAGTGAAAGTTTTTGTGGTGTAGTTCAACTATGTGAACAACATGAAGCAGGATTTTTTTTCTTTGACACTAATAGTATATTCATTAAAAATAATTTTCTCACAAAAACTTCAAATTTTCATTATATTGTTTAGAAATTAAGAAAAATATACATTTTGAAGAGATATGATAATGATCCTGATTCATGTTGTAGTTGTGGTTCTTAACAAGAATTATAAATATGATTCATAAAAAAATTCAAGTAATTAAGAATTTTAGCATATAAATGCAGACAGACTGCACATACACTACACTAATAAGGCATTTACTACACTAATAAGGCATTTGCTAAGCTACTTAGAGATAAAAATTACTAACATAATTTAAAACGAAATAAAATAAGTAATCAAGAGATAGAAATTCTGAATGATAAAAACACTTTATTCTCCACTTACATTACTTTTTAATAGCACAGGACTAGTTTCAAGAGCCTTATTCGCTCCCATCATCGGCTGGTGGTCGATTGTTATTCTGGTTGCCATGTTGGTTTGTATATATGCATTGTTCTGTGCTGCCCTCTCGTTTCGTTTTTGTAAGTCGCACTACGTCGTCTATAGGTGGGATTTCAAAGTTCATAACCTTGTCTTCTTTCTTAGTGATGAATATTTTCTCCCATACGTTCAGTTCAGATGGTTTCTTAACGTGTTTTAATAGTTTGATCTCCTTTTTAACACTGTGATTTTTTGTCCAGCAATGGTATGCAACTGCTGATCATTCGGTCTGCATTAGTTTTATGTTTCTTAAGTGTTCCTTCATTCTTACTTCCAAACTCCTCCTGGTTTGTCCAATGTAGATCTGATCACAATCTGCGCATTCTATGTTTGGTTTTTGGTGTACTATTCTTCAGTGGGTGGTTGAGCAAGTTCCTAATAGTATAATTATTCTTTGGTGCCAATTTTATATTGTGGTTTTTAAACACTTTTTCAAATTTATTAAAGAATTTAGGGTGGTAAGTAAATTTTTTGTAATGTTGCTGTGTTTTTTCTAAAGTATCCAATGTACTAATTTCTCTGATCTTGTTTTTCTTTGTGTGTCTTCTAATCATTTTGTCTATGAAATTTGTCTTAAACCCATTAATCGTTGCCACTTCTAGTATATGTTTATATTCTTTATTATACGGTACTCTGTCTTTGTCATTGGTATATTAATTAATAGTAGTGGTGTTTTGTGTGTGACGTAGTCGCTGGAATGCGCTGGGATGGGATGACGTCACGCGCTGGGATGGGATGACGTCACGCGCTGGGATAAGATGGGATGGGATGACGTCACGGAGGAGCAGCTGACCACTGACCACTCCCCACCCCACTTGACCACTGACCACTGTCCACTACCCTTTGGCCACCTGGGTGCTTGCATCCTTAATGATCATAGCTCTTTTGTCCATCTGGGTGCAAGCGACCTTTGCGCCACCTGTGTAGAACAACGGCCTAAGTGTTCGGCTCGTTATTGGTAATATTGGTAATTATTTGTGATATTGGTAATTATTTGTGATATTGGTAATGTGAGTTTGTAATATTTGCGTGTCCTAGCATGGTTCCAGACGGGATGCAGCCGCGCGTACGAGAATAACCCGGCTTACCACGCGTGGGGTCTCGCGTGGCAGAGTTGTGGAGCCGCATCTCTGCGTACGAGAATAACACAGCTCACCGCGCGTGGGGTCTTGCATGCACGTGCACGCTGTACTCTAGCGTGTGTCAATGTTGTAGCACATGTCTAATTATTTGTCATATAATATTATTGCGTATCTTAGCGAGAGTCCAGATGTTGTCTGGCAGCCACGCGTATCATCTTTGCGTACGAAAATAACCCAGCTTAGCGCGCGTGAGGTCTTGCATGCACGCCGACAAGTCTTCACATGTTCAAGACCGATATAAACCCACGCTATCGCTTTTTTACGTCATAGGCTAGCCGACGTCGGTGGAGAGGTCATCGTACGCTATGAAGAGGCCATATAGAATGTATAACATGATGCGAGAAGACGATCGCAAAAAATCATTCGCAAGATGGCCACTATCGTTTATCGATGTTGATAAAATGGCTGAAACCGGATTTTATTACACTGGTTACAGCGATATAGCAGAGTGCGCATACTGCCATACGCAAATAGGAAAATGGGAAAGAACGGACGTTCCAGCTAATGAACATAAAAGATGGTCCCCCAATTGTGCATTTTTAAATAAAGGTGGCGAGGGATTGGATGTATGCGGAACTGGTGAAGACGTGTGCGGTCATGGTGACATCGTTGAAGACGTGTGTGGTCACGGCGAACAAAGGCGAAATAATAAAAACTTGGCGTTGTTTTTTATTGCATTAGTATTTACTGTTTATTGCGCATGTGATTGGTTAAAATAAGACGAAATTTGATTGGTGGAAATAAGACGTTCTGGGATTGGTTAGCGTAGGGCTTTAGTAGCTGCGAGACGAATGCATCGTCCTCAGTGTCCAGCTAGCCAGGATGATGTCAACAACTACGAAGCGCCCACGTAAGCAAACGCCAAAGCAAGCAGTTGAACTGGATGCTGCCCTACAGGAGCTGATAAACTCCATGCAGGTGACCGAGATACCGAACCAGGCTGCGGGTCAATCTCCGAACCAGGCTGCGGGACAAACTCCTAACCAGGCTACAGACCAAACTCCGTTGGATAAGGCCAAGATCCCAATAGTAGCAACGCTGGAGAGATATTCAAATATGGACATTAATATGTCGGACACGAAAATGGTACAAGAGTAGGAAATCGGGACACCGTACCATATAAAGCAGGCACGGTCCACCTATACCAAGTACGGGCGCCGCGTTGTTTTGGACCTTCTTAACGGATGCTCAGTATTCTTGCCAACTAGATTTGGTAAACTTACAGAAGACCAAATACAGCAGCTGAACGAAGTGCACCTCTCTATCGTATATTACGGCAGAGAAATTAACCCAGGCGGCTACTATTATCATAATGTGAAATTTGTGTGAATTGACTACATAGACATGGTGATGTGTGACAGATGGACCAATGCAATGTGCGAGTGTACGTGGGAGGTATATGTAACAGCTGGACCAATGCAATGTTAAAGTGTATAGGGCACGACCCACACGTGTGGCCTCTTCAAATCATATATAAGGAGTGATATGTGTGGAGCTCAACAACAGTATGTCTTCTCAAGAACTAGTACGTCAACTGTGGGAGGAGATCCCGGACTCATCGTTTGCAGATATCCCAGACATGGAACCTGCGGTAGAAGAGTCACCATCTATATTATCTACTCTTAATCGATATAGAACTGTATACATCCCAGAAGTGAGATGGAACAATTCGTTGAGCGAGCTGCAAATTGGACTTGTGTACCCGATAAAGGAAGCTCGTTCCGTGTATACAAGGCGTGGGAGAAGAGTCGTCATAGATTTAAAGAATGGGTGCAGCGTTTTCCTACCACGAAGGTTTGGGAAGTTGAGTGAAGATCAGCTTCAGCAGATTAACGAGGAGAAACTTTCATTGATGTACTATGCTAGGGAGCCGAATTCACGTGGTTACCACTATTACGTTTTCGGATTTGTCTCAGTGTGAAGTGTATGAATTGACTACATAGACATGGTGATGTGTAACAGATGGACCAATGCAACGTGATAGTGTACGTGGGAGGCATATGTAACAGCTGGACCAATGCAATGTGAAAGTGTATATGGCACGAGCCAAGCGTGTGGTCTCTTCAAATCATATATAAAGCATGATACATGCGAAGCTCATCATCAGTATGTCTTCTCAAGAACTAGTACGTCAACTGTGGGAGGAGATCCCGGACTCATCGTTTGCAGATATCCCAGACATGGAACCTGCGGTAGAAGAGTCACCATCTATATTATCTACTCTTAATCGATATAGAACTGTATACATCCCAGAAGTGAGATGGAACAATTCGTTGAGCGAGCTGCAAATTGGACTTGTGTACCCGATAAAGGAAGCTCGTTCCGTGTATACAAGGCGTGGGAGAAGAGTCGTCATAGATTTAAAGAATGGGTGCAGCGTTTTCCTACCACGAAGGTTTGGGAAGTTGAGTGAAGATCAGCTTCAGCAGATTAGCGAGGAGAAACTTTCATTGATGTACTATGCTAGGGAGCCGAATTCACGTGGTTACCACTATTACGTTTTCGGATTTGTCTCAGTGTGAAGTGTATGAATTGACTACATAGACATGGTGATGTGTAACAGATGGACCAATGCAACGTGATAGTGTACGTGGGAGGCATATGTAACAGCTGGACCAATGCAATGTGAAAGTGTATATGGCACGAGCCAAGCGTGTGGTCTCTTCAAATCATATATAAAGCATGATACATGCGAAGCTCATCATCAGTATGTCTTCTCAAGAACTAGTACGTCAACTGTGGGAGGAGATCCCGGACTCATCGTTTGCAGATATCCCAGACATGGAACCTGCGGTAGAAGAGTCACCATCTATATTATCTACTCTTAATCGATATAGAACTGTATACATCCCAGAAGTGAGATGGAACAATTCGTTGAGCGAGCTGCAAATTGGACTTGTGTACCCGATAAAGGAAGCTCGTTCCGTGTATACAAGGCGTGGGAGAAGAGTCGTCATAGATTTAAAGAATGGGTGCAGCGTTTTCCTACCACGAAGGTTTGGGAAGTTGAGTGAAGATCAGCTTCAGCAGATTAACGAGGAGAAACTTTCATTGATGTACTATGCTAGGGAGCCGAATTCACGTGGTTACCACTATTACGTTTTCGGATTTGTCTCAGTGTGAAGTGTATGAATTGACTACATAGACATGGTGATGTGTAACAGATGGACCAATGCAACGTGATAGTGTACGTGGGAGGCATATGTAACAGCTGGACCAATGCAATGTGAAAGTGTATATGGCACGAGCCAAGCGTGTGGTCTCTTCAAATCATATATAAAGCATGATACATGCGAAGCTCATCATCAGTATGTCTTCTCAAGAACTAGTACGTCAACTGTGGGAGGAGATCCCGGACTCATCGTTTGCAGATATCCCAGACATGGAACCTGCGGTAGATGAGCCGCCGTCAGAGTCAGTAGAACTAACAATATACAATTCCTATGGGCACGACGTGAGGAAGGTGGAGTTTCCCATCCGATGTACCGACATATATGGGTACAACCAAGAACATGTTGACTCGTCACCGATCCTACCCTGCGGCAACACGCTTCAAAATATTGCTGGGGACTTATGCTACCACGACAACATCTTCCATAAACAAGTCTGCGATGGTGTCAACCATTTCCACCGGTGCAGGAGGCCCGAGGAGGGACACTACTCAATGTGGAGCATCAAGTGTAAGCCGGAGTGCCACCTTTTCGAGAAGCTGCAGCAACCTGTAAGTATTATTATCACCACCCCTACCCATTGAATTATAATTTCGTAACACTGTGCTTATAATGTTTTGTTTTTATGTGTTTCAGACTAAGGCAGCATTTTTCCACGATTTACACTGCAACCAGGGCGATGGATGCAACCTCCCAGACCACACAACGAAGAAAAACTTCGGCAATTACTTAAAGTTGTAATTTTATAGAATAAATGTGTGATATAAAGCAAAACTTGTGTAAAAATCATTTCAAACCGAGCTCTGCCATTTTATGAATGAAAAAGTTCGGGTCATAACCTTAACCAAAACCCTTACTCCCATAATTCCAACACATGTCATAGACCACAAGCATGTTCTATCTATTTTTTACAGGAAGCCGTTCGCCTTTGGAAGGATTGTGTAAATAACAAACAGACAATTTTATGAATGAATTTATTTCAACTCATGATTACAAAACTCTTTAAAATTATACCGTGCTTGCATCCAGAGTCTAAGCACCATTACATTGTGTAGGGCACAGTTCATATTAGAGTCATTATGAAAAAGACATTTTGTTTCACAGTCTCTTAATTTGCCCAGCTTCGGTACACCAAGATCTTCCATGTTTATAACAGACCTCTGCAGTAGTTTTTCAAAAAATCTCGCCTTTTCTAGTCCCTTAGAATAAAGTCTGTCTTCACACTGTAATACACTATCAAGAACAGGTTTCAACTCGTCGTAAGGTAAGTATCCACTCTGTCATGGTATCCCATGCAGACACGATTCCACAAACCACTGACATTTTACATCTGGGTATACGTCTTTAGGCGGTAGCAGCACGAAATGTCCCATTCTGCCATCATGCGATAATACAGCCACCTCTTTAGCCACGAATTCATTGCAAGTTGACTGATAGCCCTGGACATCCAATATGGTGAATTTCTCACACGACATTGGTGACGATGTTGGTCAGAGCAGTATACTCTACGCAGCGATCGTGCAGGATTAAACAGTAGGCCTTTGTGTTTGCTGGGATGTAGTTTGTAGCAGAAATTTCAACTCTCGTAGTGCAGGCTCCAGACTTCAGATCCTCGTTCTGCTTGGTGCAGTCCACCACAAAGAATGGTACATGTTTTATAAAATCGCTCCTTTTAAGCAGTGGTGATGGGGAACGCTCATAGTAAGAATCTTGAAATCTGGCATACATCTCATACAGTAATCCATACGCACCATTGGTGCTGTCTACACGGAAAGAATGGTAGGGATACTTTTTATCATTCAAATATACGGATACGTCCTGTACATCACCTAAATCAAATCTTGAACCGTTTGCTTCGGCTTTGCTTGTATCAGTCTGAAATGCCACGATAACCATTCTAGGCTTTTGCAGCTGAGGAGAAGTTGTCACATTCCATGAAACGTTGGTTGCTTGTGGTAAAGACGGATGTTCGTACAACTGCCAGCTTCTGAAATATATGGGCAGGGATCGATCGCTTTCCAACGTGTTTAACAGTTTCAAGCGTTCAATGTCTGATACTTTAAGCATAGGAACAAACCATTCTATATCTGTGAGTTTAAGTTTACTAACGGCTCCCATGGTGACATGTATAGTGTTTTTAGCTCTCATCATGACGAGTTCGAGTTTGCAGTTTAACAGAATTTTCTTAAAATCTTCAGCCACACCGAGAAAATGGTTCAGCGGTATGCAAACATTGAACTTTCCAGCTTTTACAATTTCTCCAACGCTCTCAATACTGGGGTGTACCCATCCTGAGTTCTCCAGTCTATCGCAATCTAATCTCGTATAGGAGCAGATACCTTTCAACCAGCTCGTAATACCAGGATTTCTAGTACGATCCACAGTTTCTCCATGAATATTGAGTTTTATTTCATCGAATAAATGCATAAAGCCATTATTTACAACTTTCCCAGTGTACTCGGCATCTTTGTCGGTTGTCACAGTACCACTTATCGAAACGAAACTCTGACTGAGTAATGCATACAAGTTTTCGGCTTGAATGGGAATTCGTATTTCATCGCTTTCGCCGAGAGCCGAAGTGTTGTAAGGTTTGAATCCATGATACTGTGAATTTTCTATGACGTCTTCAAATAGTACCTTATCCCTTACGCTTAGAACGTGCATGTTGTAGTACTAAAAAGCCTAGAGATTCCAGATACTTCTTGTTAGCAGATGTTAACTTGCCGACGGTACGCTGATGATTACCGGGCCGAGCACGACGCACCGTCTTATATGCTGGTTCGGCTGGTGAGGATTTATTAAAGTTAAGCCCCATTTTTCCTAATGGCTAGTCTCACGGACACTCGCTCTCCTCTAAAATCGATAAGTCTACTGTCCTGATCCACGAGAGATATGGTAATGTCCGTTATTTTTTGTATGTTGATTAACGGTAGAAATATCAGGTTTGCCGGCGCCTCGGAGATTTTATATCCTGGCAGCACAGTAGGAAAAAATTCGTATATGGTGTGTCGGACGTCCGTTTAAGAATGATCCCGACCCGATGTTGCATTGAAGTCTTATAGTATTGATGTTATTTATGTCTGGCTGCTTTGTGGAAACGACAGCTTTCATTTTCGGTATTTCATCCGTTGTTGCAAATCCGAGTAAAGGGCCCACGGAGTTTGGAGCATTAAAAGAAACGTTGAGAGAGCAATATATTGTTGTGAGCAGAGTATTGGGGTTCACACTGACTCTAAAAACCGCATCAGGATCAAGAGTGGAATTTGTTAATTTTTTTATCATGAGCGCCACATATTCTGAAATATCGCTAACCTCGTACGTCCCTTTAGGGATGGTGATGGCATGTTTATGATTGCCCGAGGTAACCGCCAACGAATTGTTACTCTCTGTAACGTTTGGAATAGAGTTGTAAGCGTCGAGTCTCAGCATCGCAATCTCGTAGTCTGCCCCATCTTCCAGCTCGATAGGGGGATAATACGTGTTGGTTAGTTCGGACGTGGATCCGCTTAGAGTAAACGTGCGCATCGTTTTAACACTTGTATGTCGGAGGTGAAGGCTTTTATAGTAAAAATGCTAGACAGAGGTGACCGCAAATCTCGGTGTTGTATTTTTGATAACGTGTAAAGTTGTAATATAGTTTAGAATGCGGGCCCGTTTAATTTACAATTTCCGCAGGAGGAGGCAAGTCTCCATAGCTGTCGAAATAAAATGAACGGCTACCACACTTTTTCAACGCTACCCAATGCGTCCCAGGCCCCGAGGCATCATCGAGATTGACAATGATTTGTTCCTGTTTATGAGTCTTGGTAGGTAGCTCGTTTCTCATGTACACTCCTCTGAAATGTGGAATACATAGCTTTTCCGCATATCGCTCCAAGTCGTAGTTAGGGCTTTTTTTTAAGACGGATTCCTCTGCCAGATGGATAAGGTTTTTAAAATAGTCCCTTGCCATCTCTGTGCTGACGTATGAGCTCGTCGATCCCCTCCTTCTTTCCCAAGGCAATGCTTTCCAGCATGCGGTTATGGCGTACGTGTTCTCCAAGCTGCTTCTTGTCGTTTTTTGCTGAATTAACAGCTTTAGCAATCTGTGCTCCTGCCCCACCTAAAGCCCCGAGCGCAACAATCCAGCCAAAATGGGTAATATCGGCAATATGCCACCAATTTTTTTAGGCGACTTCAAGACTCTCTTCTTTTTCTTGCTTTTCTTCTTTGCCGCCACTTTTCTGTATGCAGCCTTCAGTTTCTGAATTTTACCCAGTCCAGCTCCCATTTTAACCTTCCCCTTCATAATTTTTGAAACGGCGTAAGCTGCTGCACGCTCCCCGAGGCTTGCGTCGGAAGCCTTAACACGGTTAGAGGCCTGTTGTGCCAATTTCAAGTCTGCCTTATGTCGATCGTTTATATCCGAGCTCTGTGCGTAGCTTATATCGTGTAACTTACAAGCTTCGTCCAAAGGATTGATTCCTGTATCGCCTCTTTTTAATCGTTTCTCTAGTTTGGTGCCCGGTCCACAAAATCTGTACTTTGGTATGTGCAGTTCTACAGGCAGTTTATTAATGAGCGTATTGATCACTCCTTCTCCACGGCGACGTTTACCTCGTTCTATTCGCGGAGCCATACTGACCTCAACGTCTGCACGGGCTTGCCTTTTATAGGTATAAAAGGGGATGCTATTACACTTTGCCCTGTTATTCACACCATGAAGTTTGAGAAGCAAAACGTATCCTTAGAGGTTCGTCCCATAGAGCAGACGGCTTCGATCCATGAACGCAAACATAGCATTTTACTACCCGACAGCATACGATGTATTATCTGCGGACCTAGCAACTCGGGAAAAACAAACGTGTTAATCAATATTCTTCTACACCCCAGCGGCGTAAAGTTTTCAAATGTCTACATTTTTTCAATATCGCTGTTTCAGCCTAAATATAAAATGTTTGAAGAAATTTTAGCCAGAGTTCCAGAAATCGGTTATTACAAGTTTGATAACTGTGAGGACGGTATGCCAGAGCCTCACCAAGTACAAGAAAATTCTGTGGTGATATTCGATGACATTATGACTGAACCCCAAAGCCCCATAAGGAATTATTTTAGCATGGGAAGACATAACTCGCTAGACATGTTTTATCTAGCCCAGTCGTATGCGAGGATACCTAAGCATCTGATAAGAGACAATTGTAACTTGTTGATTGTATTTAAGCAGGACGCGTTAAATCTAAGGCATCTTTACGACGACTACGTAAATGCCGACATGACGTTCGATAAATTCCTGCAAATGTGTCGCGAATGTTGGTCTTCGGAAAAGTATGGATTCCTAACGATCTGCAAAGAGGACTCTGTAGACCGAGGGAGGTATCGGAGGGGAATGGACGAGTACGTTGTTATATAAAGACGTGCAAAGTATAGTGGATACTCACAATGGATGATAGAGGACTCATACGCGCATGCAGAGGGGCTATGGGTGTTGACAGATTTGGATCGCCGTTAATTGCGCGATACATCGATAAAATAGCACTGCCTCGAGACGCAGTAGGCAATTACTCGGTCAAAGGTAAACGAATACGCTACGTTGGCCATCCCACAGAGAACCACAATGCCGCGACGAAGGAGTACGTGGACAAGGTTCTGGCGCAGAAAGATTTTCACAAAAGTGATGGTAATATTGATTCTAGAAACTTTGAATTGTTTAAAACCACGGCCCAAGTGCTGAATAAATTTAAAGATATGATAAACCTGCTCATCCATCATCAGTCGCAGCTCAGAGACGATGTTACTGCTTTAAAATACCTCATGCAAAGAACAGCTGGGGCTATGCAGAACATGTGGCAATCCAGTTTTTTTCAACTCTACAGTGGCACTCGTCTAAAATTAATTTATGATGGAAGAATCACGGTTGTTGACATGGTCCAACCAGACGATCTGAGTACAACGTTAAATGGAACAGCTGTTGACATTAATCAACCTATACATGTCTCGAGAGGCGATTTTTTATCGTTTAAGACTGGCACTTTCTCGCGTGAGGTCCCCATTACGATCGAATACGCCTATAAAACGCGTGAAATCACAAAAATAGACAACACTCGAAATGAATCCGTCAATGAGTGATGACCAGAGGAGAATTAAGGAGGAAATTGAAAAACATACCAATTCTATACGAACAAAATATTTATCATTAATAAAAGCCGATCTGCAGTCGAAACATGATTTTTCAGACATTGTACAACCTATAACGCAACCTTTGGAACAGCTCGTCACTCTGAGTAAAGACAAATCAAAGCAAGATGAAAAGGAATACGAGCCTGAACCCTATATGGAGCAGACCCCTGTAATACACTACAAGTCTATGTTGGAAAGCGTATATGGTCGTGTGTCTGGGGGTTATATTCAGAAACTAGTTCAATTGAGACCTAGAAACGTGGACACCATATACGGTATAAAATGGCATCCAGACAGACAAACTTTCTCGATCGGGACACTCCCTCTGTCGATAAGAAACGATACCATATATGTCGGCAATAAGAAATACCATTCCCGCCGCGGATTAATGGAGTTGCTTACCAAAAGCATACCCGACCCTAAGTTGTACAGCGATAACGACTTGGAGACGTATAAGGAAATATTGGAGAGGTCTAGCGCTCATAAAGTCGGCTATGACGATAACGAAGAGATACGAGTCTCAAACAGCCAGAAATTTAAAAACGTCATTAGGAGGTTATTTCCTGAGGATGAGGAGGTCGAGGTAGACGGTGATCTCAAGACTAAAAAACCAGTCAGGGGAAAAGGTCTGTGGAAGGACTTGCATACGAATCATAAAATAGACTATAAATACTGGGACGACCCGAATGAACTTGTTCATAGACTACGTTTGTTGGTAGCATCATCTGAGGCTGGGAATCACTCGCATAACAACGAAATATTGGAGATTATAGCAGAGTTAAGAGAAAGTGGTGTGATACAATGAGCAAACGCGAAATTGCTTACGAGCTTCATAAACCTGCTCGAATAAATTATCCAAGGCGTCACGTCACATTGAAAGGTCTAAATGATTTGTGGCAGAGCAATCTGATTGAAATGATCCCGTATCATAAGGAAAATAGAGGCTTTAAGTACATTTTAGTCTGTATAAATGCGTATTCCAAGTTTGCGTACGCAAGGGCTTTGAAGAACAAAACTGGAAAGACTGTTACCGCAGCCATGAATGATATACTTCAATCTGTTAAAACACCGCCTACAAACCTTCAGACCGACATGGGGAAGGAGTATTATAACTCTAATTTTAAAGCCTTAATGCAGAAATACGGCATCAACCATTATTCTATATACTCCAACGTTAAGGCTTGCATTGCTGAACGTTTCATAAGAACTCTTAAAACAACCATGTACCGTGAATTTTCTGCCAGGGGAGTTATAAGTGGTTCGACATGCTGCAAGAACTCATTAGGAAATACAACGATAGGTTTCACACCACCATTAAGATGAAGCCTAACCAAGTCAAGGACGATAGCCTGCTGAAAAATGTGTATCGGTACAAGGAGTCATATGCGAAGCCAAACTTTGCTAAAGGTGACTTTGTAAGAGTTTCAAAACATAGGAAAATGTTTAAAAAAGGATACTTACCGTCGTGGACTACGGAGATTTTCAAGGTGTATGGAATCCAAGCCACATCTCCACCTACTTATCTGCTACAGGATTTGGAAGGCAGCAACATAGAAGGTGCTTTTTATGCTGAAGAACTCCAGAAAACAAAGTTTCCAGACACTTATTTAAATGAAAAGGTGTTACGTTGTAAAGGAGATATGATTTTGGTGAAATGGATGGGCTTTCCTGCGTCCAAGAATTCATGGATTCATAAACATAACATTGCAGAGGCGTGATACAGGATGAGGAAGGAACACTTGTATTTTTTACTTCATTAAAGACTCAAGTATAGTCATGTGTTTTTATTTCCATTTCCTTTGCCTTTGACAAAGCCCTCACAACACACAGCATAATTCAATTTTATTTACATACACATGACACATAGCATTATACACAACATACACAGGATACATAGCATAATACATTTTTATTTACATACATAGGACACAAAGCATAATAATCAGGAGACATAGCATAATACATTTTTATTTACATACACATAACATAATACAAGACTCTGACAATATATACATTTTTACACTTTACATCTTTTAGCAGGGGGTCCCTCATCAACATCAGCATCCCTGATTTTGTAAAGCCTGTGAGCAAGAGTATCCACGCCATTGGGTAAAATGTGCCGCTTATCATCTGAAGCGCTTAAGGTTACTTTATTCAAGGCAATCGAAAATACGTTATGTTTATAGGATCGTATAGACCTGTTTACCGAGAATGACGATTGTCCGCTCTGAAGACAACCGATATAATCTTCAAATGAGAGCTCTCTCTCTACAACACATTTATTAATACCTTTCAATTTCTTTATACCCATATCGTTAAACCTTATGGCGTACATTTTTGCTCTAAGGCCTACAAACTCAGTTATAGTATGACCAGCACCTTCGTCCTTGAATTTACCGACCACTCCTTTGTTTTCCACTGAATACAAGGGGTGATTAGGGGGGTATACGCTAGTATCCAGTTCATCTCTCAAATTTAACAAATCACGGTCTAGATTGTCGGATTCGATCTTCTATATGAAGCTATCAGTGTCCATGTAGCACAGGCTAATTTTGTTTTCGAAATACCTACTCATGGTGTCATAGTGAAAGTCGTACATCCTTGTTTTCGAAATTTCCAAAATGGACATGCCAACATAGATGGCTTTATCCAAAACGAGTTTAGTCTTGGCAAGGTGAACACCTACAAGGTTTTCGTTATAGATGGTTCTATCCTGAAAGCTGCTTTTAGCTACCAGTTTAGACATTGACTTTTCATCAGACACCAGCCTAAAATCTATCCTCTTTCGCACGTTTTCCATTGTCTTCCCAAATACGCTATTATTTAATAGCTTATAGAAATCCTTTTCGAATTCGTTACTGGCAGCCCTCCGTTTAGACGTATTGAACTCAATTTACGGTTTAAGCCAGCAGCTTTGCTCAAAACTAATGACCCTATGGGTCTTTGTCAATTTCAGTCCGTGTTGCAGCGCTTGTTTAAGCACGGTATAGTGCACAATGTAATTTTGTTTAGTTTCAAGCCTGGTCAAAAGTTTCTTGAATTTACTTCCAGGAGGGCATTTCATTTCTGGACAAAATGGTAGATCTGAATGAGCATCGTGTAGATGTTCTGGATATTGCAAATCGACTTCCTAAATTCGAGTTGGCCGGTATGGAGACAATGTCTAGGGACTCTATCTCGTCTTTCTCGAGCCAACGGAAATTACCTATAGGCAACGCTTGTGACATGGCATAACCATAGAGGTTATTGGCGTCGACGTAGTACAATGCCGACTCGTTGTTTGCCACAGCATGCCTTGTAACACATTGGCATAATCCTCCACGAATTCCAAGCTCAAACATCTGCACCATGTCCATATCGTTTAACATAGGCAACTTTACCTGTGTAAACTTTAACATGGCCGCATAAGCGAACCCAGGAGCAGTACTGTAATAAAGACAATCTAGCCCATAGGTATCGTGACACATTTGTCTAAAATTCTCGAAAACATCGGTCAAAATCATTACATTTGTTTTTAAATATAGGTCTGAATATTCCCCTAAAGACTTGACCGGAAATGATTGCCAGACATTGACAGCGTGAGAGTAGTCTTGATCTGAAACACTCGCATTGCTGAGCTTGTTGTAAAACGCCTCTTTAGGCGGTAATTTTGTCTCGTTTAGAATTTCGAGCGATGTGACGTGGTCGTAGGGGAAAATCCCCTTGCGACTTACCAAATCGGTATTGTCGCCGAAAGCTTTCCGCGTCTCTATGAATTTATCTTTAGGTAGATTGTTTGCTAATTTTTCCAGGCTCGTGGACATGAACCGAAAAGAATCTATAAACCGCAACTCCATACCTCCCCTTTTCAAATAAGAGGAGGGAATAAATTTTGAAAATGTCACTTATTTCTCCTGGGTATTACATATGACGTTGATACGGTTCTTGTCGAAACCTAACTCTGTCACAATGAAGTGCGAGTCATAGTTGGACAGGTTGTGTAGCACAACAGGGACAAAAGACTGGTTCCTATAATTTAGGTTACAGTTTCTATGTGCTGCACCTCTGAACCGACCGCTCACGTGGCAGTGGTCACGGACTTTGTAATTTTCTTCGGTAAAGTTACCTTGTTTACAGATATGGCAGATGGTGCTGGTCATATACTGAATAATTTGTTCTGCCGTGAGAGGGATCATGGGTTTTATTTCTGAATTTAAAATGGTATCAATAGCCTTGATGTCTTTTACGAGAGAACTCATAAAATGGGGTCCTGCATCGGGGCCTCTGTACATCCGTAGATTTGAATGTTCGCCTTCCAAGTCCTTAATGAAATAAGCGTAACTAAAAGTGTATGTTTTTGATACTTTTGAGTCCAGGATTTTGTAGGCTCGTTTTCACATCCGGCAATAGGCTCCAGTAAGCACTCAAAATCCGCATAGATCACAAACCTAATCTTTTGCGAATGTTCATGTTTAGTAAAGGACACTTCTAAACGTTTAGGAAATTCACATTTTACAGGGGAGAAGGAATTGCATACTGCTAAATGAGCCTCATGTCTCTGGTCGGCTGACTGAGAGCCGTAGGCTTGAAAGTGTGAAAAACATCTTTTGCATACTCTGACTTGACGCTTGTTGGATGTTAAGAAATGTTTTATAAATGCATGAAATCGGTAATTAGGACGTAATGTGAATCTACTTCGTCGCAGACATAGAGCAAGTCTCTATGGTCGTCCAACTCTTTTTCAGCAATTTTGATTGGGTATACTTCCGCATTGTCATCTAAGCCAAACACATTGATCGAAATTTTATTTAATTTAGAAAATTTACCAATGTCTTGGAATGTTACTGGAAATTTTACACATGAAAAGTCGTATTTCCCGTCCAAGTCCGGTCTGTCCAGATAAGAAATCCATAAGTCATTGTCGTCCTCTATGAATTTTGCCAATATACAATATTTAAAACAATAATCGTCATGGTTGTTTATGTTGACTAGAGATTTTGAATGTCTAAAACGCTGCGGTAGAAGCATGAATTTTCTACCTGCAAAGGGTTTGTAATGATTGATGCGGACCTCAATTTTATGGATGGATTTGAATACGAACCCAGACCCTCTCAAGTCTACGTCTTGAAATTCCTGTTGAATTTTCTCTATTTGTCTATCTAAAATATCTGACACATTGGCTGTGGTGAGAGCAACTTCGTTTTTTGATTTCAAATTGCATAGAGCGGATTTGCCATGCGGGTCTTGAAAATTGCACTCTACAAAAATATTAAATTTTACAGAGTTAAATTGCTGGACTGAGTCCCTCACCAGTGCTTCCATCTTGGGTTTGTAGGCTGACATACCACTCTCCAGGTCCGATTGTGGAATATCGGTGGCTGCGTATGTGGCTATTCTTGATTTGAAAGCGCTCTCAACCTTCTTGAAATCATTCTACAACAGAAAAATACGGAAATTCGTTGTAGTGCGCTGTTCATTACAACTATCGTTACGCTAGGCTGTAAACATATGTAAAACTACTTACATTAGCTGAATGCGTCGCGGGTTCCACCTGTATGGGCTGGGTTGAAACTCCTTGGCCGTGCCTGACTCCTTGGACATGTGTAGCTCCATGGCTGCTGGCTGGAACGGTAGACTGAGTGTTTACATTATGCGGTGAGGGCGTGGTTCCACCCATATTGGTACGGTTGTTGACAGAAACCTCTTCAGTTGTGAAAGCGTTCGGCTGCAACAAAGAAAAAAAAATAATGAACCGACTTGTATTCGACTGTGGCGTGCGTCACCTACTCTGTCACATATAAAATAATACGTACCAAGTATTCATAGTTTTGTCCACCCACAACTGTTCTCAACACTGATTGCCTGGCTGTCCGTGGACTTGGTTCATTGGCGGTATCAGGCTGGCTAAGTACCGATGGCTTGGTCTGTGGTCTCGCTACCGCTGTGCTTGGTTCAATGGCTGTTGAGGGCCCGGCTGCAGGTGTCCCGGGTTCGATGACTATTGACGTAGGTCTCGGTGTCTTGGCTTCACGTTGTCTGTACATTTCATTAGGATTCATCGGATGGTGTGTTGTTCTCAAATGTTGATTTAGATAACGTCGAGCTGCGAAACCTTTACCGCACTTGTCACACTGTATTTGTGTACCGGAATGCATCTCCTGTATATGTGTATTTAATACATCTCGCCGTGTAAATACTGCCGCACACACGTCACAGGTATAATGGTCTTTGACCATGGTCTTGACCATGTCTTTGTCTCACGTGCCGATTCAAATGATATTTGTGTCTATATTTAGCGGGGCACTGTTCACACGTGAACTATGTAGTAGCTTCCATGATGACAGATGGTAGCGGAATGAGTTAAAATCGGTTGAGGATGGTGTATTTGTATGAGTTGGTACGCATGCAGGAACCACGCATAGGTATGGTGTCGGCATACAAGCGGGGTCACATGCTGCGGTAAGCTGGGTTATTTTCGTACGCAAAGATGATACGCGTGGCTGCCAGACAACATCTGGACTCTCGCTAAGATACGCAATAATATTATATCACAAATAATTAGACATGTGCTACAACATTGACACACGCTAGAGTACAGCGTGCACGTGCATGCAAGACCCCACGCGCGGTGAGCTGTGTTATTCTCGTACGCAGAGATGCGGCTCCACAACTCTGCCACGCGAGACCCCACGCGTGGTAAGCCGGGTTATTCTTGTACGCGCGGCTGCATCCCGTCTGGAACCATGCTAAGACACGCAAATATTACAAACTCACAAATAATTACCAATATCACAAATAATTACCAATATCACAAATAATTACCAATATTACCAATAACGAGCCGAACACTTAGGCCGTTGTTCTACACAGGTGGCGCAAAGGTCGCTTGCACCCAGATGGACAAAAGAGCTATGATCATTAAGGATGCAAGCACCCAGGTGGCCAAAGGGTAGTGGACAGTGGTCAGTGGTCAAGTGGGGTGGGGAGTGGTCAGTGGTCAGCTGCTCTTCCGTGACGTCATCCCATCCCATCTTATCCCAGCGCGTGACGTCATCCCATCCCAGCGCATCCCAGCGACTACGTCACACACAAAACACCACTACTATTAATCTATGAACTAGGCTATGAAAAACAGCAAATTGGTGAGCTTTCGGGTTGTATTTATTGCATTTAATGTAGTTGTCTACATGTGTATTTTTTCTGTAAATTCCGAATTCCAGTTTTTCATGTTTCCTCATGATTTCTAAATCAAGGAAAGGCAAACATCCGCCTTCTTCCATTTCAATGATAAACTTTATCGATTGGTCTTGTGTATTTAACAATTTTACTGCATCTTCTACAAATCTTTTTGGGATGATAGCGAAAATATCATCGACGTACCTGAACCAGTTTTTAAAAATATGTGGGAATAAATTTGAAAAAGTGCTTAAAAACCACACCATAAAATTGGCACCAAAGAATAATTATACCATTAGGAACTTGCTCAACCACCCACTGAAGAATAGTACACCAAAAACCAAACATAGAATGCGCAGATTGTGATCAGATCTACATTGGACAAACCAAGAGGAGTTTGGAAGTAAGAATGAAGGAACACTTAAGAAACATAAAACTAATGCAGACCGAATGATCAGCAGTTGCATACCATTGCTGGACAAAAAATCACAGTGTTAAAAAGGAGATCAAACTATTAAAACACGTTAAGAAACCATCTGAACTGAACGTATGGGAGAAAATATTCATCACTAAGAAAGAAGACAAGGTTATGAACTTTGAAATCCCACCTATAGACGACGTAGTGCGACTTAAAAAACGAAACGAGAGGGCAGCACAGAACAATGCATATATACAAACCAACATGGCAACCAGAATAACAATCGATCACCAGCCGATGATGGGAGCGAATAAGGCTCTTGAAACTATTCCTGTGCTATTAAAAAGTAATGTAAGTGGAGAATAAAGTGTTTTTATCATTCAGAATTTCTATCAGTATACTCCACTGTTTATATAACTTCTTTTTATTGGTGTTTTAATCAAGAGATGTCTAAATAAAGGTAGTGTAGCTTTACGACGTTAGGAAAAAGTTGGATTCATTCCGTCTGTCAGATTTATGGGTACAGATGGTTTATATGGTTTAATAGGAGAGTTCATAAATAAAATGTTTAAGTATGTTTCATTATTGATGGTAGCCTATTTTATGTAAAAGAGGCTTGCTAATACCTGGATATAAAAGGGTAAAGTGATCCCTATACAGGCCATGGAGGCCCAGAGGGTTCCAGGAGGTTGAGGCTCCTAGATTTTGGACATTCGGCACGTGAAGGTGGTAAGGTTGTCAGCCTTACGCACCGGCCGCCTTTACCCCCAGGATTGCTCCTGGTACTCATTTCTGTTAGAGGCTGAGTCGACCCCAGGGCCATAGTGCCACCAGAAGGATTAGGCCAATTGAATAACTCCAACGACCTCATCGGGAATCGAACCCGCGACCTTCTGGTTTGTAGCGCAGCGCCTCAACCACTACGCTACGGCGTACCCCCAATACCTGGATGTACGGTATGTAATATACTTCTCCATCGCCTCATTCAAAGCGATATCTTTAGCGCCTGGAATAATTACCAATCTATTACTCGTAAACCATTCAATTATATAAAGGTGGTGTTTAATTTATAATAAAATTTAAACATTTTACTAAAACTTTCTCGCTTGATGCTTTCCCGGGTCACAAAAATAATCAAAAATTGTTGCATAGCGAAATTTGCTTCACTTTCCATGAAATTTTGTATTTGGCGATAATTATAAAGTGAAATAAAACATATTGTGTCTGCTTTTCTAAGGATCTGTTTTAACCATCAGTAGGGTTGTTCTGTGTAGATTATTTATGCACAAATTTCACAGTAATTCGACCAAGGGTTAGTTAAATGTTACGAGTTTAATCATAATGTGCTTAATTGATAAACTTCATGTTTGCAGCAGAGGGAGGATTACGAGGATTTCAGACAGCGATACCCTCTGATAATAAAAATAAACACACAACACACTGTGACATTGTGACACTGATATTTATGTGTAAAACATTAAAAGACTATTAAAATATATGTACAGATTAAAATTAAACACAAATTATACACAGGTCTATGCTGTAAAAACACTAAAATATGTATATAAAATGAATTTCCCTATTATTGTTAGTCTTTGCACCAAACATATGATGGCAATGTCCAAATCTTCAGGATCCTCTCTTTATGGTTTTGTGAAATTCTTGCAGGATTAAATGCCCAGTGTATTGCAGTGTTGTTTTGATACTGAATATGCATTTCGGCGCAATATAGCTACGTCATCATTTTCAACAGGAACTGAAAAATCACTAACATGTGTATAAAATGGATTTAGTGATTTTACAACATAGCCCTGTGTAAATTGTGATTAATTTTTAATCTATACATATATTTTTAATGATCTTTTTAGTGTTCTATACATAAATATCAATGTCACAATGTGTTGTATATTTATTTTAATATCAGAGGGTTTAAGGAGGTAAATACTGTTCGAAAAAATCATGAGTGGCAAGTTGACCAAGAGAAACCAAAGAAGACTGGAAAAACATGGTCTGACAGGAGAAAGGAAGCCCATAGCAAAAGAATGAAAGACATATAGGCACAAAGAAAGGCAAATGTATACCTCTAAGTGCTTGCGTAGAAAACTTAAAATCTTTGTAAAGAATTATTCACAGACCTGGACTGAGGGCAGCCTGTTGTTATATTTCAATTAACAATGGAAGCACCTGATGTTAGCTGAACTTTACTATGTGTGACGTAACTCTGAATTAAATAATATAGATTCTTATGGCAGTTCATGGACCTAAGCTGAATTAATATTTTAAGCCACCATGCGTGAGGGATAGCCCAGGTAATGTCAAGGGAAATAAGAACTCCAGTCAATCCCCGTCGGAGTGAAGAGGAACAAAGACAACAACACAATTGGCTAAGTTTATGGGTTCGATCCCAGCCCAGTTCGATTGCATTTGTATTCATAAATGTGACAGGCCTACAGTAATTTTCAAATGGGAAGCGTTTTGTTCTTCTCCGTGCTTAGATACGCGGTCCAATCAGAGACGGCGAGACGGAAGGAAGACCCTTCCTGATAGCGGTACTTCTTTAGCTCGTACACGTGATTGGCGGTGAAGGAAAACGCTTCCCATTTGAAAATTACTGTATGTCTGTAGATCTAGCAAAAGAATTCCTGCGGAACGAAATTCCGGCACACCGACGACGGTTAAAAGCTTAAGTTGCAGTACATCCTCGTCAGTTAATAACCATTTAACCATCCAACCATTCTGAATAATTTGCAGAATAGACTTAGATTTCATGCTAACAGCAGATCTAATCGCTTTCCTTCAAAGCTTTTACCAAAACCATTCACTGAAACCACAATACTGCCGGTAATATTGGGTTCTGCACACGTAACACCTTAATAGTACTCCTACATCTGGTTTCATCAATAATTTTATTATTTAGCAGCAATTCTTGTATCGCTAAGAGAGATTTAAATAATTTTCATGGTAGTTAACTCATTCATAATTGATCTTAAATTTCATTAATTCCAAGATTCTGTTATAGCCCGGGCATGCAAAATATATTGCTGGTGATTAACATCACATGGTTTCAAGAGCCACCTTCCCGAGATTTTATGATAGTACTGTAAACAATTATCAATACAAGCTGTTTTAGTTGTAAACAAGCAAAACACTGAGAATCGCAATGTGCATTTACATACCAAAGCCTGAGCTGATGTAACATCTAGTGACAGGTGTACAGTCTTGCACGGAACAACTGGTACAGTAGACACTGATAGACATGAACAGTCTAGGGGTGCCACTTGGCCATGCTTTCAAACTTTCTCCAGCCGCGCGGTTTGGTCTTGTGACGTCACTAGGTTGGCATGCCACCCCTCACCCGTAAGGAGTGAATGGAAAACAGCTGATTTAAAAAAATTAATATTTAATTATACGCAGCAAGTATCTCGTGTTGTAAGATGTCAACCTCAAGTATAATAACTGCTCTATTAGGCCATGTGGGAGAAATTGTAAAAGTCGATACAGTTTGGTTTAAAAATTGTATCTTTTGAAGCTGTTTTAGTCTGCAGATGATGTCGAGTATTATACTTTAACGAGAAAATACTATTCTATCGTTGTTATTCGAAATAGGGAG
Source organism: Ectobius pallidus (assembly GCA_964059195.1). Lineage (NCBI taxonomy): Eukaryota > Metazoa > Arthropoda > Insecta > Blattodea > Ectobiidae > Ectobius > Ectobius pallidus. The sequence goes on along the minus strand of CAXKWD010000006.1, from coordinate 26,568,417 downwards.
GAAATTTTATTTTTTTTCTTAATCCTTCACTAACTACAGCTTTACCTTTATTTATATCATAATACTGTAAATAATTAACATCAATTGACTTTAATGTGGAGTGTGTACATAATTTCTTAGCTATTCAATGCACGGTTTAAACTGTGTGTTATAATTATTTATAAAATACTTGCTGCAAATATAAAATACATATATGTGTATGAAAATGCATTTCACCTTTGAAAGCTATTAAAAAGAGAAAATGATAGGCCTATAGAAAATAATTTACTAGAATCAAGCTTAAGACTGTGTAAGGTATGTCAAATGAGTAATTTGAAGTTTCCATGAATGACTTCTAGTTTAGATAAAGAGGCAGGTACAACATTACCTCTGATAATGAAAGCCTGGGTCACACTGTTCTATTATTTTCTTATACATAATTTTCCTTTTTATAGCTAAGACGCGAGAATAACGTATTATTACTTCAAATTAGGATCTATTCTACATAAGAAGTAGGTATACAACAATAATATTTTTGGTATATGTAGTCAGTATTACGTTAATATGGGGTATGCCGTAGCGTAGTGGTTGAGGCGCTGCGCTACAAACCGGAAGGTCGCGGGTTCGATTCCCGATGAGGTTGCTGAGATTTTTCAAGTGGCCTAATCCATCTGGTGGCACTATGGCCCTGGGGTAGACTCAGCCTCTAACAGAAATAAGTACCAGGAGCAATCCTGGAGGCAAAGGCGGCCGGTGTGTAAGGCTGACAACCTTACCATCTTCAAGTGCCGAATGTCCAAAATCTGGGAGCTTCAACCTCCTGGAACCCTCTGGGCCTCCATGGCCTGTATAGGGATTACTTTACCTTTTATTACGTTAATCTTCCTTTTAATTGATAGTAGTCATGTAATGTAAATGTACTGTATTAAGATTATGTTATTAATCATTGTTCAATATATTGATTCCATACTGAAGAAAATAGAAATACCTATATCGTACAGACCTCCAGTCACAACTTACAGGTATATAGAAACTTGCTTTGCTTGCTCTGGGCTCTGTCCCAAAATCTCCGGGAAGATTCTCGCGAAAAGTTGTTTCATGAACTGACACTGTATCGGAGTAGAGTTCTCATATTTAGACTGCCGTAGAATTAAGTTTAGCCACAATAGACCTACAAAATGTGGAACGACTGTGAGGTTTTTAAGGGGTAAAAAAATATACAAAAATACTTTTCGCAATTTTCCCTTCGGTAATAGATTAAAAGATGTAAGTGTGACAAATTTCAAGCATCTAGCTCTTCTGGAGGTGGGTAAACATTTATGGCAGTGAGTGATTAGATACCCTTAATTTTTCCAGGAATAAAAAATAAAAAATTTGAACTGTTTGGAATTTTTTCGTCGGCTAAAGGCTACGAAATGAGTTTGCAAATTTCAAGTTTCTAGTTCATCTTGAAGTGGGTAAACCATATCAGTGAGTGATTGAAAACATTTTAAAGTTTTATTCCGGGTTAAAAATTAAAAATTTGAACGTTTCGGAGTTTTGCCGTCGGCCACAGGCTAAAGAATCAAGTCAAATTTCAAGTTTTTGGCCCATCTTGAAGTGGGCAAACAATTACGTCGGTGCCAACTAACTGATGTTTTATATTATATTGATATATATTACTGGAAGTAATGAGTATGGTTAGTAATATAATTATTTAAATGCAATTTAACTTTCTCCTGGATAAGTAATGTAAAATCTTCTTATAAATTACTAAAAGTACTGTAGTTTGTATGGGTAGTAATATGCGTATAATCATTTTAAAAATCACAGAATTTTAGACTGGGTAAAGTCACGTAAAGTCGTGTCATACTACAGCGACTAATAAATGTTTTATTATAGCCTATATAGGGCCTATTGAAAAAATTAAATGCCGTGACTATTCCATTCATAAGCCGCGTATTCGATATTGACCAATAGCGTTTAGCAATTCCTCGGATATCGACCAATCACGGTCGCTTATCTTACAAAATCCCTGCAAGATTCGCGAAGATGAGATTTTATCTGATAAAACGTCAGCTCGTTACTGAACCGTCACAATATCGCTACGTCATCCATTGTCGGAGTTAAGTTGAAAACAAAATGGTAAGCTGAAAGTTTGATAATGCGTCTGTTGACGAAATTGATATTTTCATAAAGGAAACTAAACCACATAAAACTGAAAGAAATATAAAATGCACATGGATTCAGCTTTAAGTTCTGTACAATTGAATTGAATTGAATTGACTAGGGAAGCTCAAACGCAGCAGATTAGGTCATCAATATGAGAAAATCCAACGGAGAAGAAACTTATGTTTTTAACGAATGCACATTCAAGTAGAGTGGCAATTTATAAATAGATACCTTCTTGAAAAACAAGTTTTTTTATTTTGTTCCGATTTTAAATTATCTCAATTTTGCAGTTAACTCTATTGTCACTACTTCGTTGGTAGCAATGCTTAGTATTCCATAACGACGACTGTTCATTAATTTAGTATGCCGTGATCTGAACGCTGACACTATTAACGATTTTACGTATTTTAAACAAACCAGAAATAAATATTTATATCATAATATATTTTTTTAATCCGTTACATATCTATGTCTCTAAGATTTACATGCTCCCTCTACTGAGGGAGAAAATTCCGGCTCACCGGGGACGGTTACAAGGCTAAAGTATAGTACACCCCTGTCATTAAATAAGGTAAAAACGAACGAGTTGGTATGTGTCATAAAAATACTTCCATTGTCTGGTGGAAGTTGAGGTGGACTTTGGTGAATTAGTTGGGATGAAGGATTTCTTCGGTAAAAGTTCTTACTTCAATTCCCAGTCGGAGTCCATGCTGTTTTACGCGCCTCAACTCCACGGCTGCTGTACTCAGTGGCAGGTGCACGAATCATCTCAGGGTACTATCTTATAGCTAGTTACTATCTTTGAAATAATAACTACAGTATAATTCTTTATCTAACGGAATTTATTCATAAACTGGTAGCTTGTAGATTGTGTTGCTGTGTGTATGTCGTCACCACTTGAGTTTCACATATCATTACTTACGTGATATTTGTTTTGTCTTGCTAATCACAATTTAAAGTAACTCACACGATTATACATGTCCTGTATGTATTGTATATGTGGCTTGTGGATATCGCCATAGCGTAGGTTTTAATTGCCGCGAACTTTTCCAAGAGAGCACGACGCGACGGTCCGTGCTGTTGGACGAATGGTAGTGGAATGAGCTTCTACCAACGCTATATTTCGCCATGTAGAATGCTTTTCTCTGATTGGCTATACTCTTGCTTACGTAATGCCTTTTTATTGGGTAAACCAATTCCCGCTTTGGAAATACAAATTTGGTACGTTGTATTTTGAATATGTACGTTTCGTTTACAGTTAATATTTCAAATTTGGAATTACAAAATAATAATAATAATCTGAACGAGAATTTTGAAACGGAAAATAATAATAATAATTTAGATAACTTGAATAAATATTAATTAACTATACTTTTCTGAATAAATCGAAAGGGTGGAATAATTCCAGTTTCAAAGTGTACCCTACTAAATACGTTACCTTATGACAAGTCAGAAAACTAGCACAGGGCTAATTAGTACTATGTAGATTAATTCTTCCATTTTTCCTGCAAGTAGTGTATAAATAATTATAACTTACAGTATTTTAATAGTGAAGTATTAAAATTTAATTAACAATGTGGATCATATTTCCTGCCTATTTCGAATAAGAACAATAGAAATAGTCCTGTTTCATGAAACTCTTAATACATTCAAATTATCTTGACATCACCTGCAGATTTGATTTTATCCTCTAAAAACAGCTTCAATAACTACGATTTTTAAACCAAACCCGACCTACTTTTACAATTTCTACCAACAGCCTAACAGAATAGTTATTATACTTTCGGTTGGCATGTTAGAACACTTGATAGTCGCTGCCTGTAATTAAATATTAAAGTTTAAAAACTATCTGTTTTCCATTCACGTCTTATGAGAGAGGGGCTGCCTTTCACCCTTGCCACGTCACATCCCTCAGCCAATGACAGCTCAGGGTGGGAAGTGGACTAACCTTTAGTATTTTAAGAACCTTGAGTGTAAACATGATGCTCCGTGGCTTGGGCTAGTCCACGGGGGATATGCATAAAAGAGAGTATAAAGTTTATACTCGCAGATTTCAAGTATCTACTTGCAGTCGTATGCATAAAAATCCAGCGGACTCCCCCACCCACTGCGCCCACGTGACAAGACGCTCTTTGTACTCTGTCGCATAGCACCTGTTTCAATTCTGCATGCATAAAGATCGAGCGGGTTCAGCATATGCTAGGAAATTTGTGAGCTACCAAATTCGACGCTCACTACTTTCTACTCGGGTGATTCGCACGGAATATATGGACATTCCAGAAAGAAGGAAAACTACAAATAATGTAGTGACAGCCCCCTGGCATTGTAGATGAGCCGGAAACAACCCCTGCCGCTTTTCCTTATGAAAATTTGCGAAAATAAAATATGTGAATTTTTATTTTTAATTCCTCTGTGTAGACCCCAAAATTTGATGTCATGTTTTGAGGCCCCCTGAATACAAAAATATTATTTTCAGAAAGATGTTTGTCTGCATAGCTCGAGAACGAAAAATCGTATAAAAACAAAAATTTTAATTGAGCTTAGGTATCTTTTGGGGATGTGACACGAGGATTGGCCACTTTACATAGAGAAAAGTTCGGTTTTCGCAACATTCTCGAAAACGGGTGGAACGATTTTGTTTAAATTTTGTATTTGAGGTGCTTATGCTAATAGCTAAACTTTTATATGATTTTTTTTTCAAAAAATCTCTGACTGGTAGTTACAAGGCAGGCATCGTTCATAGAAACTCAATTTTGCCTGGTGAACGATAAAGCTTTGCATCAATCTAATACAACTGAATACCTATTCTCTGCAACACGGCCTCTTATTCTATATCAGAATTTGAAGAAAGGTGTATTGCCACCCTTAGGTTACATAAAAGTATGCGAGTGCATTTATTAAGATTTTATTTGGATTGTGTATCCTTCAGGGATGCGACACGAGGTAGGCCTACGGCAACGACTTTCTTTTCAATTTTACAAGCACTTTATTTGAAGAAAATTTCATTTTCATTCATTTTCTCGAAATAGGTTTAACGATTTATAGGCTTATTTATAGGCCTACTATAATATATTATACTAAGTGCTAAAACTTTTATTTGAAAAATATTTTATTCTCCAAAATAAATTCTCTGAAGGCTAGTTATAAGCCATTCATTTTATACATAGACTTGGATTTTTTGGTCTTGCCTGGCGAATAATGTGACTTGGAAACGAGGCTGATAAAAGTGAATGTGCACTACTGCAATTCAGCCGTGTAGGCCTACTCTACACTGGAATAAGCTATGTTAAGGTTAGAGGGAGTTATATAAATGTTTCATATCACATTTTAAAAATACCAATTATATTTAATGTTGTAATTATGTTATAGTGAATTTTTGTTAAACTAATTAAATCCTAAGGTATTATGGAAATAAATATTTTCATTTATTATATTACTTCACTTAAAGTTTCACTTGAATACTTGTATTATAAGGTAGTGATTATTATTGTAAACTTCTAAAACCTAATTCTTGCATATTACGAAAATAATTATCTCATTTATATTGTAGGCTACTGTTGAAATTTGCCGATTGATGGGTTTGTTTCGTGTTCTATTATTTCCTGGAATTATTTCTTCCACTTATTCAAAACTTGGGTTTGTTCCCAGTTTTCTCCATGTGTGTTTTATTTTTTTATCCTGGTTTTCACGATTTGTACTTTTTGTACTTAGACTTCCCTGAAACTGAAGCCTAATTTCGAATTTGTATATGTAAGAACTACTTTCATTGCTGCTTCCCTTTTCAATCGAACTACTAGCAATTATTGGGATTTTGAAATAAAAAACAAAGAAAGTATTATGTTTTAAAACTTCAGCGAGATAGAATTATTTATCCTCCTCTTTATGCTGATGCAGCTGTGATTTAAATGCCCTGCTCTATGAACACCCTTGTTTGTTTTCTTAGGTTTGTTTATGCAGGTGCAAGTTCCGCGTGGGTTGCTGAAGTATGTACTTTCTGCATTGAGTAGGTAGTATTCTGTCGCAACGATTTTTTATGCATGTGACTTGTGAGTGACTACACTTCTCAGCAAGAAGATGCTCTTACTTTATGCTTACTTTTTTTGCATATCCCCCCATGAGTATCCACTAACAAATTATAAGGGTGTTTACTTCAGTAGTGTTCTGGTTGTGTGCAGGGGCAGTTCGAAAGGTGAAGCACTTTAAGTGGTGGAAGCTAGTGTAGCAATAGAACTAAAAACATTTGTGATCTAAATGCCTCCTATTCGTAGCAAATTGAAAGGCAATATTTTCAAAACCTATACAGCAGAATGTCTTGTGGATGATTTCTCTCTCTTCTCTTCTCTCTCTCTCTCTCTCTCTCTCTCTCTCTCTCTCTCTCTCTCTCTCCCTCTCTCTCTCTCCCCCTCCCCCTCCCCCTCCCTCTCCCTCCCAATCTCTCTCCCCCTCCCTCTCCCTCCCTCTCACTCTTGTCATTCAGAACCCTATCATCTTTTCCCTCTTTCTGCTCACGATTCGGCTACTGTTCGTCTCTATCTGAACCTACTGTACACCCAATATACAACTTTTCACAGAGGCTGTTATGTGATATACCGCTACTGGACTTCTTCAAATACTGCAACTCCAGCTTTTAATCATCCAATACCCAGTAAGCACTGCTTCATGGCAGGATTCCGTTCCAGTATGTCCGTCATCAGTTCTTCCTTTGTAATCAAAACCTAATTCCATTTATTAAGACACGTGGGTTGCGTTTAATAGCGTGAATATTACTTTTACTGCTCTCGACATTTTCGGGAATTCTAGTGTCACTTCTTTGACTTAACCAGAACACCTCAATTTCTAATGTTTCTGAATTTACTCAAATCAACTTTTGTCGCGTTTTAGGTTTCATAAATGAACTGTAGAGTTTGTTCAGAGTCATTTATTATCTTTAAATATCTAGGAGACACTACTGAAAAACATTCAGGGCTGTTTTCACCAACACGAATGACATTTCTCGGTATCGTGGATAATAAAAACTACGATTAATGCATTATCTCAAATAGTAAACCTTTCGGTTTTCACCGCATAGTCTGTCACCTTGGTTTTCAGAAGCTTGGTTTTTGTCTACTACTTGTCTGACCCTTAAATTTTTCACAAGAGAACCAACGTCATCTGGCGGGTGTTGAGTGAAACAGCGGGGGGAAGATTGACTATTGGCTACGTCCGGGCACTAATTGTACACGTTTCCATCGCAACATGAATGTTTCCCCTCACCCTTGAGCGTGGCATATAGCAGATAATCTCATTTTCCCCTTTAATCTTGTGCATAAATTAATGTCGTCATAAATGTCCAAGTTCGACGCACGTTCTTTTATCTAATAGGGTCGCTTATTCTGTGTTCTGCTTCTTATTCCTTGTCACTGTGATCATCTCTCATGTTGATCAGATATTCCAATCGCCTACGCGCCATTTTGATGTCGCAATTAGCTTGGTTTATCCTGTTTTGCTGGCCGATGTTTCACCGGTAAAGCATTAGCTTGGATATTATCGAAAAACAAAGACAATATGGACAATATGGACAATATCGCAGCTTTTCAGTCTAAAAGCAGGATCAGACAGATTATTTATCGGCGTTGGTGAACACAGCCCTTAATGAAGTAATTCCTTCGGCTAACCTCAGCATATGTAGTTGTACGTTTACTCATTGAAGTGGATAGTACTTCATTCAGTTTCGCTAGATTGTCTAGACTGGCTAACGTTTCTCCCACTACGTTGATAGAGTTCACCACAGTTTATCACCACTTCGTGTCATAGTGACTCTTTTTTTTTTTTTTTTTTTGTTTTTGAGTGTCTAATATAGAGGCTGATCCATTTGAGATGCCAGAAAAGTGAAACATAACATCTATATAAGCACGAAGAATGGAAGTTAAAAATGAGTGATGTTTCAGAGTTCAGTCACGTGGCATGGCGGCGCTTTCGGACATAGAAGACAAGATGGTAGTCACGTCATAACTGCGAGCTCATTGTGTCGAATGATATATATTTTTTTTATTGTAACCCAGATCTAGGGAATTTTCAAACGTCAGCACAGACGTCATTCGCAACATTGGGCTCTCATAGTGCGAGATCAATAAAACCAGGTGTCCAATAATTATTTCTGGTCTGCCGACGGTGAACCCATCTCATGGCCTACTAATAGCTCTGATTTACTGCCTCCAAATTTTTTTGCATTGGGGGGGTATGTCAAGTCAACAATGAACACATAAAGACCATAGAATCACGCTGACTTGTGATGAATGATTACAGTGGTCTTACAGCAAATCTCTCTAGAAATTCTGGGCGCCATGTGGCACAACATGTCCGCTAGGTATGATCTATGCCACATCCACAATGGCGGTCATGTTGACTGCTAATTGTGCTGGGACACAAACTTTCACTAATAAATTGTTGACTAATAAATTTGAATGGATTCTTGTATACAATGTTTCAATTTTCTAACATCTCAAACGGACCACTCTGTATTATGTATCTTATTTTCTGCAGAACTAAATAAAATTTCCTTTATGTTCATGGTTCTTTTCAATTTATATTTTGTATGTATTTGTATATATTTATATATTTTTTTTTATTTTGACATGTCCGATATAATGTACGTATGATCAGTTGGATGCAATAAACGTATTCAATGTATCAGATATATTAAATTTCCCTTCTTCCCCTCCTTCCTCGAAAGTTACTGAAGAGTATTTTCTCGTACAAATATGTTTTGTAAGTATCATACTTAAAACATAACCTCACGTATGTTATAATATGTTTTAATGGTACTATTATTTCAGTTTATAATGCCTAGATGTGGACTACGTTATAGCTTATGATAAGCAATTTTTATTTAACTTGTGTTTCATTTTCACGAAAATACAAACTGCACCATCACTACCTCAATTCCACTGCGATCGTACTGACAACAAAATACAACGTGGCAACATTTGCACTTTAGTACACTCGATATCTTTATGTGAAGCAAGGAAGTCTACAGCAATTTGCATTTGATGAAGAAAGGAAGCGGGCAAGTAAGAACATCTCCCATATGCGTGCCTGCTGTTTTCAACTGAGTTTAAGAACTCGAATCGGACATCCACCAGCTAAAATCCACTTATTGAAATACTGTTTGCCTATTTGGACCAGGTCAAATATGGATAACAAGAAATCCAATAAGAAAGTTCTGATGAAATAAAATAAATATATTACAGAACACTTGGGGCTAATGCAGACCGCAAAGAGATTATTATTATTATTTTTATTGACTGATATACAGTATATACATTGTATGTGTCCGTACATAAACCGAAATTTTAATGCTGTTTATGACAAGCATAAAATTGTCTCATCTGCAAGAAATAATACAACATTTGCTGAAAGAAGTGCGTAATAATGATATGTAATAAGATTGTTATATTTAGTATTACTATTTTATTAATGCTATTATTATTTGTAGGTGACGATAATAGAAAATATATGTAAATGTGATACAGCATCACTTTGTGCTTGCTGTGAAAAAGGTTTGCACACAAGGGAGCCGCCCTACCTGTTTAAGGTCTATACAATTTTGTGTACAATGGAAAGCAGTAAATCTGTTGATGAGGGGTGGACTGATGAGGTTCTCTAGGGAGAACTCCACAGCGTTTGTTTTTCATGCTGCCGTATCGTAATGCTCAGAGTCTGAGCCAAAATGTGCAGCATCATTCTTAAGCTGCTTCTCCATTGATCTACATTTAACACCAACTTGTTGCAGTTAACATATTTTAAATGTTTATCATGAACTAGTTGATGTATACAAGTCAAGTGGTTTGCCAATTAACAACTGTCTCCACTACAATGTTATAGGTTAACATGTGTTGCCGCGGTTACGAACAGAAATGAATAGCATTCAAAAAGAGAACGGCTCTGAAGAGGGCAGCCAACATTAGAAAATGAGAGTAGTTTTATATACTCGTTATTATATTCTTGTTAACTGTCTATGACTTTCTTAAATACTGATTTTGTACAGATGTCTTGATCTTTTCAAAATAAGTATCACATTTTTCAACAATGGAGTATGCCATAAAAAATAATTTTAAAAGTAGATGCAATACTATTGAGAACACTGATATACGAAATACTCACGTAATACAATATGGATGCCGGGAATATTGAGGAATCTGTCGACTTCTTGTTGTTTACCCGGAAATTCCCGAACCAAAGCTGATTAAGCTGGCGATCGCTTTTCGTTTCCAGGAAATTCCCGAAGCAAAGCCGATATTGACCGAATAGTCAATTGACTTGACATGTTGTCCATTTTCTCAGGAAAACAAATTAACATCTGAAAATGTTAAGTGCAACACGCTGCGTTTGCATGCGTTTGCGTTGCAAGTCAATTGGAACGCGAAGTTGCAATACACATGTCAATATCAACTTGTTATTTTGTCATGTTGGTGTTAAATGTATATCAATGGAGACGCAGCTTTATACAAAGAAAGAACTCGACATGTTATTCCATTTTGTCGTGTAGAAAGCCAGTCTGCATTTAGGCTACCATTGGAGTTACGTAAAAAGTAAATCATTGTGAAGAAAACATTGTCCTGGCCCAGAAAAATCTCAAATCTGCTCTTCATTACCATCTTCAACTGCCATCATCTTAGCCTACATCAGATTCATGTACTTTTAATTACTTAAAGACAAAGAAAGAAAAAATCACTAATTAGTGTGCCGGATAAGAAAACTAAGAAAAAATCTTCTTGTTTATTGAACTTTAAAATAATTGCTAGAGTAATAATAAATGTATTGATAAACTTCGGACTCATATACCTCTTATTTTGAAGTAGCAATAAGTTCTGCGATGTTTCAGTTCAGCGTAACAAGACTCCATGTGCGATCCTACATAAAGATATCGAGTACAGATTTACTTACTTACTCAATGGCAATATACAATTCCTAAGCAAGCTAAAGAAATATTATCTATCTTATACAACCCGGAAGTACATTGCCGCGCTTACCTGAGCTCGTCATTCAACCCTATTCTGTGCTAACTCCATCCAACCATCCCTCGCAAATCCTACTTCCCTTAAATCTTTCCTAATATTGTCCTCCCACCTACGTCTAGGTCTTCCAAGAGGTCTTTTTTCCTTCGGGTAGAAATTAAATGTAAACTCAAATCAGGAAATGCCTTTTTTTTCAGTTCAGAAACTCTTATCTTCTCGTCCTCTGTCCAGAAATCTAAAAATAAAAATTTATAAGACAATTATCCCGCCGGTTGTACTATATGGATGTGAAACATGGTCGCTTACTCTTCGGAAGAACAAAATCTGAGTTTTCGAAAACAGGACGACAATGAAAATATTTGGGCATAAGAGAGATGAAAATTAGGACTGAGAAAACTACATAACGACGAGCTTCATAATCTGTACTCGTCACCGGATATAGTAAGGGTAATTAAATCACAGAGGATGAAATGGGCTGGACATGTTGCACGCATGAGGGAGGAAAGAGGTATCTCAAAAGTATTGAATGGGAGACCCGAAGGGAAAAGACCACGTGGAAGACCTAGACGTAGGTGCTAGGTGGGAGGACAATATTAGGATAAATTTAAGGGAAGTAGGATTTGCGACGGATGGTTGGATGGAGTTAGCACAGAATAGGGTTGAATGACGGGTAAACGCGGAAATGAACTTCTGGGTTCTATAAGATAGATAATATTCCTTTATCTTGGTTAGGAATTGAGTAAGTAAGTAAATCAGTAGTAGATATCTTTATGTACCTTTCTATCTTTCTATCTGTGTTTATTGCTCCCAGATAATTGAATTTCTCCACTTGTTCGAACGATTTACCGGCTATTCCAAAATTTTCTAGTGCATTATTTTGACGTTTCATGACCATAAATTTAATTTTTCTGCATTAATTTCCATTAATGCAGGAATCAAAAAGACTTTCTGTATTTCTCTCGATTGTGTTTATATCATCGCACACCAGACAAACGCCATCTGCATAAGCTATAATCGGCTAACTGCCATTTAATTCTAGACCTACCTTGTTTTCCTGAACCAATAGAAAATAAGAAAGTAAAGGTCGCATTTAATGTCAAAGCTATCTGATATAAATTTTCCTACCCTGACTGTGCTATAGGCTTCATTTAGATACATTTTGATTAGCCTAACTAACTTCTTTAGTATCCCAAACTCAATGAGGATATCGTACAATTTATCTCACCTAAGTGTATCTTATGCTTTTATTCTATATCTATGTATAGCTGGTGAACATACTTATTATATTCCAAATTTTCTCAAAGATTTGGCGAATACAAAATATTTGATCAGGTGTTGATCTATTTCGCCTTAATCAAAATTGGTTTTCTAGTAGTTATTTTAGTCAACTATTAATAATTAGTCTTTGTAAGAAATTAAGTTCACTTCAGCATTACTTTATATTTTCTTCTTAATCTCTTGAAGGCAGTTTAATTTTGAACAACATCTAGGGTACCGTATCCTTCCATTTTTAGTGAAATTATTTTTTCTATAATATTTATTTTCAGTTTTCACCATTGTTGTTTAAATGGTTCCTTAAAATTGAATGAATCTCAATTGATTCCCCACCTTCCCGATTTTTTTTGCATAGTTATTATTTATTATTATTACAACATTTTCTATTTATTACAAATTACAAAAATACAAATTGTTACAAAATTATTACAAATACAAATATAAATAATATATACACAATTATTACAGTTACAAAATAGTATTATTTGCCCCGCATGAGCATAGCTCGTGTTCGGGGTCAGTTCAGTCATACTAAATTATATTATAAACATTATATAAAAAACAAACATATTATAGGTTTAGGCAGAAACAATAAGATTGTTCATATGAAATAAATACATGAATAATGATACGAAAAAAATAAATTACAATATCATAACAGTGATACAAACAAAATACCTCATGTTAAAAATTTACCATTGAGAATGAATAATGGAAAACAAAGTGAGTGAAAGTACAATTACAAGTTAGTTTTAATTAATTCGAATACTTGCTTTTTAAACAATTTATTGTTTAGTGATGTCAGATTAGGGATTCTTTTAGTATAATTGTTGTATAGCCTTGGTCAGAAATTTATACTATGCCTTTGACCTACTTCTGTAGCACACTTTGGTTCGAAAAGAGGACAAGAGATATTATATCTCCTTGTATAATGTAGTGATTTCGTGTTATGAATTTTTCATGATGTTTATGGAAATAATTTAATAAAATGTAGGAGTACAATTGTTTAATATTCAATAGTCAAAATCTTTATATAAACTTTTAGATGGATAGTCGATTGATTTTTTAAACATATCTTGATTATTCTTTTCTGTAACAACGACAGTGGGCGGAGTGCAGACTGACATATCCCACCCCATCCTATTATTCCATATTGTATAACTGATTGGACGAAACTTCAATATATTAATCTTAAAGTACTCTGTGGCATAATGTTTCTTAATATAACAAATTTATATATAGTTTTCCGTAGTTTAAGACACTGATATTGAACATGTTTTTCCCACCGTAAATTTTGATCAATGATAACACCTAAATATTTTGCTTGCGTTGATGAACTTAATTTTGGACATTTACAACTAAATGAGATAAAACAAGAGATTTCATGTAAGATTATATTATGTTGTGCATTTATCGAGGAAAGTCCTTTAGAGTTTAGTGAAAAAGGTAAATATGTTGTTTTATCAATGTTTAAAAATAGAAGGTTTTCATCGAGCCATTTTTTTTAATTTGTTTGTTCCAATGTTAGCATTACTAAAAACGTGCTCCCAACTGTTTCCAGAAAATATGATTACTGTGTCATCAGCGAAGGAATAAACATTGCCTTTGATGAGATTTATATCTAAATTAAGTAGATCATTGATATATATTAAGAAGAGCAAAGGACCTAACACAGTTCCTTGTGGGACACCGATATCTAGCACTACGTTTTCACTTCAGTGCTTTGGTATCTGTTTGATAAATATGATCGAAATAGGTCTAAGGCATTAACTCTTACACCAATATTTTCTAATTTATTTAGCAAGATGTGACTTATAGTGTCAAAAGCCTTTCTTATGTCCAGAAAAACTCATAAGCATTTTTTTCCTTCGTCTACTGCTTTAATAATTTTGGATGTAACGACCATTATAGCATCATCAGTACTCATATTATTCCTAAAACCAAATTGTGATTTCGCTAATAGTTTATTTTTTTCTAAAAAGTTTGTTATGTTGTTAAGTTTTTATGCATTTCTCTAATAATTTTGCAATTTTGCAATAAGGATATTGGCCTATAGTTATTTAAATTGCATTTGTCGCCTGAATTATGCAATGGAATTACTGTCGCATATTTTACTTCATCCGGATAAAAGCATTGAGCTAAGCATAGGTTGAAAATATGAGTAAGGGTTTTAGAAATAAATCTACCAATTGTTTTCATTGTAGTTGATGAAATGTCATCACTTCCAGGAGTAACTCTGTTTTTAAGGTTTATGGCAATTGAGATCAATTCATTTTCATTTATAGGCTATAAAAACATAAAAGCTGTTGGATTTGAATGTAGATTATAGTTGTGAGTAGTTTGCGATGAATGTGATGATATGGAGCTTGTTATTTTGTGTCCCATATGAGAAAATTGTTTATTGAATTCATTAGCAATTTTACTATTACTGGTAATGGTTAATCCTTCTTCTGTTACGATTTTATTTATATCCGTGTTTTCTCGTTTTAATGTATCTGTAGCTTCATTGATAGTTCGCCAAAATCTTTTAGGGTCACAGACCATTTCACAACAATTGATACATTCTCTTTACACATAATCTCCATACCTACAACTTAGAACATACCCCTACTACCATAAGCCATATCACAATAGACCATCTGACCGGCAGGCTAAGGAACAAGACATGGTGCTCAATATACGCTGCTACGGAAGCTAATATAGCATTTTCATATTTTCATGGCATTTTAAAAAATCATATTGAACACAGTAGAATTTCTAAACTTAATCTATACCTTGTAAATATGTGAGTGAAAAATGCATGTAGTTAGGCCTTAATGTAGGCTGCAGAAATTAGGCAATAGGCCTATACCTAACAGCTACGTTTGAAAAATCGAAATATGTGAAGTAAAAGTACCTAAGAGACGCTACATTGTAGTTATTTGGGACACTGTGCTACACATTGAAGATCCATGGTTTGCTATATGATTTTGACCATTGCGATTTTTCATTTAACATGATAATTCTGCTCTACAAGGTCCGTGAGGTTGTCTTAATGTATAACAGAAATGAGTGCCGAGAGCAATTCTTCGAGAAAAATTGGCTGGCAAGTGTTTGATATAACCTTACCATCTTCAAGAGCGGGTTGTCTAAAAATCCTGGAACCTCATATATCAGACAAGAAAGAGATAGTAAGCGCAAGAAAAAGTCGACATGATTTGTGTCATATTTCCGGCAGACACAAAGCTCGATTTTAAAAGTTCGCTTTCATAAGTTTCGTCGTATTCAAGCTCTTCCCTCCTCCCCCAGACGCACAGAAATTATTCTGAAAATGTCATCTTGGGACTATGGGAAACTGAAAACTTGAAAAAGAATTAAACTGCCCAAAATAATACTCTATTTACTTTTAAGTTAGTTGCTGATATATGCTAAGGTCCTATTAAACTGCATTTCGTACTCCTAACTACTACTTATAAGAACTTCCAATGTACTGCATAGCTTTTCATATAATATTAGTTAACAAATCAATGAACTGCTGATTTTTTTGTTATAATTTTAGCCGAGCATGTTCCGATTTTCCTTCGTTTTATATTTTAGGGCCTATGTTTCACCTATCCAAAAACCCATGCCCGAGGCGGGACTAGAGTCCGCAGCCTTCTCCACAACAGCTCCAAGGCCCATGTTATACGGACCGAAAAAAACGCGGCCGATTGTCAGCGACCGAAATGCGTATCCATTGGGTCAATAGGTAGGTAATGTTATGAATTATACGGACCGAATGAACCGCGTCTTCAGACGCGTAAAAGCTAGAATGCGAGCCGAATTTTGGTCGCCGAATTTCAGCGACCGAAACGCGTGATGCATGTTACACGGGCAGAATGTTGACCGAAAAAACGCAAGCTGGAATTCTGTCGAGGACAATAGCCATTACAAAATGGATTAGATAGAAGTAGGTTGTGCTGTGTCAGTGCATTTATTTAATTGCCTTGAAGTAAAAGGGAGAAACAACGTTGGGGGACCCACCGATTGTTATCAAATCGTTTGACAACTGGACAGTTTCACATCATGTTCTGCGACCACAGGAAATAGGCCTACCCTGACAAGTTTTTCCATTTTTACCGATTGTCAGTTGATTCTTTTGACTTTAGTTGCATGCGAAATATCAAATCAGGATACGAATATGAGAAGGAGCATAGAAGATGCTGAAAGACTTGTCATTACCTTGAAGTAAGCCTCTCATTAATCATTTACCGCTGTTATTGATTTAATCATTAACTACAACGATACCTTTCTCTGCAA
Source organism: Ectobius pallidus (assembly GCA_964059195.1). NCBI lineage: Eukaryota > Metazoa > Arthropoda > Insecta > Blattodea > Ectobiidae > Ectobius > Ectobius pallidus. The sequence goes on along the minus strand of CAXKWD010000006.1, from coordinate 26,551,738 downwards.
CTCTATTATTATTCTTTGCACTTTCCTAGTTAGTGACAAAAATGTACGAAAGTTGGAAGTTTAATAATGGCAACACATCTATAAAATCCTCCGCGCGCATGCATTCTGTCGACATTCTGCAATTTTGCAATTTCGCTAGACGTAAACAGCGCCTACGCTAGTTTTTACCATCTGAAGGCGCGGTTCATTCGGTCCGTATAATTTATAACAATACCTACCCATTGACCCAATGGATATGCTTTTCGGTCGCTGACAATCGGCCACGTTTTTTTCGGTCCGTGTAACATGGGCCTTTTATACGGGCAGAACGTCGACCGAATGCACTAGCGCGGAGGATTTTATAGATGTGTTGCCATTTTTAAACTTCCAACCCTCGTACATTTTGCCCTCGAAAGAATTCCAGCTTGCGTTTTTGCGGTCAACATTCTGCCCGTGTAACATGCATCACGCGTTCCGGTCGCTGAAGTCCGGCGACCGAAATTCGGCTCGTATAACATACTCAAAATCAGCCGGTCTCGGCCCGAACATTCGGCCGCGTTTTTTCGGTCCGTGTAACGTGTAACGTTAACCGCCAGTGTAATGTAACCACCAGTGCATAATCCTGGATATAGATATGAAGAAATAATATAAATCTTTCCATCCAGTTTATAGTAATCGGTAAACACACACACAAAATGTGATGTGTTTTACTCACATACAGTAACTCTCTTCTCATTAAGGATGAGCAATGTAATATAGTCATTTCACATTCTGATTTACAATAAGAGGCCGTATTGCAGAGTGCATATTCAGTTGTCTCACTGTCAGCCTCATGTTAAGGTCAACTTGCATCACGCAAGTGATGCATGAGTTTGTGCGAACGACGACTGACTTATAACGACCCTTCAGAGAATTTTAGGGGAAATGTTTTAAATTCAATTTTTAGCTCTTTGTATAAACACCTTGTATACAAAATTTAAAAAATAGTTAGAGCCGTTTTCTAGAAAATAGCAAAAGTTTAATTTTCTAAATGTATTTATTGTAGTAAAAGTAAGAGAAAGTTGTCGCCAATCTTGCATCACATCTTCAGAAGGTATCTGTCCCAAATATAAAATTTAGTTTGGGTTCAAATTCTCGTTCTCAAGCTATGCGGTTCACAGACAGACACACAGACGTGATTCACCCCAGAACATGTATTTCTGCTGAAAACTTGACATCGAATTTCAGGAACACAGTACTTTTTTGTCTGTACTTTGTAGTACCTATGGTACGGGTAGAGAAAGTAAATGTAAGTTATATGCATTTAGATCGAATTGAAACATTTTGCTTTTCAAGTCGGTCTAAAAATGTAGGCCTATTTAATAAAAAAGTGATTGTAGGCATTCGTTTGATCCGAAATAGTCCAGCAAGCTAGCAAGCAGCTGTGTAAGCTATGTGTGCTGCAAAGAATTATGCAACATCAACAAGGGTTCCATTAACTACGATTTCATGTGGCCCCACAAAATACAAAGAAATGGTATGGTCAGGCGAGTGCGCCGGCCAAACAACTAACCCATTCCGACCTATCCAGTGATCGTCTTAACAGGTTAACAACCTTACATCATTCCCATAGTGACATCAAAGGATAAGAATGGCAGTATTGGTAACAGTATAATAAACAATATACCGTAACATAAAGAACAAGGTAGGTAGAAGGATTAATGAAATAACACCGTACTCTAGTGAAAACGAAATGTCGTAGCACATTGGTTACCGGTACTTAAGTTATCAAACGCTTTAAAGTGTGTTCGTATAATTGAGGTACACCTTGTAGAGTGCTGTCGCCTTATTTATTCGTGTCTACTTATTATTTCTTATGAAGCAATAAATAAAAGTATACTTCCATTTCTCGTATTTTAAACTCTCATAGAAATGTCACCAGCACATAGGCCTATTTATAACGTTAGGATGACTATCTAATTATATGCCTAGGTCTGTTCTCAGGAAAATACCATTGCGGAATTTGATATGAAATTATGCTTCCATGCGAGATTCCTAAATGCCTAATGTATAAGAAAAATTCCTTAGGTGAACAGGTGTGATGGTATAGAGTGACACAAACAGATACAAGAAATGTAATATTATATATCCAGTTCGCTGTGACAGATTGGCACAAGTGTTGATCGATAGCTAGCCTCATCGGATTGTGGATCACGTCGTCTTGAAGAATCGACAGCTATTTCGTATTGTCAGAACCACAAGAAACTGCCATTTGATCGCACGGATGCATCGTCAATCATCCCAAATTCAATCCCATCCAACTCCTCTTAAAGGCTATTACATCATTTTGCTTCACAGCGCCCATCTATACAACTTCCGAGACAATAGAACACAGCAAAGAAATTAAGACTTCAGTATTGACTATTCCTATTCAAATTCAACATAATTAACCTAGACGGCGTGCCAGTCAGTGGAAAGCTTGCTTTCTGTTCCTGAGATCACGGGTTTGAACCTGGGCAAGTTTGATGACTTTTATGGGTGTGTGAATGGGACACTCCCAAATTTGGAGACTTATGGGCATGTGGAAAACGTCTTGCCGAGAAATGGGCACCCAAGCGATGGCTATAGGTCTAAACACACAACGATGCTGAGGATGGAATAGAATATTAAAAGAATTATCTTAGAATATAATTTTTATTCAGCCATTAAACATAAACATGAAGTAAGTTATGTCTACATTAAATCTGTTACGTACTAACATATACTGTATAGATTACAATGACTTATTTATTTAGTTGTTATAAAATGAATAATGCAGTGAGGAATGGATTTTGGAACAACCAATCATGCATATGCGTATTGGATTTTATTACATTGAAGGGCTTGTCAATTAGTACCGCAGGAATATTAATAAAAATACGCTGGACCATGTTATTAAAAATAATAACAAAACAACTTCAAAGGAAAGCCCTCAGAAAGCTTATAATAAGCCGTGATATTAAGAATCAGTAAACATTGTCTGCTACACGGAGAAATTTGGCATCAATTACTGAAGAACACCGTGTATGTGATTAAGGAGTTCACATAAATGGTCCTTGTATTCAAGGCATGGATATATGGATATAATCATTTTAAAAAAAAATATGAAAATTATGCATCCATTTCTAGTAAAAATATTTTTAGAATCCAATTGCCATCTTTACTACTTACCTGCTGGGGAATAAATGGAAGGAGCACTACTACAGTAATTAGCTGCATATACGTACAGTATGCGTTTTGTTTATGTTTTTGTAAACATTCTAATAGGCCTACCTACAACTCATGTGAGTCTCTTTGAGTTTATCGTGAAGGGGTAAAATTTTAGTAGGGTCTGCTTATTTTGTATTCTGCACTAGAGAATCTATCATTATTAACTGTCCCAGTCTCTAAAGTGTCAACTCAAAAATAATGAAAACAGATGAGGTGGTGCGGTATTGGTAAACACTAGATAAATCACTTCAAGATGCTTCAACTAGAATATAATAAATATGCTAATGGAGTCCTTTGTAGCTTTGCTCATTAATAAAGAAAATAAAGCAGCTGAAATGTAAGAAACGTTAATTTAAAGACAGTTGCAAAGACAGGTATATGAAAAACAGCATGTTATGGAGCAAACGACGTAAAATGCAGTTGGAAATGGGAATACCCTTTGCTCCAGTTCAAGCTCAAGTTAATGAACAAACATCGGTGTCATGTGATAGGGCTCAATATTTACTCACGCAGATGATGTGGATTTTAATTTCATTTTTCCCCAGAGCGAATGGAACGTTTTTATCACGTTCCATGGAACATAAATGATAATATATTAGTTCCCCTATATGAAAAATAGCATACTGATTTGAAACAGTCGAGTTCTTTCTACCACAGAAGTAAATTGCTATTTCATGACAAACCAGCAACATTACCGGATACCAGTAATAATAATAATAATAATAATAATAATAATAATAATAATGTGTGGTCTCAATATTCTTATCAAAGAACATTCAAGACATCGGAATTCCAGTGAAGACTAGCAACATTACTCCAAACATAGAAAGTTTCTGAGCTGCTGAATAAGATAAAATTCTTCTCAGTAGTATCAGTACCAAAAAAAGTTGTGAAAATATGCTGCATAATAATAATAACAATAATTTAAAAATCATTTCAAGTATTTTCGTTTAAAGAAAATTGTCTTATATGTTGCCACGTAGGTAATCACCTTTCAATACGACAGTAAAATTGTTTAAGGACACCACGCACTTGACTCAGGTGTCAAGTTTGGTGGAAGGGGATGTGACATCAATATGCCCTTGTTACTCCACGTGCTTTAAACAGCACGCGCTGTGAATTTTAGCAGTGTTGTGTTTAGAGTGCGATTATTTCCACATAGTCTCTGGATTTTTACGTATCACAGTTCCTGCCTAGAGAAGGTAGCTGCACCCTCCTGCTTTTCTATTTGTCTGTCTCTGTCTCGCTGCGGCATTATCCTTCCACTAAACTATTATAGTATTTTCTACTACTGGCAACGTGGTGCAAGCGTGATCTTCACTCTGTGCTCAACAGTAGCTCACTTATCTACGCGCATGCGAGTCTGCGCAAGCTGTAACGAGAAGCTCGCTGGCTGGGTTAAGTCTTTAATGCTAGAGGCTTTGTGGAAGTAATCGTACTCTACATTACATTCGGGATGCTGTGAGAATTCTCGCAGCAGCTGGTCCGGGTGAGGTTTTTACGGGGTTTCTTTCACCCTCTAGGTGAATGCCGGATCAGAGACACACCCCCGCAAGACACATAAACGACACAGACAAAGTTACACGGTTCTACCAGTGCTGAAACAAACAGCCAGCTCAATATACACACATTCCCCACTTGCTACTCTGCCACCAAGTTAAATCTGCACGGCGATAGGGGAAGTGTTTTAGCGCTAGTGTCGCTCAGCTACACTATACGGAAGGGATGTAGGGGAAGCAGTGGGTGGCGAATACCTAAACACGTGCGAAAGATCATAACGTGGTTGCCAGACTATTCATTTGGGCAATGACTGTCGAAGGTGTCAGGTCATTTAAAAACACAGCAATTCTCAGCGCCCCTCTTCCAGCCAAATAACCCGACACAGTGGACAGGAAGTGGCAGCGTGGCGACAGGGGGTGTTCCTTCAACAGATCATTTCTACGCATTTTCCCCAGTAGTGACATGGTTGCCAGATTATTCATTTCGAGAAAGACTGCCGAAGGTGTCAGGTCATTTAAAAACACAGTAATTCTCAGCACCCCACTTGTAGCCAAATGACTTAACTCAGTGAATAGGAAGTGGCAACGTCAAAGGAGGAAGATCAAGACGGAAGGCACATTCCTAACATATTTTCTGCATGCAGAGATAACTTGGTGGCGTAGTATGTAGCTACACGCTAGAATGACCCGAGCAGTAGAACACTAAGCGCCGAACAGTTGTTGGGATCGGAGTATGGCCTATGGTCGTGGATCTCCGTGGGTGATGGCGGGCCAACAGAAAAAAGTTAAAATGTCTAAAACATTTTGTGTTGTTCGTAATTAAACAATAAGGGGTGTTAAAAGTTATTATGCAACATGTTCCAGTTCTCCAGAAGGACAGGAATTACAAAAACAATGGCTGAAAAATATTCCTAGAAAGGACTGGATTCCTTCAACCGGGAGTGTAGTTTGAATTAAACATTTCTAGTCGGAATGTATCTGCATCCAACATGAAATTTCATATGCTGATTCCAAAGGTGAAAAAAAGGTGTTCATGAATGATGAACCAAAATCAAAATCCTGTTCTTTGCCAACTATTTTCGATGGGCTTCCTCCGTATATATCTATATAAAATTAATTTGTATTCATACTTATCAGTTTCTGTTGTATGTTACTGCAAGCACGTTTTTAGTTACTGAAAATTTCAGTATACCAGGATGTACTTTTAACTGACTCTTCTCGTAATCCTGTCGCATATAACTTAAGTGATGCGATGTTATTTTGGCATGTGGCCTGTTGTCACGTCGTTGAACTCTCTTGTTTATTATAATAGCGTAACTGTTTTAGTATAACCTGGCTTTTTTTGTAAGTTGCAGGACATAAAAAGGGTAGAGAAAATGTTTTCTTTTCTTTTACCCTTTTTTGAATGCAAAGGCAGAACTACAAAATAAAGCCTTCAGTCAGGGAAGTTTCTTTTCATTAGTTCTGTAGCGAAAGAAGGCAGCGTTTTGTTCGGTTATTAGCCTGTAAATTTCGAGATGACCGAATGGTTGCTTAAGTTAGGAATGCAAACAAACCTGGCCTTGAAAAACACCCCAAACTGAAGGTTTTTTTATGTAACCGTGCAATGTTTCACTTCTCCAAGTGAGCAAGGCTTATGTAAAATATATTTTACAAAAAAAGGACGTGTACAGGTATTTCAAGCGTTCAGTGTTTCGAAATAGTTCCAAATTTGTACAATAAATTATTTTCATGCTTAATTTATAGGCCTACATGTACCCTAACTGAATTTTGACGATTACGGTGTAAGGTGAAATAGCGACGTTGAGTCCATGGTAAGTAAATATCCAAACGGGCTATGTGACTGGGTAAACCATGGAAAAATTAACTGGCAATGGGATTTAAGCCTTGGAGTGTCCAAGACGCTATTCTCTCGGCCACCTAGTTCGGAAAACTAGTAACTATTATAAGATTAAAATAATTAATTTAAAATCGAATCGAAAACATAATATGAAAACAAATCAGCAACATAAGTGCATGTGATACCCTTGAATAAGTAAACCAGTTTTCATTTTAGCATCCTAGACCAATAACAACAGTAATACGCTTACTATAGATTGCTGCATTTTAACATTAAGTTCATTTTTGGTGGAAGACTGAGAACCTGCTAAAGAAATCCATTATTACAATCACGCTTATTTCTCCGTCGAGGAAATCAAATCATCTACACCAGAAACGTGATATGCACTCCCGACTACTAGAAGTAATAGCAATAAAGTCAACAGACATTCCAAGTCGCATTGCCAGTCACATTTCAACGGGATAGTGAAAGGTATCCAATCACACAGTGCTTACTCATGTTTACAAGCCTGAGGGATGATAGCTTTATTGTCGGTGCCTCCGTGTCGAAACGACCATTTCACAAAATTTCATGATCTCAGAAGTCCTTAACATCTAGAAAGTACAGTAACAGTGGTGTTATCAATTGCTTCAGTAGGCCTCTTGCTCTTTTGGATGAAATAACGAAGTTATTTTCAGAAAAAAATTGTATTCATACATCTAGTAGGCTTAAACATATTTCACGTATTTAAAAAAAAAAGAAAACATGGCACCTAGGCTACCTTTTCATGTAAGAAAATGAAGGCAATGAATAAACCTAACAAAATTAACTCGGCGCTAAATACCACAGTGGAGTAAGGCGCAATTGTACCGGGATATGTTAATTTTGTTGGCTCTTGATTTTTTAAATTAATATCTGCAATATTTTTTATATTTAATTTTAATAGGATAGGCCAATGTCAACTGAAGAATTATATTGTATATTAACTCTTATATTATTAAGTAATTTTGTCCCAATTTTCTTTGCTGCGTGGTAATATCGTATTATATAGTTTAGACCATGGACCATGGTTGATCCTGTAGTAGAAATACTATGTCCTTAGCCTGAATACCTCACAGAAACATATGACAGCAGAAAAATTCCTCTGTCGCTGGGAATCAAACTCATGGTCTTCGACTTTCCGTGCCGCTACTATACCAATTGTGCTAGTCATAAGAGTTCGCTTCATGCAGCAGATGGAACCACTTTCTATGACTGATTATCCTTAATGGTCTACATCACTGAAAAACAATTTACGTCACATAAAATGTTGTGAGGAAAGGAACACTGATTAGTGATTTTGTGACCACGTATTCACTGATCATTTCAGAAGTAGGTATGTATTAATGAATATTGCCTCTGTTGAGCATTATAATTATGTTACTATATAATAACAGTGTCACATAATCACTATTAGGCTATTAGTGTGCCTCACTATACTGTATATAACGTAAATGTCCTTCAGTGATGTAGACTATTAAAGGGTAATGAGTCTTAGGAGAGAGGTTCCATATAGAGGTTCCACCTCTAAATAAAGTAATCACTTTGTACAATAAAATTCATTTTTTAAATGTTTATATACTTAGGATGTCCGAAAATGAATTTAAAAATGCCTTAGCTGAAGTTAAATTAATAATGAATTAAAATTATTAAACGTAGTTAAAATAAATTGTAGTTAGTATATTGGTTTAATGTATCATGCCAAACATTCTCCTCACAGATGTTGAAGCATCTTTCCGACTGTGGGCCGTGGTCACCCACAGCCCGAAAGATGCTTCAACATCAAGATTCCGGCCGTGAAAGCATCAGATTAACCATTCTCCTCAATCTTTCTTTTTTATCTTAAACTAGTTTAAAAGGCCCGGCGTCGCCCGGGTTTTTATTTTGTAATTTGAAATTAACTTATGAAGGACTTTCGATTTGTAGGCCTACATAGAACTTGAAATGAGGAAAAACGACTTATCACACTTAAACTATTTCCTCAGAAAACGCTAGATATAGCCACTACATGCTTGATTTCCTTTTACCACATTTCTGGCGTCACCATCAATACTGCTCTGACAAACCGTTTCCTAACATCGCATAATTTAAAAGTTTTGTTATTTCTGGCCACAAACCCTTTGATAAAACTCCATACCAGTTCAATTGGATTCAAATTGCTATGATAAGGGGGCAACCTCAGTACTTGATGGCCCGCTTTATTTGCCATATCATCAACCACATATTTATTTTCATCTTTGTCCGCGAATTCCTGTGCTAAGATCACTAACTCTGCCTTAACACTTTTATAATTAAATGTTACATTCTTTTCTTGTAGGCATTCCACAATATCTTGCTTACGCCAAGAAGTATTTGGACGCCGAAAGAGTTTCACACTGTGGTATGATGCATTGCCCATAACTATTAAACTGTTGGGTTCAAGTTTCGGCAAAACATTAGCAAACCAGTTACGAAATACCTCTCCATTCATGTCTTCGTGGTACTCACCTGTTTTCTTTGACTCAAAAATGGGCAAACCCCCATCTATGAAGCCTGTTTCACTACCTATATGCGTAACTATTAGGCGTTTCCCCTTACCCATAGGATTTTTTAAACCTTAACTTAATCCTGCCCTAAAAGCTTTTTCCTTTGATTCAACAGTAGTGTCATGCCAAATTTTAGGGGTGGTGTGTCCTGCATTTACCCATGTTTCGCCTAAGTAATAAAACTTTCGACCCTCTGCTCGGTATTGCCGTACACATATTGCCGTATCACATATTTCATTCCAATGTCCAACAATAACTTATAAATTGTTGTTCTTTTAAAATTAGGTAGGTCGGAGTCCTCATTGACAGCACAAAGAAGTTTATCCACAGTTGGAGGTATGTTATCAAAAAAGAATTGATGAACTTTTGCTCGAATAGCACTTTTCACAAAGTCATCAATGTTATCTAAAACACTATGCAGCTTTTCAGCCTTTCTTGGGGGAGTTTTCACTACACCAGAGTCTCTGTATTCACTACGCACTTTCCAGATAGCCTACTTCTGGTACATATACCGGTGAATTCAGATGTCAATTTTACAACGTCCTCAATTGCAAGTGCTGGATATATATTTTTTAAACCCATTAAACACATTCAATATAATTTCCTTCTGTCCACTTCGCAAAGATTTACCTCTCTTATTTTTAATTATGCCACTTGGGCCTGGTTTAATTTCAGTCATTATGTTTAATGCTTCTCACAGACTGGGTTATACATTATAAACACTGTTCACTGTTCACTGAAATTTGTATGTTTACATTATTCACAACAATGACTCTCGGAAACACGAATGCCATGTTTCGCAATACATTGAAACATTTGCAATAAGTTGATATTGTTATCTTAAAAATTTTCGTCACATTTTATGAGCTTTTACTGTTATAAAAATAAAATCTAATACCGCACTATATTATCTTGTAGCATGATATGTGGTGTGGTTCAAATCACGTGCATTTGTTTACACGGACTTGCATTCTCAAAATGAATGGATAACACACTTTCGATTTGGTTTGGTTGCAAGACTCACTTTTGTTTTTCTTTGTTTTGTTATGAAAACATGTGAAAGTGGAACTCTCAAACTGTGAATGTCACACTTCTTTTGTCATACTTCAATTTTTTTAATTTTTTTTTTATGTACACAATTGACAGCAGAACTCTCTAACTTTGTCTAACTTTGCCTCATTTCATCACATTTCCGACTTTCCCCGTGGATTTTCCAAAAATTTTCTTTCATACAAACCTTCTCCAGACAATTATGATCACAACAAAACAAAAATCAGCCAAATCGGTCGAGCCGTTCTCAAGTGATGCGGCAACAACCCGTTTGCAAATTCATTTTTATTAATATATAGATATCGAAAGCATTATGTACTTTGTTTAGAGAAGAAACCTGGCAACTGCTTGAACCCAGAACTGGATAGGAATTTATTTTTCTTTTATTAAATCGCTTTACTGTATCTTTTTTTATTCTTTTCTATCTTTTGTTTTTATTCTTTGTATGTATGAATTGTATTTTTGGCATGGACATTGTAATTGGGTTTTCTGCCTGTAATGTTCATTATTATTATTATTATTATTATTATTATTATTATTATTATTATTATTATTATTATTAAATAAAATAAAATAAAAATAAAAAATAAATAAAAAATATGATGCTATGAAGCTAAATCTGGCTTACTCAGTTGATAGAGCAGCGGTACGGAAAGTGGAAGGTCATGGGTTCCTATATCAGTGTACAAGAATTCTTGTCCTACAATAATCTCATTTAATGTTCATATTCTGTGGCTCATGAATACATATCTCCATATTACTGCAGCCCATGTACAAGCCGCGTATCATATACAAGTTAGGGTCTCAAGACAAAATTAATGATCAGTATCATAGAGAAGTACTGTAGTGACCTCTACAGAGCTAATCGAATTCTCTAGTTTCTGGTTACGATTATGTTTCCGAACTGTTATTTAATAAGTGTGTTTACAAAGCAATGACCACTCTGTGATGTACCATTAACTAATCAGGCCAGGTGTGTCGCCTCATTACACAGATAAGAGGTTTCTCCGTACTTAAGCGTATTGACCTCAATTAATATGGACCAGAGTCCAGTGCCTATTCACAATACATGAGTCTGACTGAGTGGTACAGATGGCTAGCTTAGAGAGAATTTCTAAGGAAATTTTCAAGTAATAGTTTTAGGTCTTAGCATTAGCTTTAGTGTTCAGAAATTTAAATAAAATGGCTAGGGGAGTTTTCATGAAAATCGCTCAAAACAGTGTTTTCTTCATGTGAAATTGAAGTAAAAGGAAATAAAAGTCGCCAATATGTGCCGTGTTACATTCACAAAAGAGACTTAACCCAAATATAAAATTTAGTTTTAATATGATTATGTTTCGGTCAGTTCTGTTTAAGCTATAGAATGTCAGACACACGCATTTCTGAAACTGTTTATTTTAGACTCAGGAGGAAGTGGATACGGCAATCCGGAGAATGATGATGATGATGATGAAGAAGAAGAAGAAGGCTCCTGGTGAGGACGGCATTCAAGCAGAGATACTTCATACATTTGTCTCCCCATGGCTAAGGGTTCGAACAAGACGCAGCTTGGTTGGTCCCCTTCCTGGTCGCTACGCTGTTGAGCCAGGCGCCGGGCATGAAGTGTGTGTGCGCAAGACGCAGCGTGGTCGCTAGCTGGCAGGTCGCATGTTATGGATTAAGTTTCGGAATTATCTCCATTTTATTTTTATTTCTTTGTTATTATCTTCTCATTCATAAGGTTTTGAAGACACAGAAGACAATGGGAATGAGTTTATGAATTCAAAATCATTACAGGAAGCTAAATCACATATGTCACATTAGTTAAATGTCACAAGCGTATTTCACTGTCTCACAGAGTTTCTAAATTGAATATGTGTTTTATAGTAAATTTAATGCTCCACAGTTTTTGTTGTAAACCCAATACTTTAGGTGCTAGGACAGAAAGTTCGCCAAAAAAATGGAGTAAAAACTTTTTCGGCAAAAAAATAGTTTTTGTGGCAGGGAATATTTTTTTAATCGGTTTGAGATGGAGAACCAATGTATGGTTAGAAACATTATTATTATTATTATTATTATTATTATTATTATTATTATTATTGTTATTATTATTGTTATTGTTGTTGTTGTTGTTTTCTTGAGTTGGTGCGACCGTTGTATTCAATCTTCAGTGCACAAGAAGACAATAAAACGAACACACTTAACCCCGCAACACGAAAATTAACATAATATAAAATTATTAGGTCACTATAAATTATACAAAAATACTGAATATAAACAAGTCAGTAACTGTAGCCATGACTGATCTCTACAACCCCTTCATTGAGTAGTAACAGTGGTCTGAGCTTATTACAAAGGATGTATCTTATAAACAGTCCATTGTTTGTGGAGCGATTGCAAAATGCACACGTGGAACGCCTGAATCTAGACTACACGCTAGCGGCCGGTCGCATGAAAAAAGAGGGCTAGCATTCTACCAGCAAATTGCGGCCTGACCAGATGGCTGGCAAGAGACCATCCAAGCGGCGTCTTGTTCACCCTCGTAAGAAGACATGACTTCATTCTTCCTGCTGCCTGCGCCATGCGACCATCCCGGTTCCGACTTGCGCGTACCCTTAGGGATCTCTATAACGAATGCTTAGCTCAAGGACGAGTACCCAGCTGTTGGAAGGTAGCGAAGGTAACTATCCTGTCTAAAGGAAGAGATAAAGATGAGAAGAAAGTTAAATCATATAGACCGATCTGCCTTCTTAACAACTCGGGGAAAATCCAAGAGCGGTTTCTGAATACCAGAATCCACGAACTTAGACTCATGAGAGGGGTTAATGAATGCCAGTACGGCTTCATTAAAAGGAAGTCGACGGAAGATGCCATAAATGAAGTACTGGAAATAATTCGGACTTCGGAACTTAAATATGTATTGGCTATCTTCATAGTTATTGCTGGTGCCTTTGATAACTTATGGTGGCCATACCTCTTCAAGCAATGACGAAACCTCCAATACCCCGCCCTATTCTACAACTCTCTCAGAGGAAGAGGAAAACAAAGACAGTGACAGCAACTAAAAGAGGGAGAGATAAAAAGACAAGACAAAACAGGGATGTAGTTATACGTAAAAAAAAAAAAAACACGGCCACGGTGCCACAAGAAGGATTAGGTCAAATGAAAAATTTCAACGACCTCATCGGCGATCGAACCCGCGACCTTCCGATTTGTAGAGAAGCTACGGCGTATACCGAAACCATTAAATTTTTTGATTCTACCATACATGAGAATCTGCAATCCGGCTGCACTATAATGTTACGTAGCACAAAACACGCTATAGAGAAAATTTTATTATTAGTATTGTCTTTAGTCAAACCAAAAGGCAATTACTTCATGAATTCAAAGTACCAAAATAGAACCCTGAACTACAACTTCAGCACAGCGAACTTGCTGTTTGATATTTAGCATAGCAAAATATTAAATGAAACAATAATTTATTAATTTATTATTTTGAATTATGCTTCACTACTGAAATATTTAGTCAATCACAACTGAGATTGAGATTTATCCACATCGTGTTCCGAATAATAACGTGATCCTTCAACAAATTTTAAACACCGAAAGGAACTTTGAACTTAAGATATGGAGAAAACTGAACTGAGAAATTTTTAATCCCAAACATCTTGGAAAGGTACGGGTTTAACTGTCAATGTAAAATTGAAGGCTTCCTTACAAAAACAGCCCTTGTACAAAATTTACAAAAATAGAGATGTTGACACCATCTACAGAAAGAACGATGAACTGCGTACCTATGATATTAGCTTCTGCAGAACAAGTCCATGCTTCGAAATACGGGTGTTCCAGTAGTTCCATATTCTTGAAAACAGCCCTTTTCCATTCTTTTTCTACAGGAAAGTTCCTTGTTACGGGATTTTTTTTATTTATTAGAAATGGTGACTGTTTTGATAAACAAGAAGACTTCTTGCATTGCGAACTGCTGTTAATTATTACTCCCTTGTGAATTATGAATACATAGGCTACTTCGTTTTCAATATGGACAATGAGGTGAATGGCCCAAGGAGTGTTAAAAAGCATGCAAAGAAGAAGGAAGAAAGTATTAGAGATGGAAAAGTAAAGGGACAGTGTAATGGAAGCTATAGGCTAGATCCTCCTTACTTTCAGAAAACTTCAAAGCCTCCTCTTCAGCGTGGACAGGCAACATCGATTTGTGGCTGTACGAGACACTCATACCTGACCATGGAGGACATATATCATACGAAACAAGGAACCGACACCTTCAGAACTTCATACAGGACCACTTCCTACCATGGTGGATGACCTGCAACGTCTGTATGTCGTATTGACAGCAGAGAAGGGACGATTTTTAAAAACTTTTTTAGACGAAGTAACTTGGACAATAATAAATACTAAAAGTAAAACTGGTGAGTCAGATAATAGCAGTGTTAAAGAGTCAGGATAAAACAATACAGGAAGCAAAGTTCCTTGCTTTAATAGTGCTCAGTTATGTTGTAGCATTAAAAATCAACATATGGAAAGCCATTTTACAATATAGCGTCTTCTTTTTCATTTAAAAATATATCTTGATCCGTAGTTTTTTGCAAAAACAGCCATGTCCAGACATGGTCGTATTTACTACAGTATATGTTGTTCGTACTTAAGAATAAATCTATTCATATATTTAAATATAGCTTTGAAAGTCTAGCTAGGGTATGATCTAAGGTAATTTAATTAACTGAAAACTGTTCGATTTCGTGGGCAGTCTATCTGCTACAAGAAGTATGTTGGAAAATTTAAACTCCAATTTTCTTGAAAAGCTAGAATTAATCAATTTTTAATGAAGCTGTTAGCACTCTGGACAATGGTGAAGCAACTGATAAACACAGTGCCCACGAAATCGAGGAGAGATGGTTGTCGGCTTCGCCCAAGTGGGGACTTATGATTCAGTAGTGATTTTGACATGAAAATCAAAATGCAAGTTAATTTAAACTCAATATAAAATGTTAATGATTAAACGATAAATGAATTATTTAACAAGCACAGAATTATAAAACAAATTATTACGGTACTTCCTTGAACTTCCTTTCAAGGAAGAAAGAAGAAAAAACAAGACTTCATCAATATAAGCTTTACAACACAATATTACTTTGGTTTCGCCCAATATAGTAAATTCTTTGAAATTTTGCACAAAGCGATAAATAAATTGAGATTTTGTCCAACTTGGACTCAAAATTATTTTGAAAATGTCTAAAGAAGTTAAATCCTTCTTACTTATATAAATCAAAATCAGATAAACTGATATAACAAAATACCATAATGCTTTTGTTTAATCAGTGACAATTGCAATATTATGATATGCAGAAACTAAGTTATTTTTTAAATCGATTTCCGTTATAAATTCCACATCGATCCATTAAGCATTCCTCCTATATGTGAAGGAATATGTGAGTACTGCAATACATTTAGCTTTGACAATAACCAGTGGATGCTCTTGGCTGGAAAATTAGGTGAAGAGAAATAAAATCCCACATGCTTAAGTTAATAATCGAACTCACCTACGTCTTTTATAGCAAATCAATCATTCGATAGCCCTTTAAGGCTGCAAACTTGTCGGTGATATCATCTTAGAATGGCTGCTTTTCTTCTAGCTGCAGTAGAGGTTCTTTCTGAAGTGAAATATTCGCTAAACAAGATACTTGTCTGGCAACATTTTTTTATTTTGCATTTAGTAGGCCTACGTCGTGATCTGACAGCTGGCACAATGATGAATTGATTTTAAACAATGCGGGTGAGAATGTAGTTATTATTTATAAAATCTGATACATTTTATTCATGGAATACTCCTAATAAATCCCACTCGGCATTATGAGTTTCCTGAGATAAATTCGATCCTGCTTCTCCGCCGCGAATCTATCGATGTTTATCGTAATTATTATTCTCCTAATCAGATTATTCAGAATATTCCATTCATGCGATGCGGACTTTAAATTGACTAATAATCTTTAGCAATACCTCGGATATCGACCAATGACTGTTGTTTATCTTATAAGTTAATATGCTTGCAAGGGTCGGAAAGATGCAGTTTTATCTGACAAACTTCAGCTTGTTACTGGATACTTCAAGGCATTAATAGGCAGTGATTAATATGACACATGTCGTAAATGATTGCCTATAAAAAAATATGCATTGTAGGCACAGATATAGAGGAATAGATCGGCAGCGTCGTATCCTTAACTGCAGGTGGCAGTGAAGCCGAGTCAGGGGCGAAGAAAGGCAAGGGAAGCACTGCCGACGCTATATTGGTATCACCAACGAGTCCGCTAAGTACCACGTAATCATTACGGAAAATTGTTTTTCTTCCTACGTAATCCCGAATATATAGTGAAATGGTGAACCACAGTGTTGTTTGGGAATTTCTGTAATTTCAGATATATACTATACAACTATGTTGGAGGTCAAATTAACATTCACTTATAAATTTGCCAAATTACTGTTGCTTAAACTGGGTCTATTACGGCTATTTTCATTCAATACTGGTTTACGGAATAATTGTCTAGGGAAACTGCAGCGAATGGGAAAGCATCTTCAAAATAAATAAAAATCACACGAATTATGACTCATTCATCCTACAGGGAATCATGCAGGCCACTATTTAGAGATCTACAAATATTAACATTTCCTTCAATATATTTATTAGAGCTTCTAACTCATGTACACATTAATTTTGACCAAAACACACAACATAATCACGAACACAACACCAGTAACAGAGTTCTTAAAATTCTGTTCCCATAGAATAACCCTCCTAGAGCATACACCACAATACAAGGGCATAAAAGCATACTTCAAAATTTCAAACGAAACAAAAGCATTAAATAGCAGACAATTCAAAATTACAATTAAAAACTGGTTTTTGCAAAGAACATATTACTTAATCAGAGAATTCCGTGAATATGAGGTTAACATACAATTATAATTAATAAAAAAAAAGTATGCGTGGAACGCCACGCGACAGAAGTGACACTTGTTTTAATTTTTGGATTTTTTAAATTTTGGATTATTGGATTTTTCAATTGTGGATTGTTGGACTTTTTAATATTGGGTTTTTGGACTTTTTAAATTTTGGATTTTTTAAATTTTTTTTTAATTTTGGAATCTTAGATTTTTTAATTTTGGATTTTTTTAATTTTATATCTTTGAATTTTATGTTTATAATAAATGATTTTCTTCTTCTTTTGATTTATATAATTTTCGATTTTCGATTTTTTAATTTTTCAGTTTTGGATTTTGGATTTTTAAATTCTTTTAATTTTAAATTTTTGAATTTTTATTTTTTGGATTTTTTTAATTTTTAATTTTTGATGTTTTAATTTTGGATTTTTTAATTCTTAAGTTTTGGATTTTGGATTTTTATTTTTTTTAATTTTTGAATTCTCTTAATTTTGAATTTTTGAATTTTTTGAATCTTGAATTTTTTTATTTTTTAAATTTTGGATATTTGAACTTTTTATTTTTTAAATTAGGGATTTTTAAACTTTTTAATTTGGAATTTTGGATTTTTAAATTTTTTATTTTTTAAATTTTGGATCTTTGAATTTTTTATTTTTTTGATATTTTAATTTTTGGATTTTCGATTTTTTAATTTGAATTTTTAAAATTTTTGATGGTCGATTTTTAAATTTTGAATTTTTTTATTTTTTAAATTTTGGATAAGCCTAATCATTGAGTTGATTTTTTCTGTGCAGTCCGTTCCGTCACACCTCACTAATTTCGTGACGATTTTGAGCGTAACACTAATTTCCTTATGATTTTGAGCGTTACACAAGCTCTCGATTAACCCCTACCGCGGCTAAAGTAGTTTCACTTCCAAAATAGTAAAAGAAATTGTTCCATTTTCAAGCACTCATTAATAGCACTAGAAAAATAATTGCATTATTTTCCTTATTTGTAATCATGATTTACAAGTAATATAGTGTAGGCCTAAGCTAGAAAATTCCTAGTTTGTGACTTTAGCAAGTATAAGCTTAAATTGACGTGTCACCAGTTTACCAGCCAAAGCTGAATAAATGTAAAAGATATGTGACTATAAATTAACATTGACAACATTAACATTAATCCTATGGAAGCATGTTCTGTATACAGACTTAATACTATTAGGTTCTACATGCACTTTGGCACTTTTGTTATATCAGTTTACCTGATTTTATTATAAGTTAGTACATAAGTGTGACGTCTACTGCTTTAATGGCCGAATGACAATAAAACTGTTTTATTAATTTATTTACTGGATTGTGAAATTCCAATTAAAACAGATTTAAAAAGCATTTCTTGTTTCATTCCCGCGCCCGTTTCCCTTCCTTTCGTCAGATTCAGCGTGTTCCGTTTCTCAACGCTTTTACACCGGACCGGTGGCAAACGATGACGTCACGCTGCAGCGGAATTGGAACAAAACTGCTGGATTTATGCTGCCATCAATGGCGACTAAATTACTAGTGATTCTAATATTTTCTTGCAGGAAGCCAGGGCCGCCACATGGGGAGGGCTGCCGGACCCAAGGGACCCGGGCCCGGCCCCCAAGGGGCCCGAGGGATCCCGGTGACGTGATGTAATTTTACGGAAAACTGGAATAGTGTGATAAAATGTTCTGTTACACGAGTAACGAGAAGGAAGCTCCACGGAGAAGGGAAAAGACAACTGGATGAGGATGATCGGCGGTCAGTGAGGGGCCCGCGACCAGTACATGGTCCTGGGCCCGACCCCGAGATGTGGCGGCCCTGCAGGAAGCATTGGTGTATTATGGTTTCAAACAAATAGAATTTACATTATTATTGACATAGCTAAAAGTCTTCCCATTTAGTAATAACTGAAAATATCCCCCCTTTGCCGTACTAGTCACGTCTAACCTAAAACTTTCGGAAGAATGTCTCCATATAAAACCCAAACACAACTGACAAGTGTCACAATTTTTAATATAACACGTTTTTGCAGCTAGGGTTTCTTAAATAGCGAATACCATATCAAATTAAATCAGGTAGGATAATATAATTGCTGGTCAGTAATTTTAAACATACCATCCAGTTATAGACAGCGAGTTCTTATAATCTGAAGAGAATATACATAAGTTAACCTACTTCTTCTAATATTGTTTTTATGCCTATACTCGTTACCTTTCTTCCTAAACATTTTGTAGTTTTATTGTTCCTATGCATCTATCATTAAGCTATACCAGGGGCGTATCCAAGATTTATTTTCGGGAGGGGCTGTGATAATCCTAACTTAACTGTCACTAGGGTTCAGAAGTTGATGATCTAAAAACGCCTAAAAATTACCTATAAATTACCTTAAATTTATGAAAATATGACATGAAAAATTAAAAATATAACAATATTTCTAAATATATATCTAAAAAAGGGAATATACAGTAGCATATTAATATAATAATAAACAAAGGACAATATTTTAAGTATGTTATTTGACTACTTTAATATTATGTTTACTATATTAATGAATTACGAGATTGCTTTGTGTACAATGGTGGAAAAATTCATTCTGAAGACAAAATAGGAAAAAATTTAACGAACGAATGAAAATTTCCTAAAAATGACTGGTAGAAAATAAAATGCAAAATATGAGTAAGGTATTATTGTTCGTTTTGACGGAAGACGAACTTATACTACATCCTGCATTGTCTGTGATGTCTCAGAAAAGAGATGACATATCATCAACCTCTGAGCCCTAATTATCACACACAATTATACTGAACACGTTAGAATAACCCATTTCATCTTTTATAAGTCAAAATGTGCAATTGAACTGTCTACTTTCTGAGAAATTAAAGTGCCCTTATGTGCAACATAGTAGCATGACTTAAGGGTAGTCAATATGTACGTGAATTATTTTGAAATTTATGTTTTTTTTTTTTTATAGCACTAAAAATTGTGCTGAATTTTCTGCATTCATTGATATATAGTTTATGTAGGTTTATAAATTATTTGTGGCATTTAAATGGACATTTAAATATGTTTAAATGCTCTGAGCCACGCCCTTAGAAAGGTCAAATGAGAAATTCACTATTAACTTAACATTTAATTTCCCGGTAACTCTTATTTTACACACATATTGTTAGGTAGCTCCACAACCATTAGAGATAGTAGGCTGACATTTTTTACACTAATTTTACATGCATATATGCATAAAGTAGACTACAATGATGCCCATAAGTATAAAATTAAAGAAAATGTGTAATGAAATATTGATCAAATTTCAAGATATTTTATATGCGATATATAAAAATTAATTGCATTAAAAATAATAACTTTAGCTATGTAAAAGTAATCTACTTTGTAGAAAAATATGTTCATCATTTGCATTAAAAAAAATAAAAGGCGTCAGAAAAACCAGAAAAATGTTATGCCTATAAGGAAGTGATTTGTGCATCTGAATTAATTTTTTTCATGCTCCTATAAAACGTGTAATTTAAAATAATCTTGGTCAATTTTTTATACTTTTATCTGCTAGTTATGTTCTAGTAAGCCTTGTTATAGGATCCTGTAATTTTTGTCCACTTCCGAGTTCATTTTCTTGTAAAATTTTAATACTTTAGAACCTGCATTTTTTTATCTTTTTGTGGTTGTTCACGCATATATACCCTTAACGTTTCGGGGGGGCTGCAGCCCCCTCAGCCCCCCCCCCCTGAATACGCCCCTGAGCTATACATACAATAATAATAATAATAATAATTTTATTTTATATATATATGTCAAGTCAAGTGACAGCATGGACACCGGGCAGGATTGAGCGAAGCCCATCACATCGTCTGCTAATTCCCCCGCAGTTTTACGTGAGCCAATCAGATTCATTGGTGGATTCTCGCACCATATCCACGGGCCGGTGGAACCGATGCCAAAGCGTTGTGGAAACTGGTGGCACCGATGACGTCATTACTTAGCTTTGGAACAAAAATGCTGCCAGCGCTTTCACAGCGTTGAGAAACGGAACACGCTGATTGTTGGTTGGCGACGCAGCGAAACCGTTGGCTTCAGTCCCTCCCCTTACGCTGCCGATCTATTCCTCTATATTTGTGATTGTAGGAATGAAACGTCGTGATCCAGTATTCCCGTCCTATGGCGTCCTATCGGGGACGATCTCCGAAGCTGGTTCAGTGTTGTAACACGTGACAGTGGCCTTCCATCACAGTACACAGTAGTCTTGGTATATGGTGACACACATTAAATAAATTAACTTCTAGTCTCATCCCTATGCCTTACTTTCGTGCTAATAGAATCGTACGCCTATAAATATTTTCTTTTTTTTTTCGTTAATGATATTTAATTTTATGAGGAAGAATCCAAGCTCCTCTACCGTTCATGTTTCAATGAAGTATATGGTTGTTTATAAACACCTTTCAGATAATTAATTGGAAATTTTTTTAAATAAAAATTTTAGCTTTTTAGCGTCTATGCAAATCGTGTGGAAAATTTAAACAAAGAGTTTTTTTTTTTTAAATAAAATCGTGAAGAATGAAAGCCTGTTCTAGCCTCGCCCAAAGATGTAAGACTTAAAGTCCTGAGTTTGTACAAACGATAGCTGGCTTATAACTACCCTTCAAATTATTAGGATTCCGTATAAAAGTAAGAAAAAGTCGTCAATCTCTCCAGAAGATATCTAATCCAAATACGTTTTATTTATAAACGATGTTTAGTTCTCAAGCCACACAGACACGTTCCTGAAAATATTATTTGATACAGGAGGATTCAAAACAGGTATTTATGTTAAAAAAAAACCTTGATTTCGAACATTTATTACCTTTCGTACGGGCAAATAAAGTGAAATTGGTGCTTTGTTATTAATGGAGCTGTCAGCAGAGGGTATTTTGAGGAGTAGGTATAAAAACCGCCAAACACTGTTATTTACACTCGTAGCAGCTTGCTGTGGTAACCACGCGCCATCATTAATCCGAAGGACGGCCACGACGGGTGTTTTTGCAGATCAACTATAGTTATCAAAAGTCTGTCCAATTTATAAGAAAGGTGGCCAAAAGAATCCTGGAAATTATAGACCGATATCTATCATCCCCGTAATTTCTAAGATATTTGAATATGTAATTCATATGCAGATATATGAATATTTTGAAATAAATAACTATTTTGATATAAATCAATTTGGTTTCAGGAAGGGAAAATCGACCATTCATTCATTTCATATGTTATTAAGTCAAATTACAGAAGTCTTAGAAAACAAACTTTCATCTAAGGTTTCCTTCTGTGACTTAAGTAAAGCTTTCGATCTGGTTGATCGTAATTTGATTTTAGACAAACTTATGTATTACGGCATTCAAGATAATGCGTTACAGCTTTTTAGGTCTTAAGTTCCACACGACAGAGAGTATATGTTGATGGTGAATGGTCGGATGATATGTTTTTGAATTATGGGGTGCCTCAGGGATCTGTGTTGGGACCCATTCTTAATTATGGTAAATGATCTTCCATGTAATATGTTGTCACAATCTATAATGTATGCTGATGACACCACATTTCTCTGTAAACATGAAGATCTGAATTTACTTAATGAATTTAGCAACTTGACTTGTATGGCAGCATCTGAATGGTTCAATGCAAATGCCTTCCTACTCAATGAACAAAAAACGAAACATATGATTTTTAGTAATAAGAAAGGTTGTAAGAATTTAAATTTCATGGAACCAGTAAGATTTTTAGGAGCTGTGTTGGATTGCAACTTAACATGGACAAAACATGTTGATCATATTAGTTCAAAATTTTCGAGGGTTTTATTTTTATTACGCAATTTGAATAATTTTATCACTCCTTCCTATGCTAGATGTGCATATTTTTCTTTTTTTCAGTCAGTATTCAGATATGGACTTATTTTTTGGGATAATTGCAGTAGAGCTTCTGATATTTTAATATTGTAGAAGAAAGCTATTCGTATTTTATCACATGCTGGCTTTTTAGATCATTGTAGGCCTCTATTTATTAAATTAGAAATTTTAACTGTAATTAACTTGTACATATTTGATGTTTTAGTATACACTTTGAATCGGTTAGATAATTACAATTTGGTTTCTTCTACTCATGGACATTGTGGCAAAAGAAGGAAATTATTTCTCTTCTACCGACCTAAACTCAGCTTTTTGGCAAATCCCTTTAGACCCAGAATCACGCGATTTGACCAGTTTTAATTTTCAAGGACGACATTTCCGCTTCTGTCGCGTTCCATTCGGCTGTCGCACGTCTTCAGCCGCACTGCTACGTGCGTTAGCCTTAACTTTCAATTGGAGCAGAAACCCCTTCATAATCCCCTACCTAGATGACCTTTTGATTGCGTCATATTCAATAGCAGATCACATGGATCACATAGACCAGACCTTAGGTAAGCTAAGAAGAGCAGGATTCACCCTTAATATCTCCAAGTGCCATTTCTTTCAGCGAGAGGTAAAATTTCTCGGATATATTATATCCGGGGAAGATTTCCGTATCGACGACGAAAAGGTGGCAGCCATCTTGCAAATTCCAGCCCCTAAGAATCAAAAACAATTACGATCTTTCCTTGGCGTCTGCCAGTATCAGGCCCGATTTGTACAAAACTATGCCCAAGAAATTTTCCCCCTAAAGCCTCTTTTGCGGAAGGCCCAGAAATGGGAATGGACAAAGGTACACGATGCGGCCTTCATTAAGGTTAAGCAGCTGTTCGCGGAGTCTATCCGTCTGCAAAAGCCCGATGATTCAATTCAGTATTTCATAGCCTGTGACGCAAGTGCACGTGGGATAGGGAGCATTTTATTCCAAGTGAAAGACGGCGAAAAACGCCTAATAGCCACTGCAAGCAAAGGCTTGAACACCACACAGTCCAGGATGTACCCTACCGAATTGGAAGTATACGCAGTTTATGAAGCCTTAAACAAATACAAACATTACATATATGACCGCAAAGTAACAGTATTGTGCGACCACATGAGTCTGAGTTTTATCAATCAGTGCAAGCTAAGCAATTCCAGAGTGTCAAGGCTTATCAGCGCCATATCCAGATACAATATAGAAATAAAGCACATAAAAGGATCTGAAAACAAACTCCCGGACCTACTATCTCGTTTGCCCAGCCATCCAGGCATAGCCAGTATGGAAGGACAGGTTGAGAAACAGGTCAAGATCATGAGGATCACAGTCAATGACAAGTACAAGCTCAATAATAAATTAGCAAATTTAGTGACACTTCAGAACGACGATGAATACCTTTCATCTATTCGGCCTAAGCTGCAGGGCATCCCCGATTCAAATTCCAATCCGGCATGCGGCAGTGACAACCAGAAAACCATTGCATTGCACAACAATGTAATATACAAACTTTGTGGACTAGAAACCCCTACTTGGAAACCATATGTACCGAAAGCTTTGGAACATGACATAATTGCAAGCTATCACGAGAACTTGGCTCACAGCGGTACTGATCGAATGATAAATGCAATAAGTGACCATTTTTTCATTAAACAGTTAGGACGGAAAGTGAGACTGTATGTCAGTACCTGTCACTTATGTCAAACCGGAAAGAATAAAAACTCCGCTTACGAAACTGAAATACACTCTGTAGAATCAACAGCACCAAATCAATTAATATGCGGAGACATATTGGGACCTCTCTTACGTAGTAACTTTGGTAATCAATATGTTTTTGTTTTGGTTGATGTATTCAGCAAATTAGTAGCCTTGTATCCCATAACAGATTTATCAACAAAGATTTGCTTAATGAAGATGCAAGAATATGTCAATACATACGGACAGGTATCCAGTTGTCTGACAGATAACGCCTCAATCTTCTCTAGCCGAAAATGGACAGATGGCTTAAGTAGGCTAGGAATTAAGACATTACATTCGTCAAATTATAACCCACAAACCAACATTTCTGAACGATATATCAAACAGGTTATATCTTATCTACGCTTACTCACACACAGACAGCACAAGAATTGGTATCGGTACTTAAAACCTATACAGGCAATATTGAATGAAACGAGGCACCAAGTCACAAAAGAAATTCCTTTGGAAGTAGTGAAACAATGTAAAGTTGGACCCCTTTTTTCAAACACCCCACCCGTTCTGAACACATGTGAGAAATCTGACATTGAAGTGTGTCAAGCCATTCTTCAAAGGTTACAAAAGCGATGGTTGAAAAGGAGGGAGAAACCCCGCAAGAAAAGAAAGAAATGGAATCCCAAAATAGGAGACTACGTACTACTTAGACAAAACGTACTATCCAACAGACTCCAAAACAAACAACGTAAATTTTCTTTAATCTTCAGAGGACCATTAGTCATAAATGCAAAATTTAGTACAGACACCTTTGAGTTAAAAGAAGTCAAGAAACCCCATAAAATTGTTGGCAGATATCGTAAGCAATTGTTGAGGCCATATCACGTGATGTCACGGATTGTTTGAGAATCAAAGCATAAGAGGTAAATTTTGCTCTTAATCAATGAACTGGAATCGAAAAAGGACTACGCGAATGGAATGTAAAATACTTTAGCGTGAACCTTCTCAGATCTATGTTTCATTTTTACGTAAATTACGGATGTATTAATTTAAGGTAATATGATGAAGCCCTCATTTTATAAGTAAACACTGAAAGACAATACCGATACAAGAATTACCTCATATAATGAAGTGATTTTTGCAGTGTTTCCTTGGAGACGAATAAGTGTGTGTACAGCCTTTTTCCGACTAAAATTGTATATATTAAGAAGTGACGTGCAGATTCCCCTCTGAATTATACTGAAGGAAATGAAACATCGATTTGACTTAGGATAATCACACTAGTATTTGATTTAGTTAGTTAAGAAAATTTTAGTTACACTTATTGAAAACATTGAATTAATTTTTATAATTACATATAACACTTGGGTTAAAGAGTTAAAACTTATAAATGAATAAGTATTTTACTATCATGCATATTCAATTTAGTATCCTCCCTACAACCTCACACCAATCAAATATAAGGTATAAAATGAAGATCAAAGAGATAAATAAAGAGTTATGAAAAGTGAATTCAAGAGTATGAAAGATTAAAAATGAATAAAGGTAAGAAATAAGTCGACGAAGAAAAATGAGCCAAGTATATGACAGGGAAGGAATCCACTGCCAAAGAAGTGAAAAAGGTCACTAATGAGATAGAAAATGTATTAGAATGGAGATAAGGCAAGTACTTATAATTATCATGCTAAGAAAATGTTGATTGATATTTAATGATGGTATTATTGATTGTGTAGGAGTGAGTATGCATTTGAACATGATATTACAAAATAAGCAAAATAAATTTATTCGAATGAATATGATACCTGAAGAACAGAAGAAAGAAAATAGTACATTTTTATTTGTGTAATTAAACATAAAGTGTGAAGGATAAAAATAATCAAATCCCATTGTGTGTTAAATGAAATTTTATGTATTTGACGGTAAGTAATTAAGTGTAATTAGTGTATTGTTTTATTATGTGAAGAACAGTGATGTACCAGAAATGAGTTACAACCAGTTAAGAAGACTATTATCAAGTAATTCAATGTAACAAAGATTTCATTTTATTAGGTGAAAAAGAGAAAGACACGTACCAGAAGTAAGTACAATTAAGTAAAAAAGACGGTTATCAGCTAATTGAATGTAAAAGTGTATGATTTAACAATGTTTATATTTTAAGAATTTTAATGTGAAAACCATATATTTTTTTTGTCGTCGAGGAAGAATACAGAATAAAGAATACAGAATAAAGAATACAGAATAAAGAATACAGAATAAAGAATACAGAATACAGATAAAAGAGAAAAGATAACGGATAAGAAATAACAGAATATTCATAATGACAAAATTCGAAATAATAAATTAATATACGAACTGATTGAGAGATTTTGGATGCGAGACTAACGAAAAATTTTTAAAATTATTTATAATAGAATTTTCCAAATACCAATTATTTCATAATTTTAATAATTGTTACGTTCGGACATTTGTGGCCGATCAGTTCATATAGACTTATATAAAATACATTCCACGGACAATATTTGAACTTCCCGCAGCATTATCAACTGCTAAAAATGACCATTACGCCTAGACTATTACAATGACCATAAAACAAATTACATGACAAGACAGAGGACATTTACACGGACAATTTGATATGCAACACGACCATCTGAATCAAAAGACATTAACTGCAATTACAAATAATTAATCAAACGATTAATTATTAACACGACAACATAGAAAATTACATCATTCAAAGTGTAATCAAGAAAGCAATACAACTACACTTATAACAGACAATAGTGACAAATACTTTATGAATTATTAACTAAATAGAGGAATACAATGCATTGAGGGTGGTACTTTTCTGTCTGGAAAAGACCACTGACGCCACCATTAGCTTGACATTGACATATGTGTTTCTCCCCCAAATCTCACTCCATTTTAACGACAAATATTTTAAACACTAGCAGACGACCTAGCTAATTCCCAATCACAAGAGACAAAGCTAAAATGACAGAACCAATGGAAATGCAAGAATATTTTAACACAGAAACATATTAACAGGAACATGAGCAAGGAACGCGGACTTGCGACTTATACTCCGAGGTAACGACTACGAAACTGGAAGACATGGATTGAAGGGACACGGACATTATTTTTGTAGACGAAATAAGAGGTAGGAATATTGACTTTTATACAGTGGAATAGTAACGAACACGAATATTGATTTTATACCGACTTTTCAAGTAATACTGTCGAGGATATAAATTTATATAAAGAAACAAGAAAAGATTATAAGTATTATTTTTGTATTGTGAAGTGAAAAGAATATATACCGCCATAAGATAAATAACGTAAAATTCCTGCGATAAAACGTGCAGATGTTAGAAGGATAATAAATAACCTAAAGTGATTTTGGCGACGACGAAGTAAATAAATAAAGACATTATATAAAGTAACCGTATTCTTCCTCCCGACATATTCCGATAATTACAGACTAAGTGACAAAATTAAGAACAAAATAAACTTACAAATATTATTCAAGTACATAACCAATTGACATCATTTCACGACCCATCATTTCCTAGGCTTATATCCTGTATTAGCTTCGTCGAGCACGGCCCTAGAAAGAGATCTCGCTCTACCAACTGAGTAACCATTAGCTGGACAATATATTTATTAATAATGTAAGAATTAAAAAGAAAGGCGCTCATACAAATTCAACGACACCTTAACCAACGGGTACAAATTAGCTGCCCAACTTGTGGCCTAACTAACCAACAGTCACAAATGGGTGCCCATCTCGGTGCTAATTACCATATCACCCACCGATCTAACATCTAAACATAGGATCGGTCACAAATTGGCTCCCAGCTCGTGTGGCAGAATTTTCGAAGCGATTTAGGATATAGGACTTAGGCCAACAGACATCGAAAATTTTTTTGAAACGACACGGGGATAGACGAATTTTATTGACAATAAATTCAATTTCTTTACGCTGCGACAAATTTTGTGTGACATTATAATAAACTTCGTGGACCTTTTGGATTACCAGTGACATCAATCATCATCAACATTCACCATCAACATTCACCATAAACCCTCCACTCAACTGAAAATCTACACCCCCACCCCCCCAATCTACAAGAGATCAACATCCCTCTTCAGCCAGCGACCTATAACCAGCTGACTTCTATTCACCGGCGACTGACCGCCAGGCATCTGTGACTTCAACAAAAAACTTGGGTATCGTTAAATTTTTTTGCTTAGACTTGTTACGGAATTCACAGAACAAGAATAAATTTTTTTTTTCAATCTTTATTTGCAAAAGCTCAATTAAATTTCATAATATCCTTTCAAGAAGGAATGACATTTTAATTTTATATTTTTTAGTAATCATTTTCAATTTCATATTTTTCTATGCGTTTACGCAACAATAAAATTAAGATGCCTGTGAATCCTGTAAATGTAGTAACATGTTCAAGTGCTCCAGCGTCACCTCATGAACCCCCACACCCAGTGTTAAATGATCAATCTAGTTTGCAAAGCAGTGAACTAGAGGATTTAAATGTCAATGTAAGTGATAACTTAACAACAGAAAACCAAGCACAGTCAGCTGTTCCTACAAATACTATGCCTTGTAACACTGAAATTGCCACTGAAAATGTCAATGCATTACAACAGATTATGAATGCTATAACTACCCTAAATACAACCATAAAC
Organism: Ectobius pallidus; assembly: GCA_964059195.1. NCBI lineage: Eukaryota > Metazoa > Arthropoda > Insecta > Blattodea > Ectobiidae > Ectobius > Ectobius pallidus. The sequence continues at coordinate 26,522,367 of CAXKWD010000006.1, read as the reverse complement.
TCAATGCAGACTGAATTTAACAATCAAAACACTAACCTAAATTCAACAATTAATTCATTGCAGACTGAAGTTAATAGTCAAAATACTAACCTAACTACAACAATCAATTCATTACAGACTGAACTTAATAGTCAAATGAGTTCATTGCAGACCGAATGTAATAGTCAAAATACTACCTTAACCTCAACAATAAATTCAATGCAGACTGGAATTAATACTCAGTTAACTTCACTACAAACAGAAGTTAATGAAAACTTGAATTCAGAACTGACAGCACAAACAAATAATCTTACTCAGTTAATTCAAAATCATAGACAACAGGTTGCTGAAGAATTGATGCAAATCGATTCCCGAGTAACACAGGTTAGTACCCAGGTAGAAGCAGTTCAAACCCAGGTTTGTACCCAGGTAGAAGCAGTTCAAACCCAGATTGGTACACAGGTTTATGGAATTAGAAATCATGTCAGTGCTGTAGAAAGAGAGGTGAGGAGTAACAATACTAGATTGGTATCCCTGAATTCGGAGTTGGACAGATTGCGTCAAAGGTTAAGGGATCAGGAAGATCGTACTGATAGTACAGTCTTAGTCTCTAACCAAGGTGAAATTGCGTCAACTTCCTCTGCTTTCCACGATACACCTACTGACACACCTAACATTCCCCTTCCACCCGCCAGCTTACCAAGATCCGATAACGGATTGAACCATCACACTGCAGGTAATTCAAATCAAAATAACAATAACAATCATCAAAATTTCAACCCTAGTAATCATATTGGATTTACCCTTAGTCAAAGTGATTTGCCCCTACCCACGTTCGAAGACAAACAGAAGACTAACCCTGTACGATATCTCCGCGAATTAAAGACCTTTTTCAACTTAAGAAACGTACCTGAACAGTTAAAAATGATTATGATAGCCAGGTCATTAAAAGGTAGTGCAGCTCGATGGTTCAATGTAGTTAACGATACTCAGGAATTGAATATGCAGACATTCGAAGAGTCCTTTCTTCGAGAATATTGGTCAATCTCTGATCAGGAACGCTTAAAAAATCAGATTTTTCATGGAAGTTTTGATCGTAATAGCGGCCAAACCTACATGGAATATTTTATTTCTCTATGTGACTCCAAACAACTGTTAACCCCTAGCATCGAAGACGAAATTTTCATAAAAGCCCTTTGCTTACACTATCCGTTTTCAATAAAGAACAGTTTAATTGTTGCGTGCCCCAAGACAATCCCTGACATGATAGCATTGTTGAAATCCCTACAGGAATCCCCGTTTCCCTCACAGAAGATAAATAAATCTCAGGTTACCACTAATAATCAAGGCATAAAAAGAAACATTAATTATGTTCAAACCAAACCCAGTCAAAACGCTTTTGGATGCGAGACGCGGACAGGATCTGCCCAGTTGTGTGAGGAAAACCAACAAGTAAATGGAAACGAGACTGACGAAATCCCACAAAATAGTTCAAATAGCCCAGGACAGTACTGGAGAAATACGCCATATCAGAGAGGAAATAGAACTTCTTATTGGAGGAGTAGAAATTTTAGATATCGCCCTTATCATTACAATAATGGAAGAAACTACTCAGGTTTTAACAATGGTTTCAGGAATAACAATTTTCGATACCAAAACTACAACAATAATTATAACAATAATCATAATGACTACACACATGATAACTCCTCAGGCTCGAATCAGAACAACAGAAATAACTATGGCAGACGACCATACAATGGAACACCCCGCTGGTTCAATAGGACCCAGTACAACCAAGGATTTTTTAGGCCAAGCTTAAGAGGCAGATTTAACTCACGGGGACTGAACCGATATGCTAACAATGGACTAAATAACTATAACCAACCCGACACAACAAATAACAATCAAGAAAATGGCAACAATGGCCGCCAGTCACCACCAACGACGGTTGTTTTAAACGATTAAGGGCGCCATTGGAACCTCGCAAAAGGGGCCCTGCAGTTCTAAGGAACAATAATGGAGGTACAGCTAATAAAATCATGAAACTATCAGATGAAGCACTCAGGTCAACACCACACTCAGTACAAGACTCTAAAGCCTACAAACAAGCTTTGTCACCAACAGTAACACAACACAAACCCAGTGCACTTAGTAAGAAAGGATTTCCTAATGCCGCCGTGCATGCTATAAGTAGCATGGCGTGCAAAAGCAATTTAGGGTTAAATAGTGCAAAACATAATCCAATTGCAGTAAACAACCAGAATGACACTAATGGTGTTTCTGTTAACAAGAAACGGAGAACCACAAAACAGGAAATCACAACAATGCAATTTTTCACAACAATGAAATTGTTCGTGATGAAATTGCAACCATACATAACACCACTATAACAAACAAACTTTCTAAAACAAACTACACAACACCTCATGTTCTTACAGTCAACAATGGAGTGGACAACAATACTGTAGTTAACAATGACTGTACAACAACCGATTTTCACAACAATACAGACATGACCACGCCCACAGATATTACTGTAGGCATTTTACAACGTAGTGAGTTGTCTCAAGACCCTAACAAACCCCCTACTATTGAGGTATTGATAGGTGAAAATCCCTATCAAATTACCCTTGATACCGGCTCGGATGCCCAAGTTATGTCTCAGAGTACATTCTTGGAGTTGCAACGCACTCAAGCCATTACACAGATTTTACCTGTATATAATATGTCTGCACTTTTAGCAGCAGGCCAAACAAGATTTAAAATACGACACCAATGTTTTGTACCTTTAAACATAGCCGGTCATACGGTGGAAGTTCTATTCCTTGTGATAACAGGATTGAATTTACCATTAATTGTAGGCAGTGAAGTTTTTAGACAGCTGGAAGCTATCATTGACTTTAGAAACGAAAATTTCGCTTTTATTGGAAATGACAGGCAGGAACTAATTGTACCGTTCCGGAGGCCAGCCCCCCTTCCATGCACAGCAGGCGATTGTGAACCTGACCTTCAGGAAGAGACCTTCTTCGTGGAAACTATCAATACATACCCCCAACCCCTTATACAGCTTACACAAGACGACCATTCACAACAAACACTCACCCCACTTCTGTCTTCTCAAACAGAACAGATGCAACACTTAAATTCAGAAGTGGATGTAAATATTCAAAACATTATGACGAGTTCTGAGATAGATTCGCTTATAGTGGCCAAAGTAAGCGAGACTCAGGGCTTGGATACACACGCTAAGCAAGATTTATTAGGTATACTGAGTAAACATAAGGATTTGTTTACCAATAAAATTGGAAAATGTAATCTGTATACTCACCGAATAAATCGACGCTCTACCACTGTGATACGACACAAACCGAGACCCATACCATTGAGTTTAAGAGCCAAAGTAACTGCTGTTATACAAAACATGTGGGATCAGGGAATCATTGAAGACTCTGTGAGCAACCATAGCAATCCTTTATGTATCGTAATAAAGCCCTCAGGCGACATTCGCTTAACGATCGATGCTCGTACCCTGAACAATGACTGTCAGGAGGACAACTATAAACCGTTGACTTCCGACGAGTTATTATCTAGAGCAAAAGAAGGAAATTATTTCTCTTCTACCGACCTAAACTCAGCTTTTTTGCAAATCCCTTTAGACCCAGAATCACGCGATTTGACCAGTTTTAATTTTCAAGGACGACATTTCCGCTTCTGTCGCGTTCCATTCGGCTGTCGCACGTCTTCAGCCGCACTGCTACGTGCGTTAGCCTTAACTTTCAATTGGAGCAGAAACCCCTTCATAATCCCCTACCTAGATGACCTTTTGATTGCGTCATATTCAATAGCAGATCACATGGATCACATAGACCAGACCTTAGGTAAGCTAAGAAGAGCAGGATTCACCCTTAATATCTCCAAGTGCCATTTCTTTCAGCGAGAGGTAAAATTTCTCGGATATATTATATCCGGGGAAGATTTCCGTATCGACGACGAAAAGGTGGCAGCCATCTTGCAAATTCCAGCCCCTAAGAATCAAAAACAATTACGATCTTTCCTTGGCGTCTGCCAGTATCAGGCCCGATTTGTACAAAACTATGCCCAAGAAATTTTCCCCCTAAAGCCTCTTTTGCGGAAGGCCCAGAAATGGGAATGGACAAAGGTACACGATGCGGCCTTCATTAAGGTTAAGCAGCTGTTCGCGGAGTCTATCCGTCTGCAAAAGCCCGATGATTCAATTCAGTATTTCATAGCCTGTGACGCAAGTGCACGTGGGATAGGGAGCATTTTATTCCAAGTGAAAGACGGCGAAAAACGCCTAATAGCCACTGCAAGCAAAGGCTTGAACACCACACAGTCCAGGATGTACCCTACCGAATTGGAAGTATACGCAGTTTATGAAGCCTTAAACAAATACAAACATTACATATATGACCGCAAAGTAACAGTATTGTGCGACCACATGAGTCTGAGTTTTATCAATCAGTGCAAGCTAAGCAATTCCAGAGTGTCAAGGCTTATCAGCGCCATATCCAGATACAATATAGAAATAAAGCACATAAAAGGATCTGAAAACAAACTCCCGGACCTACTATCTCGTTTGCCCAGCCATCCAGGCATAGCCAGTATGGAAGGACAGGTTGAGAAACAGGTCAAGATCATGAGGATCACAGTCAATGACAAGTACAAGCTCAATAATAAATTAGCAAATTTAGTGACACTTCAGAACGACGATGAATACCTTTCATCTATTCGGCCTAAGCTGCAGGGCATCCCCGATTCAAATTCCAATCCGGCATGCGGCAGTGACAACCAGAAAACCATTGCATTGCACAACAATGTAATATACAAACTTTGTGGACTAGAAACCCCTACTTGGAAACCATATGTACCGAAAGCTTTGGAACATGACATAATTGCAAGCTATCACGAGAACTTGGCTCACAGCGGTACTGATCGAATGATAAATGCAATAAGTGACCATTTTTTCATTAAACAGTTAGGACGGAAAGTGAGACTGTATGTCAGTACCTGTCACTTATGTCAAACCGGAAAGAATAAAAACTCCGCTTACGAAACTGAAATACACTCTGTAGAATCAACAGCACCAAATCAATTAATATGCGGAGACATATTGGGACCTCTCTTACGTAGTAACTTTGGTAATCAATATGTTTTTGTTTTGGTTGATGTATTCAGCAAATTAGTAGCCTTGTATCCCATAACAGATTTATCAACAAAGATTTGCTTAATGAAGATGCAAGAATATGTCAATACATACGGACAGGTATCCAGTTGTCTGACAGATAACGCCTCAATCTTCTCTAGCCGAAAATGGACAGATGGCTTAAGTAGGCTAGGAATTAAGACATTACATTCGTCAAATTATAACCCACAAACCAACATTTCTGAACGATATATCAAACAGGTTATATCTTATCTACGCTTACTCACACACAGACAGCACAAGAATTGGTATCGGTACTTAAAACCTATACAGGCAATATTGAATGAAACGAGGCACCAAGTCACAAAAGAAATTCCTTTGGAAGTAGTGAAACAATGTAAAGTTGGACCCCTTTTTTCAAACACCCCACCCGTTCTGAACACATGTGAGAAATCTGACATTGAAGTGTGTCAAGCCATTCTTCAAAGGTTACAAAAGCGATGGTTGAAAAGGAGGGAGAAACCCCGCAAGAAAAGAAAGAAATGGAATCCCAAAATAGGAGACTACGTACTACTTAGACAAAACGTACTATCCAACAGACTCCAAAACAAACAACGTAAATTTTCTTTAATCTTCAGAGGACCATTAGTCATAAATGCAAAATTTAGTACAGACACCTTTGAGTTAAAAGAAGTCAAGAAACCCCATAAAATTGTTGGCAGATATCGTAAGCAATTGTTGAGGCCATATCACGTGATGTCACGGATTGTTTGAGAATCAAAGCATAAGAGGTAAATTTTGCTCTTAATCAATGAACTGGAATCGAAAAAGGACTACGCGAATGGAATGTAAAATACTTTAGCGTGAACCTTCTCAGATCTATGTTTCATTTTTACGTAAATTACGGATGTATTAATTTAAGGTAATATGATGAAGCCCTCATTTTATAAGTAAACACTGAAAGACAATACCGATACAAGAATTACCTCATATAATGAAGTGATTTTTGCAGTGTTTCCTTGGAGACGAATAAGTGTGTGTACAGCCTTTTTCCGACTAAAATTGTATATATTAAGAAGTGACGTGCAGATTCCCCTCTGAATTATACTGAAGGAAATGAAACATCGATTTGACTTAGGATAATCACACTAGTATTTGATTTAGTTAGTTAAGAAAATTTTAGTTACACTTATTGAAAACATTGAATTAATTTTTATAATTACATATAACACTTGGGTTAAAGAGTTAAAACTTATAAATGAATAAGTATTTTACTATCATGCATATTCAATTTAGTATCCTCCCTACAACCTCACACCAATCAAATATAAGGTATAAAATGAAGATCAAAGAGATAAATAAAGAGTTATGAAAAGTGAATTCAAGAGTATGAAAGATTAAAAATGAATAAAGGTAAGAAATAAGTCGACGAAGAAAAATGAGCCAAGTATATGACAGGGAAGGAATCCACTGCCAAAGAAGTGAAAAAGGTCACTAATGAGATAGAAAATGTATTAGAATGGAGATAAGGCAAGTACTTATAATTATCATGCTAAGAAAATGTTGATTGATATTTAATGATGGTATTATTGATTGTGTAGGAGTGAGTATGCATTTGAACATGATATTACAAAATAAGCAAAATAAATTTATTCGAATGAATATGATACCTGAAGAACAGAAGAAAGAAAATAGTACATTTTTATTTGTGTAATTAAACATAAAGTGTGAAGGATAAAAATAATCAAATCCCATTGTGTGTTAAATGAAATTTTATGTATTTGACGGTAAGTAATTAAGTGTAATTAGTGTATTGTTTTATTATGTGAAGAACAGTGATGTACCAGAAATGAGTTACAACCAGTTAAGAAGACTATTATCAAGTAATTCAATGTAACAAAGATTTCATTTTATTAGGTGAAAAAGAGAAAGACACGTACCAGAAGTAAGTACAATTAAGTAAAAAAGACGGTTATCAGCTAATTGAATGTAAAAGTGTATGATTTAACAATGTTTATATTTTAAGAATTTTAATGTGAAAACCATATATTTTTTTTGTCGTCGAGGAAGAATACAGAATAAAGAATACAGAATAAAGAATACAGAATAAAGAATACAGAATAAAGAATACAGAATACAGAATACAGATAAAAGAGAAAAGATAACGGATAAGAAATAACAGAATATTCATAATGACAAAATTCGAAATAATAAATTAATATACGAACTGATTGAGAGATTTTGGATGCGAGACTAACGAAAAATTTTTAAAATTATTTATAATAGAATTTTCCAAATACCAATTATTTCATAATTTTAATAATTGTTACGTTCGGACATTTGTGGCCGATCAGTTCATATAGACTTATATAAAATACATTCCACGGACAATATTTGAACTTCCCGCAGCATTATCAACTGCTAAAAATGACCATTACGCCTAGACTATTACAATGACCATAAAACAAATTACATGACAAGACAGAGGACATTTACACGGACAATTTGATATGCAACACGACCATCTGAATCAAAAGACATTAACTGCAATTACAAATAATTAATCAAACGATTAATTATTAACACGACAACATAGAAAATTACATCATTCAAAGTGTAATCAAGAAAGCAATACAACTACACTTATAACAGACAATAGTGACAAATACTTTATGAATTATTAACTAAATAGAGGAATACAATGCATTGAGGGTGGTACTTTTCTGTCTGGAAAAGACCACTGACGCCACCATTAGCTTGACATTGACATATGTGTTTCTCCCCCAAATCTCACTCCATTTTAACGACAAATATTTTAAACACTAGCAGACGACCTAGCTAATTCCCAATCACAAGAGACAAAGCTAAAATGACAGAACCAATGGAAATGCAAGAATATTTTAACACAGAAACATATTAACAGGAACATGAGCAAGGAACGCGGACTTGCGACTTATACTCCGAGGTAACGACTACGAAACTGGAAGACATGGATTGAAGGGACACGGACATTATTTTTGTAGACGAAATAAGAGGTAGGAATATTGACTTTTATACAGTGGAATAGTAACGAACACGAATATTGATTTTATACCGACTTTTCAAGTAATACTGTCGAGGATATAAATTTATATAAAGAAACAAGAAAAGATTATAAGTATTATTTTTGTATTGTGAAGTGAAAAGAATATATACCGCCATAAGATAAATAACGTAAAATTCCTGCGATAAAACGTGCAGATGTTAGAAGGATAATAAATAACCTAAAGTGATTTTGGCGACGACGAAGTAAATAAATAAAGACATTATATAAAGTAACCGTATTCTTCCTCCCGACATATTCCGATAATTACAGACTAAGTGACAAAATTAAGAACAAAATAAACTTACAAATATTATTCAAGTACATAACCAATTGACATCATTTCACGACCCATCATTTCCTAGGCTTATATCCTGTATTAGCTTCGTCGAGCACGGCCCTAGAAAGAGATCTCGCTCTACCAACTGAGTAACCATTAGCTGGACAATATATTTATTAATAATGTAAGAATTAAAAAGAAAGGCGCTCATACAAATTCAACGACACCTTAACCAACGGGTACAAATTAGCTGCCCAACTTGTGGCCTAACTAACCAACAGTCACAAATGGGTGCCCATCTCGGTGCTAATTACCATATCACCCACCGATCTAACATCTAAACATAGGATCGGTCACAACATAAGACTCGTCATAATGACAATATTATGATACCCTATTTTAGGTTAAATAGTACACACAATAGTTATAAAGTCATTGGCATGAAAATATGTAATAATATCCCGAAGAGGTACTATGACTTAACAGCTGAGAGACTTAGTTGTGCTGGTGCTGGACGATGTTAATCTGATTTTTAAAAATACCTAGACCTTAGTTCTTCCGTAAGTCCTACTTAATGAATCAATCTGGAGCTTAATTCGAAAATCTATTAAAAAACGTACTTTCTGCATATCATAATATTGTAATTATAACTGATTAAACAAAAACATTTTGGCACTTTGTTACGTTAGTTTACATGATTTTATTTTATTAACGCGCGCCTTTCCTCCGGTAATCTTATTATCTCCGTTTCGCGGCTGACACAAATACAAAATAAAAATGAAATATATAAATGAAATATTTATAAATGAATAATCTAGCAATATAAGAATAAAGAATAAATAAATTTTTCGTAGGTATACTTTGATCGTTGGCACGTTCAATGTAATATTTCATGTTAATACTTATCACAATTGTTATATAGGCCTATGTAACTAAAGCGGGAAGTTACATCCAAGGGCCAAGGGGAACGAAATCTTTGCGAAAATGCCACGTTCTGGGGGTCTGGAGTTCTATTTATGACTTTTCGAAACTATCCTCGTTAGAAGTTTCTTCGCTAATTTTTGTTATTAGATTGGATGGAGTTTTGCGCGGAATAGACTCAACAATCACATCATTGGCTGTCTGTTCAAATTTCATTAAGCTTGGAATTGGTTCCTTCTTTTAAATGCGTTTTTTTTTTTAAATTAAATTGTTTATTTTCACCTACACCTTTTCAACTAAATGTTTTTTTAATCTTGTTTTCTGTTTTGTTTTTCCTTGTTTTCCATTTGTCCTTATTACACATAAACAACCATGCCCGAGGCGAGACTCGAACCCACAGCCTCCTTTCCACGGCTCCAAGATAGTACGCCTTAGCTACCGCGGCTAAGGAGACCGGCAGTTAGAAGCTTAGAATATAAACTGAATATTTTATTGCAATGAAAGATACTTTTATTACACAGTCCTTGATCTTTAAGAAAGTCACTGAAAACTTCATAAAATTACATGCGATTCTGCCCCTTGTAGCACTCAATAAACCAGTCACTTCACCAAGCAACTTCTTTCAACCAATACTCCTGCTAACACTAATTTGAATAAACTTGATTTTTACAGTCATTAGCAGAGTCGTACACCTAATTAAAATTTAAAGTATTATATTACAACATGATTCGAAGAATTCATTAATACCATAATTAATCATAATTTCAGAACTCTTTCAAAAGGTTTTTCATCAATCGAGGCAAATAATTGAACATGGATAACATTAAGATGTCTTGTATTTCGTACATTGAGACTAAACCCATTTTCTTGAAACTAGCTAGAAGCTACATTAAAATATTTATTCATAGTAATTACTCTAATCCAACTGATATCAGATTCAATAGGCCTGCTTGTAAGACTGGATTTAATTCTGCTACTCGTATTCAATCCCACAAAGATTGGTATTTAATATCATTTGTACATATAATGATTACAGAACTTTCCCGTTTAACTCAGCACCTATAGTGCAAGCAGTCCCGGTTAAAATCCTATTGGGGGCCTACATATTTCCGCGGTAGTCAATGCAGACCCCTGCGCGATCAAGTTGTTACCATACACAAACATAATTAGGGTACAACTTCCAGCTAAAGTGGATTTCGATTCAATATTTTATTTCTAAATTTAGTATAAAGTTTATTTCTCTGCGTTTTAATATACTTGGTTATGTTACAATTTTAACATAATATACGATATAATACAGCTCATTTTTCCATATTCCCTTTAAAAGTAGGTTTGTTGTAGGTTCACCCGCAAAATGTATTGAGACTTAAAATAGTTTTCAGCTATTCAAAACTGTTGATATGTAAACTAATAACTAGGGACAGGATTTTTAGGTTTTTAAAAACACTGTTTTAGGTTTTCCATTAGGTGAAATAGATTTTTTTAGGTTTTTTGTCCAAAATATCGTTTTCGGGTAGAATAATTGGTTTAATAAATTTGAATGTGCTACATAGGATTCAATACATAATACTTGTAAAGTTTAACTTAACAAAATTGACTTAAATTTGTGTAAACTTGCTTTAAGACATTATACAATTGAAGAAAGAAAGCATAAACAATCAAAAGAAGTAGTGAAAATAAGATTGCCTCACATTTCCTGGTTACAGTATATTACTAAATATTTTTCAAGATTCTCAACTGTGAAGTTCTTCCTGTTATCTCTTAGTTAATAGTAAATACTGTATTTAGACACTGCTCTTCTCAGGATTCGAATCCGATGCTTCTAATTTAGTGAGTAAAATACTTTATGGTTGGATGTGGATATAATGTGAAACTCGATTTCATTTGTTTCGACATAATTAACACGTCTTCTTAAAACTCACAGTGTGACCACTCAGTATGAATAACAGGGAAGTACTAAATGCAAACAAAAAACAAGCGATTTAAAGCACAGAAATATATATCCTTGTTCATACATGGCAACATGGTTGTTCGTACGAATATTTTAAAAGGAATACGCCAGTACTCTTTTCCTCTCTTGATACTGTCCGTCCTAGACGACAATGGGTTGAATGAACCGCTGGTGGTATTAATTTCAACCCGACAAAAATTATTCTATATCAATTTCTCAACTGACAAACAAAAAAGACGAAAAAGGAGCCTAAATTAGATATTTTAGGTTTTATATCCCGTTTAGGTATATTTAGGTTTTTATACCCCATTTAGGTATTTTTAGGTGCCACAGAATTAATGTGGGTGAATCCTATGGACATGATTCGAAAAAGTGTATGAGCGCTTTTTGTTTTGGAAGTAAGGAAAAAAATAGGTAAAAACCTAAGAATCCGGTCCCTACTAATAACTAGTGAAAGGTGATAAGTTCATTACGAAAATTTCAAGTACAATGTAGGAATGACATTTCTGATACCACACACTTTACACTTAGCCTGGAGTTATGGCTGTATAAATTAATACTACCTTCATATAATATTGTGCTTGTTTACAAGCTCCTAGTGACATTGTAACTCATGTTGAAAACGTTGACAAATTAACTCTTTACACAGGAAAATGTGACAAGTCATCTCGTTTAAAATGAACTCACAGCACATTCACTTTGCCAAGCAACCCCTGGGAATTGTTTATCTTCTATTTTATATTCAAAAAGTTGTCGAGATCTCTAAGGTCTTTAATCTGCAACTGTACAGCTACAATCAACTTAAAACCTTTATACTAATAACACTCCAGGCAGCGCTGTCTACAAACAGAATTGAAATTTCATGTGTCCATTTCTCCATTAATAAACCTTTAATTAGAGTGCAGCCGGGACAATATGAATAATAATTATGTAATAAGGAAGAATCCGATGGGAAACACAACTTTCTCTACCCTTCATATTGCAACGATGAGTAATAGCCTCATTGTGGAAGTTGAGTACTTTTGCTAAGTAGGACTTAAAAATCTAAACTTATTGACGAGTCGGACTGAGAATGATTTTAAACAAAACCTATGTACCTTTTTCCTAAAATATCGTTAAAAATGAATAATTGTGGTAAAATTAAAAGATACCTGTCACCACGTTTCGGAACATCTGTTGTTCAGAGAAATTCAAAAGAATTTCCGAGGAGTGCATTTTTTTTATTTAGGCGACCTCAAAACGTAGTCTTATTAATGTTGAAAAAATTACATTGAATTTTAGAGTCAGACACAATACAAACTCTACGCAGGCCTATAACATTTTTAATAAAGGTAGAGAAACTAAAAATAACGAGAAATTACATTTACGATAATTGTAACGAGTTATCATGAGAGTTATCTGTGATCAGAAAAAAATATCAGAAAGGGATGAAAGGGCTATCTTAAAAACGAAAATATACGAAAGATCTAAACTCCAAACCAATGCACTGTCTGACGTTTCCGTGATCGTAGGTCATCAACTCATCACCAGCGTACTGACGGTTGCTGCTAGTTCAGGCAAGCCTGCACATGACTATCAGGCACAACATAATTACTACAGGTCGTGTCGGCACAGCTAGCGTGACGGCCTCTGGATCAGAAACTTGCAGGTTCAAACCTGGCTACTTCTGGTCACGAAGTCCAAGGCTGTACGCGACATATCGACAGCACAGAGAACGATACACCCATGCAGTACACGAAGCCAAGTAAGACACCTAGCATGACATTGTATCGGAGCGAAGTATGACCCAACACCTGGGGAATAGTCTATCGGAAACAAACAAACAAGATAGAAAGAAGACGGTAACCAGTAGTCTTAAAAAATCGGACGAGAGACAAGCAGAAGATGGGGCAATGTAGCGGACACACTACTTACGACGTTTGTGCCAGATGACGAATTACAAGACGAAACATCTGGACAAAGGCAAATCCATTAACGACTCAAGAAACCGTAGAAGACAGAGAACATACCCAACCATTTGACAACGCGGACCTACAGATAGCGCTTGACTCCACGATACAAAGAAAGGCCCATGATTTGATGAGATTAACCTGGAATTAATAACTAAGGGTGTTGAAGTGTTGCACGTGGACCTACTGGGCATATTTAACACATTCATGGGGCTACATATGTTCCCGAAATCATGGAAAAAAGGACAGCTCTATCCCATTCTAAAGTAGCATGACAAAGACCCAAATTTAACAAAATCATATAGACCGACCTGCTTGTTCCCAGAACTAGAGAAGTTCTTGGAAAGGCTCATTCTCTCTAGGATCGACGATCTACTCGAAGCATCGTACTCCGATGCCCAAATTGGTTTTAGGCCCGAAAGGAGCACGGAGGAAGTAATTACAAAACTACAAGACATCATCAGGAACTCCCGAGCAAAATACGTGGCAGGAATATTAATTGATATTGAGGGGGCTTTCGACAATGTATGGTGGCCCCAACTCCTAAATAGAATGGGAATGATTGAGGGCTCTGCGGATATATATGGTACTACCCAAGATTATTTTAGAGACAAGAAAGTTAAGATTAAATACATAGTTTTCATACTAGAACGAAACAAGTCACTAAGGGCTGCCCACAGAGCTTAGTACTACGTCCTAAACTTTGGACCCTGGTATTTGATGAAGCCATAGGAAAAATAGAAGAAAGTTAGAAGAATAAGCCAATAGCTTTTTTCAAATGAAATGGTCCTCTTTATCGAAGCAGATAGCAGAGCCTCTATAGAGGAGAAAGATATTCCATTGTGTTATCATTAAAAGATTGGTGCAAAGAGGCCAATTTAAAACTATCACCAGGCAAAACAAAGTGCCTGCTCCTGAAAGGGAAATTACACCCAGGAAGATCTCCCAGAATATTTGCGCAGGGAACATGAATCCAAAGCTCACTGTCAGTGTCCCAGCGCTATCTAAGCGTAGAATTCCAAATAGGCAACAAGATGGATCGACAAGGAAAAAAATATGCATTACACCAGTAAACTTGTTCATGCGTTAGGTAGGCAATCAGGCCAAACATGGGACTGCAAATACAAAAAATTGAGGAGCTCTGAATAATGCGTTCAGTCCATCCTCGGTCGAAATTTTATTTGACACGGATTCTCCCTATTTCAGTAGCGCTGAATTCATCTGTGTTATCAGATTGTTTCAAAAATAATTCCTTCTCAGTCTAAAGTGCCACTGAAATACTGAATTATTGCTTCAGAATGCTCTGAGTCGAGCACCACGAGCCACTGAAACGTAATTATTATACTCATAATTTTTTAATTTTTCAATTAATTATCGTGGGCGAAGCCGCGGGCACCTACTAGTAATACACAAACAGAAGCTTGACTGTGAAGAAAACAGTTAATAGCCCATTGTATTCCTTTTTACTTCATCGTTTAATTAGAAATTTGAGACAAAGAACTGTATCCCACAGAATGCATTATGAACTTAAGAGTTAATGGTTACGTCTTATCATTAGGGCCCGGATTTTTATGTGCTAAAAAACTTAAAAATATTTATTTTTTATGTGCTAAAAATGTTAAAAATATGTGCTATAATTTTAAAAACATGTGCTATAACTAAAAAAAAAATTCTGAAAAAAGAAACAAAAACACCAGAATGTTTGTAACTTACTAGAACAAATTATATTGAAACTCGCCAACATCAGATGTAAAATGCTGACAGGAGTTGCAGTGCACAACAAATGTCATCTCCAGATTATGGATCACAAATCCTTGTCTGTTATCCGAGAATAATGCCTTATATTGAGAAAAGGAATGTTCTACATCGCACGATGTTAACCTTGCATATTTAAAGAGGGATATATCACTAACACACACACACAATCAGTTCAATTATGTTTTGGCCTGCCAAAACTTGAGCGACTTTGCCACCATTTTTCCCAATCATACCTTTAAATTTTGTTCTTAGAACTTCTATTTTCAAACCTGAGATAGTGTTAAGTTGCCTTTCAACGTATTGTATTTCTTTAAATGAATTACGCAATGTTGAGATTGGGTTCGGTTCTATTCTTCCCTGATAATCACTCTCACCTCAGTACAAGTGAAGCATTTGTGTTGAATTCTTTCGAGGTACAATTTTTTTTGTAAAATGTTAACAGAGAATGAGGAAAAGTACTAAAATATTTATTTATGGAGAATATATCGAAAATATTTATTCACATAACTTTTTTGTAAAACTTGTGTTTTTATGTAAAATAAAATTTGGAATTTGCGGTTGTCAGATCTTGATATGAGCATCAGGAAAAAAAAATTACATAAAAAATCCGAAAAAATACTAAAATATGTATTTATGGAGAAAATATCGAAAATATTTATTCACATAACTTTTTTTGTAAAATATGTGTTTTTATGTAAAATAAAATTTATAATTTGCGTTTGTCGGACCTCGATTTGGATATTAAACTTTGTTTTAGGAATGTACGCATGAGGAAAAAAAACATTTTTTTACATAAAAATCCGGGCCCTACTTATCATAATATTAATGTGAAACCGTGTTGGTCTCAATATAAACACCCTTCCTTGTACATGGAATGCAATATGTCCACCCTGAAGAGAGAGATTGAATTGCACAATGTATGAGGAAAGAAACTCCGATTATCTAAGTGTGTCTTCTGTCTGCCTCGCTCTCTCTTTCTCTCTTCCAGACTGCTTCTCCCCCATGACACCTATTCAATAACAGACCTGAGTCATTGAGTGTCTTTTTTTTTTTAAAGGAAGCTGACAGAAGAAGAGGCTGCAAAACACAAAACAACCACCGACTCAGCACATTTCCACGGCACATGCCATGATAATGCCCTGAACTACTGCCTTTTCTCTTCAAATGTACAATCACTCATTTGTTATAAGCTAAATCATATCATACTATGTCTGAAAGAAATCGTTTAACACTGAATGTTACGATCAAAGGATTTATCATGATGAATCACTTACTGTTATATATTAATTAATAAAATCAGGTAAACTGATGTAACAAAGTGCCAGTATGTTTTGTTTAATCAGTTATGATTGCAATTATGATATGAAGAATTTAAAAAAAAAGTCAAATTGGCCGGTTTCGGGATTTGAACCATGGAACTCCAGAATGTCAGGCAAAGATGTTACCATCTCGGCTACATGGGTCAGTCTAACGGTCTAGTTGGATAAGCGCATGTAAAGCAATAGTGTTATTTGTCATAGCTAACTGTATTTTAATTGCCAAAGCCTTATAAGATCACAGTAAAACAATTGACTATGTTGTCATGATAATTGATTTGCATTTCATAAATACTTTTGAATACGTATATTACCATAAAATAGGGACTAAATTGAGCATTACTCCGAAACAGGATAACCGATTTTATCCAATAACAATAGACGTCTTCCCATGGACATTATAAATGTGTACACCAAGTTTCATAAAAATCCGGTAAAGCGTATTTGAGTTACCGCGTCTTTAAAAGAGACACTAAATTGGGGTTTACTCCAATTTGGTCCAGTATCAGTAGACGTCTCCCCATGTACATTATAAATGGGTATACAAAGTTTCAGAAAAATCCAATAAAGCATATTTGAGTTATCGCGACTTCTTATATATTAACGTAAAAGGTACTAAATTGGGCATTATTCCGGTACTGGCTAACCGATTTAGTCGAATATCAACAGACGTCTTCCCATGGAGATTATAAATGCGTATACGAAGTTTCATAAAAATCCGATAAAGAGTATTTGAGTTATTGCGCCTTTAAAATAGACACTAAATTAGGTTTTGCAATAGGGTACTTTTCATGGACGTCATAAATGTGTGTACCATGTTTCATGGAAATCCGATACAGCGTATTTGAGTTATGGCGTCATAATCTATTAAAATAGGCACTAAATTGGGCATTACTCCGGTACCGGAGAACCGATTTGGTTCAATATCAATAGAGTTCTTCCCATGAACATTATAAATGTGTTTTCCAAGTTTTATGAAAATCCGAAGAAGCGTATTTGAGTTATGGCGCGTACAGACGGACGGCCGGACAGACGGACAGACATTTTTCGTCCCTACACGCAATCTCATAAAGTACCATACTGGCACTTAATAATAATCAGCATAGCTTGAATCGGTAGTTTCCTACAGCGGGAAGTGCCTGGGGGAATGGAAGTGTTGTAACAAAAATAGCAATATTACTAGTAATAGTAATAATAATAATAAGTTAATAATAATAATAATTTAAAGTCAACTTATGAATCTATAAGTTGTACGCGCATAAAATTATAGAACGTTTTGTATCGTAAAAAATATTTCTTCAAAAGTTTTATTCTCGTGATTCGAATCTCTCTCTCTCTCTCTCTCTCTCTCTCTCTCTCTCTCTCTCTCTTTATTTCTGTCTTTCTTTCTCTCTCTCTCTCTCTCTCTCTCACACACACACACACACCAATCTTTGTATGATCAGTTAATGCGAATACGATTTAGAGACTATACAATTATATCCTTTAATGCAGGTTGCGAAGTTTCTGGTAATCAGATCGCCATTTTCGAAAAGAATTCTAAGGCTGGCGACAAAGATTCGAGTTTGAAAAACTGCTGTCTTATTCACTTTATTTTTTACTTTAGTTTTCACGACAAAAATAAGTTATAATTAAATAGTATATTTGCCACAAGCAGTCAGTTGCTTTTGACATGAACAGGACCACTGAATTTACTAGGAAGGAAAGGGAGAGGTAAAACTAAGGTAAAGAAAGAAAGAAAGAAAGATACGAATTATTCCATACCTTTTATGCCCTCATTTCGTTGGATTTATTATATGGCGATATTTTGGCTACTTATTGCTCTGAAATTGACTACATTGGTATATAAAAACGTGGCTACCCTGCTCCGAAAGGATTTAGTAGCCAGTGGCTGATTTATTAAACCGATCAATTTCCCGGAGTTGATGTAACTTCATATGTGGAATATTAATACCCATTTGGCGTTGTCAAAATTCATTGATTATAAACCGTTCGGTTTTACGAGAGTAATTTAGTGAATTAAGTGGCTACCCTGCTCCGAAAGGATTTAGTAGCCAGTGGCTGATTTATTAAACCGATCAATTTCCCGGAGTTGATGTAACTTCATATGTGGAATATTAATACCCATTTGGCGTTGTCAAAATTCATTGATTATAAACCGTTCGGTTTTACGAGAGTAATTTAGTGAATTAAACACGTTTAAAACATTCAACATAAAGAAAATTGAATACTTAAGAACATTTATAACAGATAAAGTAAGGTGCAACTGATCTTCACTCACGATCCTCTCACTCAAGTATAAGTTTAAAAGACATAAGAGAGCATTATTCTAGTTTATCTATCAAATCCAAAAGTACCGTATTTTACGGACCATAAGACGCACTTTTTTACTTTGAAAACAGAGCCTTGAAAGTTGGGTGCGTCTAATGGTCTGAAGTACATTAAAAGTATTAAAATTATGGTAAATATTGCCAGAATACCATAGTTATAAACAAGGTGTTTTAAACGATAAGACTTACAAATTTTGGCAGAGCACTTGTCACAATCGTAAAATGAGTGTATACAATGTGAAAAGAAAGGAATGTTGAGTTCTTTTATACGAAAGGAGTTGTGTCTGCCTCTGCCGGGTGGTTTAAATGAAGGCAATGACCTCTAAACAGCACTTGTCCCATTACACTTACCGTATGTTGAATTAAGGATTAGAGGATGTGAAAGTATTTTCAGTCTTTCATGAGAAATCAGTTCAGTTGTTAAAATTTACGCGATGATACCTGTTCAGAAGAGATTTTTGTACAACTCAGGTTTTAAGTTAGAAGTGAGGTACACTGATTCCATTGTAGTAGTTTAGTATTGTTCATGACCCCTGCGGTGGCTTACTGAATGCAACCCGCAATACAGGGGCAGCCACCGTGTATTGCAGGGGCAGACCCCTGCAATACAAGGTGGCGGCGTAGGGGAAGGTGGCGCGTAGGGGAAGGTGGCTTAGTGGAGGGGAAGGTGGGGTCCTCAACTACCGGCCCCCCAGGTCAGCCAGTGGTTAGTCTCCCCACCCACTGCCCTTTGGTCACCTGGGTGCTAGCATGCTTATTGATCATAGCTATGGTTGCAAGCAGCCTTTGCGCCACCAGTGTAGAACAACGGCCTAATTATTGGTAATATTGGGAATATTGGTAATTATGAGCTTGCGCCCTTATCGCACATAGTTCTTTTATCTATCTGGGTGCTAGCGCCTTTTGCTCCGCCTGTGTGTGTAGAACAAAGGCCTAAGTGTTTAATTATTGGTAATATTGGGAATATTGGTAATTATGAGCTTGCGCCCTTATCGCACATAGTTCTTTTATCTATCTGGATGCTAGCGCCTTTTGCTCCGCCTGTGTGTGTAGAACAAAGGCCTAAGTGTTTAATTATTGGTAATATTGGGAGTATTGGTAAATATTTTGTGGGCTTGGTAAATATTTGTGAGTTTGTAATATTGCGGCTTGCATGTCTTAGCATTGGTCCAGACGGGATGCAGCTGCGCGTACTAGAATAGCCCAGCTCACGGCGTGTGGGGGGTCTTGCTGTCTCGCATCTCTGCATCTCAAAATAACACAGCCTAGCGCGTGGGGTCCAAGCGTGCACGTTGTACTCTAGCGTATGCCAATGTTGCTACACATGTGATATAATATTATTGCGTATCTTAGCTAGAGTACGGCAGCCACGCATACGAAAATAACACACAGCTTACCGCAGCATATGATCCCACCGTACCGACGCGTGGTGACCGTGGCCCATAGCGTGAGCCGATATAAATACACATGCTGCAGACGATTTCGCTCATTCAACGGATAGCAGCCGACATGGAAGGTACTACTACTGCGTTCTTCAAGTGCTCAGAGTGCGATGCCAAGTATAGGCATAAACAAGACCTGAACCGGCACGTGAGGCAAAGGCATACACAAAGCCATTTCTCCTGTGTTTCGTGTGGGGCTTCATTTACCCGTCGCGATGTATTGACCAGACATGTGCGGGAAGCACACTCTAACAGTCAACTAGTCTGTGTTAAATGTGGAAAAAGTTTCTCCTGTCAACGTTATCTAAACGACCATTTGGAATCTACCCATAATCCAATGAAACCCAACGAAATGTACCGACAACGGGAGATGGCAGTGACACCGACCGCCAGACCATCCGTGATCCGGACAGCTTTGGGCGGCCAAGCCATTGATTACTCGGTACGTGTTATATATATTAAGGTGTTATATAGTAGTGTGTTACTTCCGAGACAACTCGCCTCATTATAAGTTTTTTGTTACAGCCTTTCGCCGTGCCAGATGCAAACACGCAACCCATTGCAGTATCATCTCAGCAAACTGCAGACGGCGGCCAAGGAGTCGCGCCCCATCACATGCCAGATGTTAACGTGCAGACACAAGGATCCGCTTCATCTCGCGCGGTGACAGATATCGGCAGCCGTTATAATGTGGGGGGAGCTCTCACCGCTCACGGCAGCCAAGCAGTCTCGCAGTCAGTCAACAGACATGGGGCCGCTACTCAGTCTGATGTGAGTAGCTTACTACAATCACATGTTTTTTACGCTAATGTTTACATGGTTTTTCTATATGTTATGCTAATGTATACATTGTATTAATTCTTACAGAATGATTTTCGCAAAGTGGACTCAGCCTTCAGATCGAGAATCGCTACATATGCAGCAACCAATATCCCGCAAGGGGACCTGGAGAGCGGCCTAGCAGCCTACAAACCCAAGATGGAGGCACTGGTGAGGGACTCTATCCAACAATTTAAGTCTGTAAAATTCAATCTTTTTGTGGAATGCGGTTTTGAGAACTTGGAAGGAAAATCCACTCTACGTAATTTCAAATCAAAAAACGAGGTAGCTGTTGTAACGACCAACCTATCAGAACTGTTAGATAGACAAATAGAGAAAATTCAACAGGAATATCAAGACGTAGCCTTACGAGGGTCTGGGTTCATGTTCAAATCCGTACATAAAATTGAATTACGCGTCAACCATTATAAACCTTTTGTGGGTAGGAAATTCATGCTCCTACCCGAACGATTTAGGCATTTAAAATCTCTAGTGAACATTGACAACCATGACGATTATTGTTTCAAGTACTGCATCTTGGCAAAATTTATAGAGGTAGGTAATGACTTATGGGCTAGCTATCTCGGGAACCAAGAATTATCTGACAGATACGACTGGAGCTGTGTAAAATTCCCGGTAGCATTACACGACATCGACAAGTTTTCAAAAATGAATAACATATCGATCAATGTGTTTGGTTTAGACGAGCGGGATGAAGTTGTACCATTCAAAATTGCTGATAAGGAGTTGGACGACCATAGAGACTTGCTCTTTGTCTGCGATGAAGTAAATTCACATTATGTCTTAATTTCTGATTTCGACGCATTCATTAGGCCTTTTGTAACAGCTAACCATCTTCAAGTCAGAGTGTGCAAACGATGTTTTACGCACTTCCAGTCGTATGAAGGTGAGTCAGCCGACCAGAGACTTGAGGCTCATTTGGCTGTATGTAATTCGTTCTCACCCGTCAGGTGTGAATTTCCTAAACGCCTGGAAGTATGTTTCACTAAGCATGAGTATTCGCAGAAGATTAGGTTTGTGATCTATGCGGATTTTGAGTGCTTATTGGAGCCTATTGCCGGATGTCAAAATGAACCTACAAAATCCTGGACTCAAAATTATCAAAAACATACACCTTTCAGTTACGCCTATTTTATTAAGGACTTGGAAGGTGAACATTCGAATCTGCGGCTATACAGAGGACCCGAGGCAGGAGCCCATTTTATGAGTTCTCTTGTAAAAGACGTAAAGTCCATAGATGCGATTTTAAACTGTGAAATAAAACCCATGATCCCTCTCACGGCAGAACAGAACAACCAGTATATGACCAGCACCATCTGCCATATCTGTAAACAAGGTAACTTTACCGATGAAAATTACAAAGTCAGGGACCACTGTCATGTCAGCGGGCGATTCAGAGGGGCCGCTCACAGGAACTGTAATCTGAATTACAGAAACCAGACATTCGTCCCTGTCGTGTTGCATAACCTCTCCAATTACGATGCTCATTTCATTGTGAAAGAGTTAGGCTTCGACAAGAATAGAATTAACGTCATTTGCAACTCTCAAGAGAAATACATTACATTTTCTAAATTTATTCCCTCCTCTTATTTGAAGCGGGGAGGTATGGAGTTGCGGTTTATAGATTCTTTCCGTTTCATGGCCAGTAGCTTGGAGAAGCTAGCAGACAATCTACCCAAGCAGAAATTTATAGAAACCAGAAATTCGTTTGGCGACAAAACCGATTTGGTATGTCGAAAGGGGGTCTTCCCCTACGACTATGTGTCGTCCTACGAAGTTCTTGATGAGACAAAATTACCGCCTAAAGAGGCGTTTTACAACAAACTCAGCAATGCGGGTGTCTCAGATCGAGACTACTCTCATGCTGTTAATGTCTGGAATTCATTTTCGGTCAAGTCTTTAGGGGAATATTCAGACTTATATTTGAAATCTGATGTCTTGATCTTAACAGACGTTTTCGAGAATTTTAGGCAAATGTGCCATGACACCTATGGGCTAGATTGTCTCTACTATTCAACTGCTCCCGGATTCGCTTATGCATCCATGCTAAAGTTCACAGAGGTAAAATTACAGCTGTTGACCGATATGGACATGGTGCAGATGTTTGAGCGTGGAATAAGAGGTGGAATTTGTCAGTGTGTAACGAGACACGCTGCGGCAAATATCCCTTGTTCCGCCGACTACAACGCATCAAGGTCGAGCTCTCACCTTTACTACGTCGACGCCAATAACCTTTATGGTTACGCAATGTCTCAAGCGTTACCTACTGGTAATTTTCGTTGGCTCGAGAAAGATGAGATAGCGTCCTTTGACGTCATGTCCATACCGAGCAATTGTAAATTGGGATATGTCCTTGAGGTAGACATTGAGTATCCAGATCACCTCCACGACGCTCACACAGATCTGCCCTTCTGTGCAGAAATGAAATGTCCTCCTGGAAGTAATTTCAAGAAACTTTTGACCACGCTTGAAAGTAAACAAAATTACATTGTACACTATACCGTGCTTAAACAAGCATTACAACACGGATTGAGGTTATCCAAGATCCATAGAATTATTGAATTTCAACAAAGCTGCTGGTTGAAACCTTACATTGACTTTAATACGGTCAAGCGTAGGGCTGCAGCCAACAACTTTGAAAAAGACTTTTTTAAACTGATGAACAACGCCGTTTTTGGCAAGACAATGGAAAATGTGCGGAAAAGGATAAATTTCAGGCTTGTTTCAGATCAAAATTTAATGAGAAAGCTGGTGGCTAAGCCAAACTTTTTAGATAGGACCATCTATAGCGAAAACTTGGTCGGTGTCCACCTTGCTAAAACTAGCTTGGTGTTTGACAAAGCAATCTATGTCGGTATGTCTATATTAGAATTATCCAAAGTCAGAATGTATGACTTTCACTATGATACCATGCGAAAGTATTTCGAAAACAAAATTAAGCTCACATATATGGATACTGATAGCTTCATATACAAGATCGAAACGGATGACCTCTTCCGTGACATGATGCATTTCCGAGATGAGCTGGATACTAGCGTCTACCCACCCGAACATCCCTTGTATTCCCCCCAAAACAAGGCGGTGGTGGGTAAATTCAAGGATGAAGGTGCTGGTCATACTATAACTGAGTTTGTAGGCCTTAGAGCAAAAATGTACGCCATAAGGTTTAACGATATGGACATAAAGAAATTGAAAGGCATTAGGAAAAATGTTATTGACAAAGATGTCAACTTTGAAGATTATGTTGGCTGTCTTCAGAGCGGACAATCAACATTCTCGGTAAATAGATCCATCAGATCGTTTAAACATAACGTGTTCTCGATTGCTATGAACAAAGTCACTTTATCTAGCAACGATGACAAGCGTTACATATTACCTAATGGCGTGGATACTCTTGCTCACGGGCATTACAAAATCAGGGTTGCTGATGTTGATGAGGAACCCCCAGCTAAAAGATGTAAAGTGTAAAAATGTATATATATATTGTCAGAGTCCTATATGTAAATAAAAAATGTTTTATGCTATGTATTATGCTATATGTCTTGTGTGTGTAAATAAAAATGAAATATGCTATGTGTCTTGTGTTTAATGCTGTGTGTCCTGTGTGTATTATGCTATGTGTTGTAAGGCAAAGGAATGGAAAAAAATGAATTATGCTGTATGTTGTAAGGTAAAGGAATGGAAATAAAAACACATGACTATACTTGAGTCTTTAATGAAGTAAAAAAATACAAGTGTTCCTTCCTCCTCCTGCTCCACCACTCCACTGTTAAGACTCTGTTCATTCTATATAATTTCTATCCCTCAATTCCATTATGATTTCCTGTATTTCCTTGTGGTGATGTAGTGTGGTAGCAGACGAGGACATGAGAAGCTTTAGTCTGTCAACGAGCTGGTTGGGGTCGAAGTCTATTTTGTGATTCGCATGTAAGTCCTTCCACATGCCTCCACGGTGTGACAAAACCTCATCGGAGGAGTCCTCCTCTTCCGAAAATGAGTTTGAATATTGTTCCTCCTCTTCTTCTTCCAGAAATAATTTTTTATTAACATGACACGTATTGATGGGGTCAGCCTGCTGATGAGTGTTCGTATCCGAGAGAAGATATCGATTGGAGATGAATTTCTGTCTGTCTTGACAAATTGGGCACTTGGATAAATAAAGAGAAATCATAGCCTTTGTAACGTTTGCAAATTTTCTGGATAGTTCATTATACATTTTATCGCGACCACCATGTCCTATTGCCGCATGAGCGGTATCAATAACATCGTATATGTCATCAACCGAAAGGTAATATTTTCTATCGTTTTTTGCAACAAGTTTCCTAATTCCTCCTATTTCTACCACATCAAATCTTTTCAATCTTCTTTTTTGTGTAGCCGTCTTCTTTTGTGATTCTTTAGCAGTATCTACCTCCCGCATGAGTGATAAGTAATTTTCCTTTGTTAGAACCTTAAAACGAGTAGATTTTTCACTCTCAGTTCTTAAAAGCTCCCCCACGAAACTCTCTCTCGCCTTTTTACAACTCTCATCCATGATATCGTGAAACGTAGAATGATACCCAGGGATGATGACTTTACTCTACGCCGGTCTATTCTGGACTGGTGTAAAACATGTCTGGGCTCACTTATTTATAGGTAAAATTAATCTGGACCGGTTAATATGAGTCTGTAGCTGGTCAATATCGATCTTGACCAGTCAAGATCGATCTTGACCGGTCAAGATCGATCTTGACCGGTCAAGATCGATCTGGACTGGTCACTACTGTTTAACAGTTTCGCTACGCCGGTCTATTCTGGACTGGTGTAAAACATGTCTGGGCTCACTTATTTATAGGTAAAATTAATCTGGACCGGTTAATATGAGTCTGTAGCTGGTCAATATCGATCTTGACCAGTCAAGATCGATCTTGACCGGTCAAGATCGATCTGGACTGGTCACTACTGTTTAACAGTTTCGCTACGCCGGTCTATTCTGGACTGGTGTAAAACTTGTCTGGGCTCACTTATTTATAGGTAAAATTAATCTGGATCGGTTAATATGAGTCTGTAGCTGGTCAAGATCGATCTGGACTGGATAATATCGATCTGGGGTTGGTCACTACTGATTAACAGTTTCGAATGGGTCTAGGTCTCGGTCTTATGTATTTACCGTATCGTGCTAGAACTAACAAAAAATTATATAATTTTTAATCACATCTTACACCTCACAACTCACTGACCGCTGGTAGGTCTAGGCCTCGCAAGACATCAAGAACTTCTGCGATGCGTAAAGGAGCACAGTCTTGGAGTGGTCTTGATATGGCAGTCATGATCTTGGATCTAAAGGGTTAGTTGATTTTTTTAGGTTTGCATCTTGTTATATTACCACATACAATTCAGAGGTGGTTTTGTACACCTCATGTTTCTGTGAAATTATATTGCTCTCGATGAAGTATATAGCTATCGTTTTCCAACGGATGAACAATTTATACATGATGAAATGATACAAACAAAGTGGAGTGTGATGAATTTGCATGGCATTTGATGAAGGTTAAAAGATAGCTCCAATGGATATCATTAAATAAGAGCAATTTTTTTGCATATTTCGCCATTTTCAACATTTTTAGGTCATTTTTCAGCATTTTAGGTCATGTTTGAGTGGGGGGTAAAGAGGAGCATTCAGAAAATAGACAACAGAATCTCCGTTCATTTTTTATTCAGGTAAACACCTCAGATTTTCTTCTTTCTAGGGGCAATTTGATGGGCGTATCAGTTCAGAAAGATTTTTTTCGCTAAGTACTGTAGTGTGTTTTATATATTAACCAATTCAATAATAATTGTACATTTATTGACCAATATTTTCACTATTTTATGGTTTATGCCATAATGCCAAATGCCGCAGCTTTAGTACACATCCCATGCATCGTCAGATTGCATCCAAAGTTAACCGTGAACGCTGTAATCCTATAACTTCAGCGGGTTTGCGGCTTTGTGTAATCAACTCTAACACGGACAATGTTAAAAAGTTAGGAATTTTTCTCAGAATACATTAACTGTAGTTGGTTGAAATTCTTACAGAACATTAGGGTTTTCATATCTATGCTTTATTGTAAGAATAATTATTATTTTTTACAGTAGTCTATTTTTCATTATAAAAAGTCATACTAATCACTTAATATCTTCACCACTATATGGCTGCCTGAAAATTTCAGTTTTCTATGTTCAATAGTTTCGCGGAAAAAAAAAAAAAAAAGGTATTGAGATATGGAGCTTTAAAGAAAGATATAGGCCTATCAGTTCTACCATGGCTACCCAGTGTGTTTACTGAGTGATTTTTGTTATAGATGGAATTATTTTGTGGATATTTCGAGTAATGTTAAAATATTTAATCAATATTTTACAATGCTAGGGTGTTTAAAAAGCGGAAGAATGTTACCACAATTAGACCAGAACCAGAAATGTATGTAAACACTAATGTAGACGCTCTGAACAAAAATTAGTTTTTTCAAAGGTGATTGTGAAATATTGTGGAATATTTTTACAGTGGTCACGATATATATATATATATTCGATATAACACCGGGAATGCTTCCTTCACGAAGCCTAGAAACAGAAAAAAAAAAGTATATTTTGACCCATATTCAGCCTTCTGGGTCCCCTTAAATGTGTGCTGTAAAGAAACTTCGTGTAAGATGAAGATTGCAATGTCTCGCGTTGAATTGTATGCTTGCGGGTGGGGTGAGTTATATGAATCCAGATGTGTGGAGTGACAGCTGTTACAGTGACGCAGATGATGTATCCGCTAAGAAAGGATGTTTTTTTTTTATAAATCACGCAGTGACATATGTAAGGTGAATTACATCTTAATTCTCGTATAAGCTTTGAAAAACCCTACTGCGATGATATAATCATACGCATCGTGTGGCTATTCATGGTAATATGTTGCAATCAATCAATACGCATAATTACGCATAATTTTTTGTGTATTTTCAAGGTCTGGATCTCTCGTTATACTACCCCGTTTTGAAATTAATACACCAAACATAATGGTTCGCAAAGATTGATGATTTTTCATACTTATATATTCGATAATAGCCTTGTGACTCAAAGAGGCGGATGCATCACATGGTCTCAAAGTATAAGTGAAACGATATGAATTTGTATAAAGAAGAACGTCTACATGTGTATGTGATTCTCTCTCCATCTCGCTCACAAATGGCAATCTATATTAATAAAAGGATGTGTTTGTCTGTCCACGATGCCCAGCGAAATCTACTGAACGCAGAGATCTGAAATTTTAAACATAGATGGGCTGAAAGCACATCGAAGCTGGATTTTTAATTTTATCTCTCGTTCGTGAGTTGTGATTTTAGCGTTTTAGAAGCATCAGATTTCAGTAATACATTTCAATTACAGTTGGCTTTGTCTATTTTTGGACATAAAAGCATCGCGATCGCTAGAATGTTGTAAGCCCACGCTGGTCGATTCATTTGTTTATAATGTCAAGGCACAAAGAAATTTTCAACCTTCACGGAAGAGGGTAGGCCTAAATATGGTTAAACACCGTTCGATTTAAACGAATCTCACTATACAGGGGTTTTCTTGGTCAAGAAACTCGAATCTGAGGTCGCTTTTACCTATCTGATTGTGGTATGTAATTCGTGTGATTTAGGAATTAATAATTATAATTTGAAATAATATCGCTGGCGAAGCCGCGGGCACATGCTAGTCTGTTGTAATGCTTGCATAGATAGGGCTCGGACCTTTAGGTGCTTATAAAACCGAAAATATTAATTTTTTTATGTGGTTAAAAAGGCGAAAATATGAAAATTTACAGAAGTACTCATCTATCTGCTAGCGTAGAACTGTTGCAGCAGATCTTAAGTTGTGCATCTTAAAGCTGCGACGATTTTCACGGAACAGAGAAAAATGTTCGTTCATCATTGCAGGATGTTAATCTTGCATATTTGTAAGAAAATTTAAAGTCGATTTTGATGTACTTCTATAAAAATCCATCCACATTGGAATTATTTACATTCCAGATACTCCTCCACACCCCGTAGTTTAATGTGAAGATGTCTTAAAAAAATATCCGTTGTTTTAATTTTGCCAAAAAAATACAGTAAAATAGCTGGACCTAGGGAAGCGTTCGCACCTCTCCGGTCGGGGACAAAGGATTTTTCCTCGCCTGTGAGACAAATGTAGGCCCAGGCTGTCATTATTATCCTCACCTTGTTCAGAGTGAGTGCATCGGAGGTGGCCCCCCGGCATTGTACTGATAATCCTTCTCTCGCGGCCCCTGTAAAGGTCCTAAGAGTGAGAGGTAAAAACTAAGGTAAAGAGAGAAAAGATATGGTAAATAGAAATTATTATTCTTTCTGCACAACGCAAATTACCTTGCAGACAGAGAATATCTTTCAACTTACACAAAGAAATTACATAATGACAGGAAAAAAATGATGATGATGACGTGGGGGCTGTATGGGAATACTGTGGACAGCCAGTCGGTGAAGAAGATGGTGTGGGGGGCAGTTATATTTAAAGCCTGCCCTATGAATCCAGACAACTGTTTCAGTGACAACTGTTACAGTTACGTCATACCGCTGTGTCTTAATGAAACTGCATGTAGTCTGCATTTAACAAAAAAAAAAAACACAGTCACATATGTATGGTAAATTTCATCTTAATTCTCGTATAAGCTTTGAAAAACCCTACTGCTATGATATAATCATACGCATCGTGTGGATATTCACGGCAATACGCATTAGGCATATCTTTTTTGTGTGGATCTCTCGTTTATATTGTCAAGCAATAAAGAAATTTTCAACCTTCACCGAGGAGGATTATTATGGTCAAACGCTGTTCAATTTAACTCACTATACAGGGGTATTCTGAGGTCTCTTTTACCTATCTAATCATGGCATGTAGTCCACGTGATTTAGGTGTTAACTATTATGCTTTTGAAATAATTATCTCGGGTACATGCTATCTTAAAATAATAAAAGGACGTGTTTGTCTGTCTGTCCGCGATGCCCAGCGAAATCTACTGAACGCAGAGATCTGAAATTTTAAACATAGATGGGCTGAATGCACATCGAAGCTGGATTTTTAATTTTAGCTTTCGTTCGCGAGTTGTGAGTATAGAAACGTGAACTTTTCATAACATAAGTTTTCACAATGTCAAAATCAATTACAGTAGGCTTTGGTTATTTTTTGGACATAATAACTATCGCGATCGCTTGAATGTTGTAAGCCTACGCTGGTCTATCCATTTGTTTATAATGTCAAGGCACAAAGAAATTTTCAACCTAATCGCGAAGAGGATTATATGGTCAAACGTTGTTTTATTTGCGCATCTTAAAGCTGTGACGATTTGAAACATTGCGAGATGTTAAGACCTAATCAACCCTGACTTAACATAACAACACAATGAAAATATGCCGCAATTTTACAAAAACAGTAAATATATATTTCTAAACAAGATATGTGGTAGCTAGCTAAAATATTTATTTTAAAAAAAAAATATCGAAAATATATTTCTTTATGTGATATACAACTCAGTATTTTGAAACCGAAGGTCCCAACCGGAACTTTGACAATGTCCTGAAATCATAAGTATTTACCTAAAAAGTCTGAACCCTATACAACCATTGTCTCATTGATCGTTAAATCACAACCTTTATGAAATTGAATGAAACTATCATTTAGAATGAAAGTTCATGAGATGCAGATGTTGTTTATGACAGACAGAATGTTGACTGCACAATGATAAAAAAAAAGTATACTCGTGCCAAGTACATCTCTAGTGCTATGAGACGTAGTGCAATGGCTGCGTGATCACAACAGCTGCAAGCAGATATGAATGGAATACCCCCCATCCCACAACCACCCCACCTTTATGTTAAACACCAAATTATTATTTTCAATCTGTACTAGATTTAATTTGATTATAAATTCAGCATGAAGTCGCAACGTGGAAGAATCCTCACAGCCTCCTGTAAAAAATAGAAAGAACATGCTTTTGGACTATGACGTATTGTTGGATTTATGGGAGTATGGGTTTTTGGATGAGGATATAACCGACCTTTTTCATTCATAAAAAAATGGAAGAGCTCGGTTTGAAATGATTTTTACACAAGTATTCATTTATATCAAAATTTATTTTTTAATTTACAATGGTGAGTGCCTCATCAATTTCGTTGACCCACTGCTGGACTCTCCCTGCCCTGAATAGATCTATTTTATTCTGAAACACAGGAAAAAAACAAAAAACGTATAAGAATGGTGTAATAACATAGATTGAAGTCGAATAAAAATTTAACTGTATGACTATACGAATGTTATAATCAGGGGCTGGATTCTGATGACCTAAAATTGTTTGAAAAATGACCTATAAAATGACCGTAAAATGACTTAATAATTATTAAAAATGATCTAAAACTGATATTTTATTTATAAAAATTATTATACACTCAAAGCTCTAGACTAGTTTGTGCATAATTGTAAAAACTGTAATGTTGTGAATGTTCTTTTCTCACGGAAGTTTATACTGGCACTGAGTCAAAATTCGGCACTATCTATTGAGGTCTGCCGGATTATATTGTTTTTTTATTGAGGGCAAACAGAAGTTTGCACTCTCAGATCCAAGCAGGTGGCAGACTCTGGTGTCAAGTCAATCTAATAACAATAGTAATATAATACAAAATTTTAGCGTTTCTTTGATTCTCACTTCCGACTGAGACATGTCAACACTTTTCCTTCTTGCATTAAACAGACAACACTTCAAAGACACCACCACTAGCGACGAAAAAAAAAAAAAAATTAATACACACAATGTAAATGCATGAAACTGACTAAATAAGGAGGCAAATGACAAAATAATGACCTAAAATTGAAATAAATGCCCTAAAAAAAATGGCCTAAAACTGATATTTTATTTATAAAAATTATTATACACTCAAAGCTCTAGACTAGTTTGTGCATAATTGTAAAAACTGTAATGTTGTGAATGTTCTTTTCTCACGGAAGTTTATACTGGCACTGAGTCAAAATTCGGCACTATCTATTGAGGTCTGCCGGATTATATTGTTTTTTTATTGAGGGCAAACAGTAGTTTGCACTCTCAGATCCAAGCAGGTGGTAGACTCTGGTGTCAAGTCAATCTAATAACAATGGTAATATAATACAAAAGTTTGGCGTTTCTTTGATTCTCACTTCCGACTGAGACATGTTAACACTTTTCCTTCTTGCATTAAACAGACAACACTTCAAAGACACCACCACTAGCGACGAAAAAAAAAAAAAGTTAATACACACAATGTAAATGCATGAAACTGACTAAATAAGGAGGCAAATGACAAAATAATGACCTAAAATTGAAATAAATGCCCTAAAAATGGCATAAAATGGCAAAAAACGACCAAATAAAAATGCATTTCTATAATCTAGAGGCCATGATTTTTCTACAAGTTGATGCAGCATCAATAAAAAGATGACATGTCATTAGAATCCGGGCCCTGGTTATAATTCACATGGGATGAAATCGCTTAAAATGGTGATTGAACATGTAGAATTTCACACAATTTTTATAATAAAAATGAAGTACATACCTTTAGACACTGGTTTTTGAACGTGGTGCACCACCTGTGGCACCCACGCCCCCAGGCCTCGATGGATGGTGGCCCTGCCGGCTTACAGCATACGGTGACGTGGCGGTCACCGTCACATACCTCCATGTGATGTTGGGAGGGGTGAGACTCCACGTCGTCCAGGTACTGTTTATCACCCCTCCCGCAGGGGTGTACGGGGACAAAGCCCTCCAGGTGATGATCAGAGCTGGTTATGATTTGGTATATTTCGGGGTGCTGCTGGAGCCGCACCTCGTTGCCCAACATATCAAATACGGTGATCTCCATTGCAGTAAGTATCAAGAAATAATAAGCTCGTGCCGTGGAAAAATCTACACTATATATATGGAATCAGTTTACCACACGCTAAGATTCGCACAAATAACCACCAGCTGCATCATTTACGCTTGCGAATAATGTTTTGACTTCACAGGTGGGGGGTATGCCATCAACACATGCAGAACGTTAACATGCCATCGCGTATCTCACAGCTTCACCATCTAGGCCTGATAACAAAAAAAATGGACACGTATTTCAGCTTTCAACTATTTCATCTGTATCGGTCGTATTCTCCACCGACGCCTAAGTAGCGAGGTTTATCCTTCCATTGCTTGAGACGATGACGGCCAGACATGAAGTGGGGGAAAATATTATTATTTAAAATACATAACAGATGTAGGATTCGAACCTGAGGTGTGGGTAAAATATCAATCCCAATAATGGGTTGACTTGGGGTGTTGTGGTGCATGGTACATTAAGGATGCATGCACCCAGGTGCATCTCGGAAATGACCATGAGTTTGAGCATGTGATGAGAAGCCGCGCTGTGAGCTGAGTTAATTTCGTACGAGAGTCTGACATGCGAACATCTGGACCCCCACGCGCCGTGAGCCGGGCTATTCTAGTACGCGCGAGGCTGCAGTCCACATCTGGACCACCCGCTACGATAGCGAGACATGTAATATTACACACTCGCAAATATTACCAATAATTAAACACTTAGGCCTTTGTTCTACACACACAGGCGGAGCAAAAGGCGCTAGCACCCAGATAGATAAAAGAACTATGTGCGATAAGGGCGCAAGCTCATAATTACCAATATTCCCAATATTACCAATAATTAGGCCGTTGTTCTACACTGGTGGCGCAAAGGCTGCTTGCAACCATAGCTATGATCAATAAGCATGCTAGCACCCAGGTGACCAAAGGGCAGTGGGTGGGGAGACTAACCACTGGCTGACCTGGGGGGCCGGTAGTTGAGGACCCCACCTTCCCCTCCACTAAGCCACCTTCCCCTACGCGCCACCTTCCCCTACGCCGCCACCTTGTATTGCAGGGGTCTGCCCCTGCAATACACGGTGGCTGCCCCTGTATTGCGGGTTGCATTCAGTAAGCCACCGCAGGGGTCATGAACAATACTAAACTACTCATTGTACAAGGTTATAATTTGTTTATGCAATGAATTCCCTTTAATATGTTTGGTTTAGAATCACATTAAATTTCTTTTCCTTTAAATTTCCATCCTAAAATCAAGGTGCGTCTTATGGTCCGTAAAATACGGTAACTAGGTGTACAAAACCACTAATGGCTAATATTTCGCATAAATTGGCCTAAATTATATAAAACTGTCCTCCTAACTGAAATGCAAATAAATCACGCCTATTTGTAAGATTTCAACAAGAGGATCTGATAATTTTTATTAAAGGGTGATTTGTTCAAAATTATTTATTCATTAGTAGGTTTTTCGTAAAGTAAAATCAGTTTTATCCACTGCTGCAAGTAATAAGTTGAAATCAGGTGCCCTATGTAATTATATCCACTAGCAGGTGCTCGCCTCTTCGCCCATGATAATTAATTCGAAGATTAAACATTAAGAGCAAAATAATTTTACAAAAATTATGTTTATCAATACTTCTACACGAATCATTCATAAACTAAACGGTTAATAGGCCTAATTACATATAAAAGTCCGGCTTTGGAGTGCATTCCCACGCCGCCCGGGCCTTATAGGACCGCGACCAGTTGGGAGGGGTATTATCTATGGATCACATACATACTTTTTTCACCAGACAAGGATATGGAGGGCCGAGACCACCTCCAAGATCAAGATCAGTAAACTATACAGGTTGCGTATTCCGGGATAGACCAATCGCAGCACTTGAGTGTGTGACGTCACAAGATTCCAGATCTCGCAATTTTCAGATTTTACTCAGTCTAGAAAATCTTACACCGCGTGATTAAACTCGTAACCTTTAATTAACCCGTGGTCGGATTCCTGTGAAATTTATACAGAAATAATCTACACACATCAGCCCTACTGATGGTTAAAACAGAGCCTTAAAAAAGCGGACACAAATGTTTTTATTTCATTTTATAAACATCACCCGTTACACAAAATTCATGGAGGGAGAAGCAAATTTCACTATGTGACAATTTTTTGTATTTTTGTGTCCCGAAAAAACTTCAAGCGAGAAAGTTTTAGTGAAATAATTGAATTTTCATACAAATGAAGTTCCAGCCCCATATCTCGAATGGTTTACGAGTAATTAAGTGGTAATTATTCCATGCGCTTCAGTGTCGGGGTGATTTGTGACGACCGTGAAATGTTCAGGAAGAAGCATATTTGACTATGCGACAATTTTTTTATTTCTGTGACCAGAAAATGATTCAAGCATGTGAGCTTTAGGGAAATATTTGAATTTTATTATACATCAAGTACCACGTTTATATTTTGAATGGTTTACGAGTAATAGAGTGGTAATTACTCAAGGCGATGAAGCTATCGGAACGGTACAGAGGTCTTTTTTATTCTATAAAATAGGCCTACTAGCAATTACGTAAAAAACCTTAAATATTTTAATCGTGGACTCAATAATAAAAGATATTAACTGGCTACTTGTACCCATACTGAAAGATTGACCCGCTGGGGTAAAAGAATGAATTAAACTTTTTCCTAATCTTGTAAATCTGCACTACTGTTATTTAGATATTTGTTGAATTATTTATTTTATTTTTTGATCCTTTGTGCTAGTAACTTTTATTTCTAATTACCTTATCAAATGCCTTATTACTTTAATATCTTGTTACGCCCTTTTCATATTTTAATATAATTTATCAACATGAAAACGTATTACAGTTAAAATTGAATTGCCGAGGCTTTAAGAGCATGCTATCGGGTTATAGTTAGGGCAAGACGATGATACTTTTTAATGAAAAATTCATGGAAAAATCCTTTGAAATATTGTGTGATTTATGTAGAATGCATTGCGAAGCAATTTGTGTCCTTTTTGTTATGTTGAGACGTCGATTTTAAAGATCCTGCGCCTCTTTTCGTTGTGCTGCTCATGAAAGTTTCCCTGCCCTGCAATTCACAAACCATCCCTTAGTTTTTTAGGTCTATATTATCTCTGTCGTCACATAATTTGTATACAGATGTACACTTTTGGCCGTGTTTCACCAATCATTACCTACATAACTTACCCCATATAACCCGGAGAAAATTATTATTAATATAAATGTATTGCTTTGATTACAATATTAACACAAATTAATACTCTACAATAGTCTACGCAATGTAATAATAACATTAGTACTGTACATGTTAATATTGATACATAAAAATTCCCGTAGTTGTTTTCTACCCTTATTATAAGGTACAATTTCTATACAAATATAGGATACATTCTTTAACAAATTTTCATCAAATTATACTAACATAACCTCTAGAATGAGGAATATTTTCTAGGCAACAAAATATTAGAACAAATCACCCTTTAGCTGTTATATAGGCCTACCTGTATTATATAATTTCTATTCAAATCTAGATCCTTTGGGAGATTTTTACAAGATTTTAAAGACAAATGCTGTAGAATCAGAAGAACATTTTAAGTAACTTGAATAACAGAACAGTTCACATCTTAGCTGTTTCTACAATCTACAAAATTACTGTTACACACTGCCACAGCACATATCTGGCCCGGCATAATGGTTCAGTTAATTGCACTTTCTAAAGCACCTTCCATTTGTATTATTAAAAACAGTATGTACTGGTAATATCTATCCTAAAAGACGGCCGAGATCAGTAGGTAGAAGCTTTGTCAGCGGCACCATGCTCTCTCCTGTCGTGCTTGAAGCGCCAAATCATTCTGACACCTTGAAGCGCCAGGAATAATTACCACTCAATTACTCCTAAACCATTCGAGATATGGGGCTGGAACTTCATTTGTATTAAAATTCAATTATTTCACTAAAACTTTCTCGCTTGAAGTTTTTTCGGGACACAAAAATACAAAAAATTGTCGCATAGTGAAATTTGCTTCTCCCTCCATGAATTTTGTGTAACGGGTGATGTTTATAAAATGAAATAAAAACATTTGTGTCCGCTTTTTTAAGGCTCTGTTTTAACCATCAGTAGGGCTGATGTGTGTAGATTATTCCTGTATAAATTTCACAGGAATCCGACCACGGGTTAATTAAAGGTTACGAGTTTAATCACGCGGTGTAAGATTTTCTAGACTGAGAAAAAACTGAAAATTGCGAGATCTGGAATCTTGTGACGTCACACACTCGCCTGCTCGCCGCAACCCCCTGTCCTATAAACTCGCCGGAATACGCT
Source organism: Ectobius pallidus (assembly GCA_964059195.1). Taxonomy (NCBI): domain Eukaryota; kingdom Metazoa; phylum Arthropoda; class Insecta; order Blattodea; family Ectobiidae; genus Ectobius; species Ectobius pallidus. Next base: position 26,485,132 of record CAXKWD010000006.1, on the reverse strand, counting down.
ACCTCTGTAGTTTACAAGCCTTGCTCCAAGATAACACGAATGCATGGGACGAGACACACCATTCAAATGCTCGCCCAATTTGAACAAGGCGAGGATGGGATGAAGTTTAAAGTATAAAGTTTAGACGATAGACAGAAGCAAGTTTGAAGAACACTGAATCTCTTCTCTTCATGCTTCAAAAGTATGTTACACGATCACACCCAAGAAATTAATTTATTAAGAAGAATCAGGACCGGAAATTGATAGCAACACTTCCCATCCCACGTTGTTGAAATAGAGAAGCTGATACAAGTAATAATAACATTTTAACATTTTTAAAAAATGGCAAATGTCGGCCGCGGTGGTCTAGAGGTAGCGTGCCCGCCTCTAGATCCGCAGGGCGCGGGATCAAACCCGGCAACGTCGATGGATTTTTCAGGACGACATAATCCTGGGCACGGAGTCCTCCGGGAGGGACTTTAAGCTGGGGGTCCCGTGTCGTAGATTTACGGCACGTTAAAGAACTCCAAGCCTAAATTAGAGCCTCTGGACAAAATTTATCGGCCCTTTCACGTCCAAGCAATACTTAGTTTCCAGAGGGGGGTTGCGAGGCGATGGGCTTACCACCTGTCCCTCTCTCGGAAAATAAGCATATCAAAATTAGTATAGGTAATGAAACCACCACTTGGAGGCCCCTTCGCCCCACCTGGGGATCATAGGGTACCAGATGCAGATACAGAAATGGCAAATGGCGACGTAAGGCCTAAGCACATATATAATACTTATGTTGAAATGCACTGTATAATTCTATTGACTTACATATACGTATGTAATTCAGGTGTTACATTGTTGTTTGGCTAAAACAAAGACAGAAAGAGACCATGTTTCGTATATATGTATATGATAAATACATATATACATTTTATGTATAATAAACAACGGGAGGGTTTCTGTCACCACAGCATGGAGCGCCCTCAGGTTGCGGATATATTGAATAAGCAGTCGCGGACAGACGACATGAGGTAGCCCTCCAGCTTGAGGGTTTAGCGTGAGGTTAACAACCTCTCTCAGTAAATATATATATATATATATATATATATATAATTAAGAAACGCTTACTTGATTTATGGATCCTGTCAGAGTAAAATTTTCCTGAGGTAAATTAGTCCCTCGTTCGGATCTCCAGGCCTACACTGAGGGAGTCTAAAAATCGTAGGAACTTACTTACTTATTTATTCTGAATGGGAAAGGGAATGATAACCATCAATTACGGACAGAGTTCTTCATTCATAGGAGAATCAATTCAGCCCTTAAGAAAGTAGAACATATTAATGATAGGCTATCTTATGTTATCCGACGACAATGAATTTCCATTCACCAAAAATAAAGACTCCCCTATTAAGCAGATTTTTTATGGTCGATTAATGGTGGGTTCACTGTAAGTGATAAAACTGGAGTTTTTGAAGGCTTCTTAACTATTCTGGTGTACATTCAACCTTAAGAATTCAGATAAAACAAAGACCCCACCCTACGAGTACATGCTGTTTGCTGACCGAGTAAGCAACGCTGCAGGTGTGTATAGTGCATGGCCAGACGGCTTCAAAGGTTTCGGTGTTTCTTTATGTTAATTGATCTGACGAAATCGGTCTTGGGCTTCCGCTTTCCAAAACAAAAGTAACGTTGCAATATTCTCTCATTGTTATCACTGATCTCAGTTCTTCCTTCGCTTTATTCAATTCATACGTGTTATTGTTTACTGTAATTTGATCTTGCAACCGGGCATTTCACTCCACGCGGAGTAGACGAGTAGCTGTCAAAATCACCACAAGACATTCTTAGATTTTGATTGGCTGGGGTAACTAGCTGATTGGTGCGGTAAAAACAAAGAACATGGGTTGAACTGTCGGAAAACTTTTCCTCCTAACGAAAGGAAGCCGCCTGGTCATGCAATGAATAACTGGACTATACAGTAATCGGAACTTCCGTTATGCAATCGGAGTTTTCTGTATGAAATTACGGAACTCCTTCAACAGTATAGCCAGCTAACGGTGAGGTATGCTCCGCCATTAGCGACCGGGAAAATCAAAAGAGGAACGTCTGGCGCAGTGGTAAAATTTTCCATCGCAAAGGAGATTCATTATAGGACATTAAACCCCGCGCTATTTAGTACATTGCTGCTAAACTAATATAATTGTTCCCAACTTCACCTGTCACTGACCTAGAATTTAGCTGTCACTACTTCCTTAATGTGGAAGCTTTTTTATCCTTCCACACCTTTCATAAAACATCGTTACACTATGAAGTCAATGCTTTTGTTGGTAATAATTTTTTAATGTAACTCCTACTAATACTGATTTCATTCGTCACTCTGTATTTACCTTCGTATTAGGGTGTGTTATTTCGTATGGGATTTAAGATTTGAGATTTTCCTGGCGAAGAGTATGAATAAATTTTTCCCGGGTAGACAGCCAGGTTTGAAGATCAAGTGTCTTGATCTTCAAACCTGGCTGTCTACCCGGGAAAAATTTATTCGTATGGGATTACTAAATAACACATTTGCGTGTCGTGTCGTATCGTTTATATTCCATAGACTAGGCCTACTCGACCATCTACTGAGTTCAATCGGCACACAGTCATGTTTGTAATATTGCGACATTGTAGACTTGGTCCCACTCGGTAGGGCTCGGCTGAGACGGCGGTCACCTTATTCTCAAGTTTAGCGGAAATGACTAAACAAACGTATAAGTTAATTGGCGTTTTCAATTATACGAAGTAACCCTGGTGCACATTAGCTTGAATAATCGAGATTATACTGTATTCTCAATCAAACTACATTTTGTAGTACATTTCGCAGGAGCAGTCAACGAACTTCATCAAGTTAAGTAAAATGTTCACCTTCTCGAAACGATACTGAATTTCTGCAGGTGTATGAATTCAGAGTAATAGCGTTTTTCTTTTCTTTTCTTTTTAGTTGCTGGTAAGTATCCTAAGAAATTTCACTAATCTGTCGCCATATTATAGACGAAAAGTGAGAAAATTATATTTATTCACCAGCTGTTCATGAATTAAAAAAAACGCATATGATTCAGTTAGGCGAGACAAATTGTACAGTATCGTCATTGGGATACCAAAGAAGCTGATCAACATGTGTCTAAATGAAACCTACAATACAAGTAGGAAAACTTATATCAGGTAGGTTTGCCATTAAAAGTGGCTTGAAGCACGGAGCTGCATTATTCTTTTCTTTTAAAATTTTGTTTATAAAAAATATATGCCATTAGGATACTTCAGAAAAACGAAGGAAGTATAGAATTAAATGTCAATCGCGCGATTTTAGATTATAATAATATAATAATAATTTATTGCTACAAATTACAGTGTACAATGTATACAAATGTGAATTCGAACGCCACCCGAAGAATCTAAGCTTGTGCTCGGTAAACCGGATAAAGCATTCGAACAAGTGGAGAAATTAAAATATCTTGGAGAAATAATTACAGATACAAGAAATATTTAGAAAGAAGTTAAGTGTCGACTAAAATCAAGAAGTGCTTGCTTTATGCAATTCAAATACTTTTGTCTTCTCGTCTTCTGTCCAGAAATCTAAACATAAAAATTGTTGATACAATTATCCTGCCAATTGTAGTATGTTCGCCGCCGTGGATGAGTTGGCGGCCCGGGTTCGATTCCCGGCCGGGTCGGTAAAGTTTCCTTCCTCGGTCAGGAGGGTGTTAATCCCCATTCGGTAAAGGATCTGTACACCCTACGCGGTATCATCCGGCCTCGGTCCCCTCGGTCGGGTCGTGGGCCTCCCCCCCCCCATGGCAGGACCGGCCTCCGGGCCGAACGCATCTTCATCATCATTTAAGGAGTCTATTAGCAAACCCGGGAATCTCTACTTGTATATGTTTTGAGGTATTTAACAAAAACTGATTTTATTGTTATGCAATGCTTGGTCCGATCTGGACAAAAGGTCCTTGAATCTTACAAAGAATTGAGGGGGTCAGCGCAACAGTAGTCCAACCCCTCCGACATGGAAAATTAGTTAGTGATGCTATTTGTGTGGCTTGGAGGTAAACTTTATTCTTATATAGAGGTTGGACAAATTAAGTTTGCTGTAGGTAGTTTTGAAGTCAATAATCTGTTCCCTGAAACAGAATTCCTCTTGTGTAAGGGCAACCAAAAATTTTGAAAAAAAGATAAATAAATCCAAAGAAACTAGAGACTATTAACGGTCTTCAGAAATATGTACCGTTCATTTATAATTAATTTCATGATAATCTGATTTGTGTAAATGAGGTAAGTGTTGAAGAAACTGGGGAGAATGGTAGTGAGCTTTTTCATTTATTTCATCGTGTGTAGAACTGAATAATCATTGGAATTTATAAATAAAATGAATACAACTCCTTTCCTCTTAAAATAATGTTTTAATGCATGTAAAAATCCAATATTTATTGAAATAATTTTTTTCTCCTCTGTCAAGTTGAAATAAATGTCAGTGCAACAGTGGTCTAACCAAGAAAACAGAGTTGCAGCGTCTCATAAAATTGATAATATCTCTGAACACTCTGAACAGTAGACTATGTAACATTGCAGTTAAGTTTACCAAGCATCATAGAACACTTCACTACCAATAAAACTGCATTTTTCAAATTGTACGAAAAACTACAATGTAGAACTTGAACTTGCTTTTTTTCTCTAAACTATAAAAAGGTGGGATAGACCACCGTTGCGCTGACCCCCTCAATTGTAAGAACATGTTCAGAATTACAGGCAAAAACATTTCACAGTGTGCATGAAAATTATGTTAAAAGTATGGAGATTGCGATGTATGCCATTAAAGGATGGAGATTTCCAAGTATGCTATGAAGGGAAAAATTTAAATATTTATGTTCAATTATAGTTACATATTTTAACCCTTTCAAACGTTTAACTATTTCTACCACTAAGTCATTTAATTCTTCTACTCTGCTGCATATTTCACCATCACAATAACTAGTCGCCCTTTCTTCACCTGCTGAAAACAGTATGGTTGGATCTTAGGCTGGTTATGGTGTACCATTCTTCATAATGCTTGGCTAGTAAATTTTTTACATCAGTCTTCTTTGTTTCTTTAACAACAATCCCTTTTTTTAATTATTTGAAGAACTAGCGTGTTCATTCCTTTGTTTTTCTTATTGACAGCAGCAAATGTACATACATCTACTTAATAGTGTGGTTCACCTCTTACTAACGCACTAATTCCAGATTTTGTTTTCTTTATGTAAAATCTCTTGAATTAGAGAATTGGAAGTGTTATGATCCTGTTTCCTTAAAATTGTCATGAATAACACTTTTCCAATCGTAAACTGTGCATTGTTCTCCCATTTCTATAACAGTAGCGAGCTCTCTAATAATTTGTAAGTATTCTTCTATATTTACAATTACTTCATGCTTTCTGATTTCTTTTTCAATATTTCCGAAAACTGTATCTGGTGGAACGAAGCTATGACCTACTACGGGATAAATCAGCTCCAGCGTTTAGAATAGATGTTAGGTGAATTACATTGCAACCAACGGGTACACATGCCAATCATTGTAGAGTTCTTACTTTGCCCGCCACATCCGTTTGCAAATAAGAGCATTTTATTGGCTCTTGAGAAGTTTGTTTTGTTCAGCCTATCATAAACTGCTGATGCCACTTCATTTGAACCCTTGCCTAGCTGATCTTCAGTCCAGCAATATTAAAAAAAGAAAAAAAAAGTCTTTACTGAGATAAGTTTTGGAAGTCCCCTCAACAATGGTAAAATAATTGTACAGATGGAGCTGCCTGCTGTAATAGGCACTTTGATCAGGGACCTTGTACCGACATTGAGAATTTTTGCTTGGTATGGTGTGATAATTATTATTGGACTATCTAAATATGTCGGTACTAAGGAAACTCCACCAAGGAGATACTGCAATATGGAAAATTCAGGAAGCATAAGCGAGGACCTATCCAAAGGTAGTAGAAAGGAACTGCTTCTGAGTGGACGGTGGCCATTGTGGGATAACGCCAAAAGACATAAGGACAAACAATTTCCTCAACAGTGGTAACAATAAATGTATTTTCAATATAGCTCACAATATAATAAATATATATAGTAACAATAAACTTTAACTTCTTTCAAAACGTTTCCTTATCAAACATCCAAAGGTATACAGATATTCATTAAATAGATCCAATATAATATCCCCTAACAAATTCCTAATACAAGGTACTTCTTTGGATTTAAGCAAATCAGAAACTGGTTCCACATAATTCCAATACGCTCGTTAAGTGACGACTGGTAGCACAACTTCAATTATGATCCAATAAGAACCCTAGTACTGTAATCCATATGCCATACCAAATAAATAATTACAGTATTACAATACATTCAAAGCTTTATGATTAATCCTTAAGGACCTCTTTGGTTCAAGAGCAATTAATTAGTTGAGTAAACAGAGATGCTATACCAATAATGAGAGCTCCAAAATGGCATAATAATTCGGCTTGAAGAGCCAGAACAACCATATAATAATCAACTTATTGAAAAGTTTGCAATGCAAGAAATCCCACGAATTATCTATAGTCATCTAAGCTTATACCTGAGTCTCTACATTAAATCATCAAAAGGTTAACTATCCCCTAAAGTGATAAGCATATGGAATAATATCAGAATACAGTTAGCCTCCGACAAATCTTGCACTAAAATAAAAAATAGAGTGTACCTAAGCACACCGTAATTATGCTAAATCATCCGTAACCTAAATTGCCCTAAGAAATACCAAGTGCTCTTAGTATAGAATGAGTGGAGAATACTTCTATACGTAATGATATAGTATATAATGGATATACGAAAATACCAGATAAGAAAAGTCAGGTAATAGCCCTTACGTGGCGTTTAGATATACTTTAACTAATCAAGGTACAAATGAAACTTGCTACGAAAACGTAGAGAAATATATATATCCAAGTAATGAACTAGAAGTAGATAGGGAAAGCTTTGGTAATGGTCAGAAAAGTACATTAAATATCAAGGTCCAAAATATAAGTGGCTATAGTTCCTTTTTCTTTTTTTTTACACTAGAAATGCTTCAGATAATCGAATTCAAAGTGAAACAAGATAGACTAATAAGCCAGCGAAGCAACAACTTTAGTTTCATGTAATCCAGAGCTAAATATTAATACAGGGTAAGGCCGACCATAATTCTTCAAGCCGAAGAAGTCTTTCAATACTTAAGTTTACTCTGGAGAGTATAGTAAATAATGGAATATTAGGGCCCATAAAAGTGAACTCTAATTTAGAATAATTCAATGCTTGAACATGAATACAAAGTAGGGAAAGCTACAATTCTTCAGACTAAAGAAGTTTTTTTTTTAAATAATTAATATTCAGTCAGAAATATTATCTTAAATACTAGAATATTAAGTTAAGTAAATGTAACTTTGATTTAATATATGCTTGGATATTTATGCAGAGTAAGACAAGCCACACTTCTTTAGGCTATAGAAGTCTTTCAAATAATTAATATGTAGTCAAAAATATTATCTTGAATACTAGAATATTAAGTTAAGTAAATGTAACGTTGATTTAATATATGCTTGGATATTTATGCAGAGTAAGACAAGCCACACTTCTTTAGGCTATAGAAGTCTTTCAAATAATTAATATGTAGTCAAAAATATTACCTTGAATACTAGAATATTAAGTTAAGTAAATGTAACGTTGATTTAATATATGCTTGGATATTTATGCAGAGTAAGACAAGCCACACTTCTTTAGGCTATAGAAGTCTTTCAAATAATTAATATGTAGTCAAAAATATTACCTTGAATACTAGAATATTAAGTTAAGTAAATGTAACTTTGATTTAATATATGCTTGGATATTTATGCAGAGTAAGACAAGCCACACTTCTTTAGGCTATAGAAGTTTTTCAAATAATTAATATGTAGTCAAAAATATTATCTTGAATACTAGAATATTAAGTTAAGTAAATGTAACTTTGATTTAATATATGCTTGGATATTTATGCAGAGTAAGACAAGCCACACTTCTTTAGGCTATAGAAGTCTTTTAAATAATTATTATCTAGACAGGAATATTATCTTGAATACTAGAATATTAAATTAAGAAAATGTAACTTTGATTTAATATATGCTTTACTATTTATGCAGAGTAAGACAAGCCACACTTCTTTAGGCTATAGAAGTCTTTTAAATAATTAATATCTAATCAGAAATATTACCTTGAATAACTGAATATTAAGGTAAGTAAATGTAACTTTGAATTAATATAATGCTTGAATATTTACTCAGAGTAAGAAAAGCCAGACTTCCACGTATACACATCAGTAAAAATAAACCTGAACACTGAATGTGTTACGTAAGAAATGCAAGACTACCAAGGCAAGGGAGTTCATGACCTCAAGAAGAATGACAAGGACGACTCTGAATGCAAGATTACGTGAAGTTAACATACGAAATATACTTGGACTACAATAGGCTCAATCCTTACTGAAATACATAAATGTCACTATATTTATCACTCATTCCTAATTCTCATAGTTTAGAAGGTTTCAGCTTATATATGTTAAATGATGATTTAGCATAAATACCAGCCATGGAACCAGTTCTGCAAAAATTTCATTACTCGTAACTACAGCATATTCGCATCAGATTGCTTATGCATCAACTTATTTATTGCTTAGTCTGAACATAGTTAAATATATTGGTGTCTTGGTTACACAGTCTATATCAGTTACATAGAATGAGGACATACCCGGCAAAGAATGCAAAAATGGGTAACTTCAAATCACTCATAGTTTCCGTTGAAACCATAACTACAGAATTTCATACAACATTAAAAGCAATCTATATCTTCCGTAGAGAATTTATCAGCGAAGCTAGAATTTACTATATGAAGAAAACCATGACCAAAAACTCACCCCAGAAATTCCCTGGCGAATCGGAGAGTGGAGAATATCGTTGCAAAAACACTACATGTTCACTACACTGCATTCAACAACTGCCGACCTCCATTATACTCAACCCCCGAGGAAAACTACGGCGCGATAGCCACGCCACCAAACGGGAGAAATCATAAGCTTGAAGGCTAACGTCATAGGAAAGTACTACTGAATACAATTTTCTTACTAAAGCTAATAAATTGAACTCTTTAATAAAACCGGAAGTGACTATTAAATGGATAATAGAATTTTAGCGCGACAACAACATTACAAATCCTCCCTCTTCTGGCCGGAAGAAACTGGCTCAGTTTACCCAAAGACACCTTATAATAATTATAAACCTTCAGTCTAAACCCTTTTTTATATAATCTAAACAACATCATTCACACACCATGGATGTTCATATCAGTACTCACACTTAAAGCTAAGCACCCTTATTATGCAAAAGACTTGATGAGCATCCCCATAGACAACTGTTAAATTACTAGCAAACATTTTTCCTCATACACATATAATTTACATTTACACAAAACATATAGAATAAAATATGGATCTGCCAACATTAATTAAACTCTAAACACAAGAATACTAGAGCATATGATAGTTAAAAAATAAAAAATATTACAAGTGAGAGATTCAATATGAAGCTATAATATCTCCGGCAGAAAAGATGAATTCAGGAAAAGTCTATGTCTTAGAGATAGTTTGTGAAGTTTAACTTGATATATATATTAATAACAAGATGAAATGTCTTCATTTATACTTCAGAGACATGATAACACCTTACACCAGAGTGAGCAAGTGTCCCCACTACAAAGATATGTAAACAGGCGCGTGTCCATTCTACAGCACAAATATAACGCACCAAAATAGTTGACAGGAATGATTAATTTCCCTTGTTTTTAGAAAAATAGCTCTTTGGCCAAGTCCAAAATTTAAATAACTGTTCATTGGTTTAGAAGAATGGCTCTTTGGCCAAGTCCAAAAATTTGATTAATTTTTCAAAGTTCCTTTTTTTTTATTAGAAGTGCACTCCATAGACAATTTTGTTGAATGAGATCTTGCAATTACTACAAGAGTAACAATGTCAAAGTTAATTAAGTACAGGCGCTGAGATGTAAGATATTTATCTGAAGGTAGATACTAGAAATGTCTTGATTTCACCTCTACACAACAATGCTAGAGATATCTAGATTTATCTGCAGACGGAAATTAGAGATATCTTGCTTTTATCTCTACACCATACTAGAGATATCTTGCTTTATCTCCACAACAATGCTAGAGATGTCTTGCTTTTATCTTTAGAACAGCTGACGCAGGATGCTGGATACGGAGCAGCCACAAGGAAGAATGGGCCACACAAGAGGAGAGAGCCATCCGGCCACACACAATGGCAAAATCAAGTCCGAGAGGCCTTCTCGGTGATGGTCTCTGTACCATCCAGACAGGCGTGGGTACCTCACGCCCGAGCGGAAGAAGCAGGCTCCACACTCCAACAACACTGAAACAGAATCCACCAGCGCACAGTATCTTTCTTATCAGAAAAAGGGGGGGGACACACAGTATGAGTTGCTCTTCCCACATATTTCCACTGACGTGTTATTATTTTTTTTTTTTTGTTTTGCACGTAGTCCTTTACGATAGTTTGCTATAGATTTTTTAGTCCAAATTTTAACTTAGGCTCACACGGTATATACATGTCTCTTTTCACTTTCCTTTAGTGATAATTTTACATCTTTCCTTTTTATTAACACTTAGTCCTTTATCTTAGGTTTTTTTTTTTTACTAGAGTTCTTGTCCAAATTTTAACTCAGCTTCAAAATGTGCGTAACAAATATCGCAGAAGTTGTCCTAGATAACTTTTTTTTTTTCGATTTATTAAATGTACTGGATCTTCTTGGTTAGTAGAAAATGCTCATTGGCAATATTAAATGTCTCCAATATTCCAAAAAATTCTATCCTTTTTCTTCTTTTTTTTTTACAGTTTACATAAAAATTACATAATATTCTTTTTTTTGTAAGGGTTTCTCTACTTTAATTTTATTATTCCATTTTCCTTTCAAGATCTCTTTTTCCTTTTTTTTTGTTGTTTTACATCTAATATTAACATTTGAATATACATATATGGGCAGATCCACAGAGTAGTTGTTGAATGCAGAGAAAAAAAATTAGGCATAGCAATTGCCCTTACATAAACAAAATACTCCAGAAGGGAGCTAAGATTCGCAGCCCAGGGAATATCGATGAGTGAAAGGTCATGGTTAAAGAAAACAATGCAAAAAACTTTACCATAATTAATGGGGGCATCTCACACTTAAATAGACAAGATCCAAGACACCACAAAGAAATATACATATATTAAAAACACTCAAATCCAAAGAAATAGCTCTATCTCACTGAATTAATTTCCCACAGCCAGGTCAGCGTCAGCACCTGAAAGGGGAAGGTTAAACATTTTCAACTGCGTCACATGGCATCTCCGGAGTGACTGGTCCTCACGATGCTGCAAAAGAAAAGTTAACCCATTATGCAAAACTCTAACGATTTCGTAGGGACCTACAAAACGGGGGGCCAGTTTCTTAGTAAACTGTTCACCCGCCTTGCTGATAGGATAATTCTTGCACATCACCCAGTCTCCCACTTTAAACACGCATGGCCTCCTCCCTTTATTATAACGTAAGGCCCTACGACGATGCGCCAACCGCAGATTACGGGCCGCAGATTTCCAGACTTGGGTTATTTGCTCGGGAGATGAAGAATCCGGCAACAAATCAGAGATCTTCCAAAGGTTACTCAACGGATTGTTGGGTAAGAAGGGGAATAGAAGAGAGAAGGGAGTGTGTCCATGGCTCTCGTGCCTAGCCGTATTAAAGGCGAATTGCAACCATTGTAAATCTCTGTCCCAGCGAGTATGATCATCATGATGGTAAGCAATTAGAGCATTTTTCAAGTTACGCATGACTCTCTCCGCATGGGAGGGATTAGGATAATAGGGGGTCGTAGTAATGTGTTGAATCCCAAGACGAAAGCAGAAATTCTTAAAGACTTTAGAGATAAACTGAGGAGCATTATCCGACACCAGAGACTGACAGACGCCAAAAACCTGAAATATGGATGAAAGAGCCTTAATGACTTTCTCAGTACGAGAATCCCTAAGAGGGAAAAGCCAGGTAAACTTAGAAAAAGCGTCTACAACCACGAGAATGAAGGAATTACCATTAGTCGATCTAGGCAGTTTGCCCAAAAAGTCAATAAAGAATCTTTCAAAAGGCCTTTGAGGGACCGAAGAGACTAATTCACCAATACGAGTGTTCAGGGCCGGCTTGGACATGGCACAAAGATGGCAGGCCTTCACGCGACGACGAATGTCCTGAAACATACCTTCCCACCAAAAGCAAACTTTAATCTTCCCAAGCGTTTTACTAATGCCCAGATGACCACCCACGGTAGGTTCATGAAAGTATCTGAAAACCATATCGTGAAGGATAGTAGGCAAAACAATACTCGGGCGGCGTCGCTTACCCAACAGAATTTGAAGGACTTCACCAGAAAGGCGGTAATCACTCACCGACTCACCATCCTTCAGTTTAGAAATAATAGGCCCAAGAACAGGGTCGGATTCTTGGTACTTGTAGATATCAGAGAAGGCTAAGGGAATGTTAGTAGCTAAAGGGGCAATGACGTGCAAAAGAGAAGAAGAGAGCGCATGGACAGAATCAACCACCTCATCCTGGTTACTCGGATAGCCTTCGAACATGCGGGAAAGAGAATCGGCCAAGACGTTCTCGGAACTCTTGATGTGCACACAAGAAAACTTGAATGCCGATAGGCGCACGGCCCAGCGTGCCAATCTACCAGTTTTTCGAGGAGATCCTAAGCACCACGACAAGGCCTGGTTATCACATTCGAGCGTAAGGTTCACGTGCTCCACGTACATCTTAAATTTCTCTAAGGCAAACAACACGGCAAGAGCCTCCATCTCGTAGACAGAGAATGCTTGCTCTTGCTTAGAGAGGGACCTGGATGCGTAAGCAATGGGCTTACGTCCCTCAGGGAACTCCTGCAACAAAACAGCCCCCAACCCTAATGATGAAGCATCAGTCTGGACTATAAACGGCTTAGAAAAGTCGGCCATAGCCAGAATGGGAGGGTTCATTATAGCCAACTTCAGATCATCGAAGGCTTTCTGCTGGAGATCAGACCAGGAAAAGGGGATACCTTTTCCTCGCAGACGATTAAGAGGGGCTGCTCTTGAAGAAAAATTAGGAATGAACTTAGAGAAGAAATTGAGCATCCCGACGAAACGCGCGACCGCCTTGACATTGGTAGGCTTCGGAAAATTCCGAATGGCTACCGTGCGTTCCGGATCTATGGAAACGCCTTGAGGAGAGATGATATGTCCGATGAAAGACAACTGCGGTCTGGCAAACTGAACTTTGGACGGTTTGACCGTAAGACCGGCTTCCCTCAATCGTCTGAAGACTTCCCGGAGGTGCTGGAAATGGGAATCAAAATCCTTACTGTAGACTACGAGGTCATCGAGGTAATGATACACATAGTCAAATTTGATGTCGGAAAAGATCTTGTCAAGGAGGCGAGTAAGGACCTGGGCGCCGGTCGCTAACCCGAAGGGTAAGCGACAGAACTCGAAATGATTCCAGTCAGTTGAAAAAGCAGTGACTGGACGAGAAGATTCTTTTAAAGGAATCTGGTAGTAGGCGCTATTGAGATCTAATGAAGAAAAAATACCCGCTCCAGCAAACCAATGGGCGGCGGAATGAATGTCTGGAAGAGGCATGGCTTCAATATGAATGCGTTGGTTCAATACACGGTAATCAATGACAGGGCGAAAGTCGTCCGTACCTTTAGGTACAAGGAAAATCGGACTAGAATAAGTGGAAACTGAAGGTCGGATTATACCTTCCTCAAGCATTTCATTGATTTTCTGACGCATAACCTTCAATTTGGGAGGAGACATGCGATACGGAGGCAAACGTACTGGTGTGTGGTCTTTAAGCATGATCTCATATTCAATAACTGTCGTCTCACCTAAACGATCAGTTAAGACTTGCGGGTATTCATTAATCAAGCTCTCAATCTGTTCTCTCTGATCGCCAGGCAAATGATCCAAATCAATAACAGGTTTCTCTTGTAAGGGAGTAGAGGGAGAGCATTCCAAAGAATTAGCTACCTTACCATCCCAATTACCCCTGGGGAAACAAATCCTAATCTTATGATCGGGGGCAAACCTGAAATACAAAAAACCCCGTTGTAAGTCGAGAATAAGGCCGGCAAACCTAGCAAAATCGACCCCCAAAATGACAGGACAAATAAGGGCCGAAAGCACCATAAATGAAATTTTCCAGGAAAACTTATGAATTTTCAAGGTAAGCGTATCACTCCCAACATCTGCAGGGAAGAACCATCCGCAGAAACAATAGGGCACTTATATGGAGAAATATCCCTTTTTGAAAATCCCAAAGCTTGTAAGGTATGTAGATCAATACATGAGGCAACAGCCCCAGAGTCAATGAGCGCGGTGAAAGGCTGTTTGTTAAGTAAAACGTTCAACATGGGTAGAAAGGTGGGCCTCCTAGCTCTACAACCCATACTAGAAAATAACATGGAATCCCTCTCCCTACAAGATTTTCCCAGCAAACTAATGGGAATGTGAACGTCTAGACAGGAGTGGCCCGAATTACCCACAGCTCCCCGAGGATCTGAGGAGGAATTCCGCTGCTGACTCGTTCTAGAAGAAGGGCGAGAAGAGCAATTCCTAATTAAGTGCCCCACTTCGTGACATGCAAAACAAGATCGAGGGTCCGCCCGAGGTGATGACCTCCGCTCAACTGGCTGACCAGAACCTTCATTTGAGAAATTTCTAGAATTAGAACCAGGAACAGGTATATCCTCCCCAAACGTCCTATTAGGACGACCATATCCTCGCATGGACGAAGACGGTACAGGCCGCCTAACAACATGGCTCTGAGCAGGCAGAGGTCTGCTATAGCAAGAGTTAACCCTCATGCCAGCAGAGGTAGAACGAAAACTGTCCTGAAAATAATTATTATTACAGGGTCCAAAACGCTGGCTACCATAACCAGATATCTTCCTGCGCGAGTCAGAACACTGAACTTCGGCCACTTGACCGACAAGTTCAGATAACTGATCAAAGGTACATGGTTTGCGAGCAAAAGTGAGGCAAGACCTCACCTCCGGGTGCAAACCCGAAATGACAACTTGAACAATTTGCCCCTCAGTGTCAGAAATTTTGAAGACCTCAGCATGCAAACGAATATCAGAAATAAACTCCGAAAGAGGTTCTCCCGACCTTTGCGGACGAAAATAGAATTGGGCCAATAAATCATGTTTTAATCGAGACGGAATGAACTCTGACAGAACCTGGGCATGAAAGTCAGATAACGTTTGCCCCAAACTAATAACAGATGCCAAAATGTCAAGAATTCTACCAGAAACTACCCCTAGCAATAATTGGAGCACTACCTCATCCTTAATTCGAAAACATTTTGCTTGTTGGAGGAGATTTATCATAAACCTTAAAAAGTCCAAAACCTCAGATACTTGGGTAACTACAAACATGGATTGCCTATCAATAATCCTTTGTAGCGGGTGTGGTATTCTAAGTGGCGAAAAGCCCGAATCCAAGGCTGAAGGGACAATTGGCTGCGGCATCCGAGGAGCCGGAGAAGACAAACAAACAGAATGAGAATTAAGCTCGTGATGCGGATTTACCGGAGGGTTCGGCTGATCCAAAATATGAGTAGGCGAGGAAACAGGAGTGGTATCTACAAGTTCAGCAACCTCGGTTTCTGAGACCGACAATAAGCCAAAAATACTCTGTTGGAGATCCTCCAACACCGAGACATGCTCCAGTGAATTCGGCATCTCCAAGAGTCCAGAAAGGCGGTTTTGCACGTGCCACAACCTATGGCGTAACCGTCTTTTTTGTTTGGCGGAAGCTTCAGGGTCCAAGAATAGGTCACTACCCACGTTAACCAATTCCGAAATCTTTTGCTTAAGGGAGGACATTTCAGTCACTAACTCCTGAGCAGACAAAGGGCGGGCATAATTAGGTTCTATAGTAGCAATATCTTTAAGCAAAGAAAGCTAGGTAGGGACGTCCAAATCCTCCGTGACCGACACACCTCTGGCACGGATTTCACACACCAGTTCGTCTTTACGCAACAGGTCAAAGGAAAGATTATTATAACCCATACTGACTATCAAAAAGACAAGCAAAAGTGAATTTAGCAAGAAAATAATTACCACGGCCTAGCAATTATCCTGAATAACTGATGCGACAAGATGGCGCATCCCTCTACCGACCACACAGAAGGAAAAGGTATACCTGCTACCATCTGTACCGACATTGAGAATTTTTGCTTGGTATGGTGTGATAATTATTATTGGACTATCTAAATATGTCGGTACTAAGGAAACTCCACCAAGGAGATACTGCAATATGGAAAATTCAGGAAGCATAAGCGAGGACCTATCCAAAGGTAGTAGAAAGGAACTGCTTCTGAGTGGACGGTGGCCATTGTGGGATAACGCCAAAAGACATAAGGACAAACAATTTCCTCAACAGTGGTAACAATAAATGTATTTTCAATATAGCTCACAATATAATAAATATATATAGTAACAATAAACTTTAACTTCTTTCAAAACGTTTCCTTATCAAACATCCAAAGGTATACAGATATTCATTAAATAGATCCAATATAATATCCCCTAACAAATTCCTAATACAAGGTACTTCTTTGGATTTAAGCAAATCAGAAACTGGTTCCACATAATTCCAATACGCTCGTTAAGTGACGACTGGTAGCACAACTTCAATTATGATCCAATAAGAACCCTAGTACTGTAATCCATATGCCATACCAAATAAATAATTACAGTATTACAATACATTCAAAGCTTTATGATTAATCCTTAAGGACCTCTTTGGTTCAAGAGCAATTAATTAGTTGAGTAAACAGAGATGCTATACCAATAATGAGAGCTCCAAAATGGCATAATAATTCGGCTTGAAGATCCAGAACAACCATATAATAATCAACTTATTGAAAAGTTTGCAATGCAAGAAATCCCACGAATTATCTATAGTCATCTAAGCTTATACCTGAGTCTCTACATTAAATCATCAAAAGGTTAACTATCCCCTAAAGTGATAAGCATATGGAATAATATCAGAATACAGTTAGCCCCCGACAAATCTTGCACTAAAATAAAAAATAGAGTGTACCTAAGCACACCGTAATTATGCTAAATCATCCGTAACCTAAATTGCCCTAAGAAATACCAAGTGCTCTTAGTATAGAATGAGTGGAGAATACTTCTATACGTAATGATATAGTATATAATGGATATACGAAAATACCAGATAAGAAAAGTCAGGTAATAGCCCTTACGTGGCGTTTAGATATACTTTAACTAATCAAGGTACAAATGAAACTTGCTACGAAAACGTAGAGAAATATATATATCCAAGTAATGAACTAGAAGTAGATAGGGAAAGCTTTGGTAATGGTCAGAAAAGTACATTAAATATCAAGGTCCAAAATATAAGTGGCTATAGTTCCTTTTTCTTTTTTTTTTACACTAGAAATGCTTCAGATAATCGAATTCAAAGTGAAACAAGATAGACTAATAAGCCAGCGAAGCAACAACTTTAGTTTCATGTAATCCAGAGCTAAATATTAATACAGGGTAAGGCCGACCATAATTCTTCAAGCCGAAGAAGTCTTTCAATACTTAAGTTTACTCTGGAGAGTATAGTAAATAATGGAATATTAGGGCCCATAAATGTGAACTCTAATTTAGAATAATTCAATGCTTGAACATGAATACAAAGTAGGGAAAGCTACAATTCTTCAGACTAAAGAAGTTTTTTTTTTAAATAATTAATATTCAGTCAGAAATATTATCTTAAATACTAGAATATTAAGATAAGTAAATGTAACTTTGATTTAATATATGCTTGGATATTTATGCAGAGTAAGACAAGCCACACTTCTTTAGGCTATAGAAGTCTTTCAAATAATTAATATGTAGTCAAAAATATTATCTTGAATACTAGAATATTAAGTTAAGTAAATGTAACGTTGATTTAATATATGCTTGGATATTTATGCAGAGTAAGACAAGCCACACTTCTTTAGGCTATAGAAGTCTTTCAAATAATTAATATGTAGTCAAAAATATTACCTTGAATACTAGAATATTAAGTTAAGTAAATGTAACGTTGATTTAATATATGCTTGGATATTTATGCAGAGTAAGACAAGCCACACTTCTTTAGGCTATAGAAGTCTTTCAAATAATTAATATGTAGTCAAAAATATTACCTTGAATACTAGAATATTAAGTTAAGTAAATGTAACTTTGATTTAATATATGCTTGGATATTTATGCAGAGTAAGACAAGCCACACTTCTTTAGGCTATAGAAGTTTTTCAAATAATTAATATGTAGTCAAAAATATTATCTTGAATACTAGAATATTAAGTTAAGTAAATGTAACTTTGATTTAATATATGCTTGGATATTTATGCAGAGTAAGACAAGCCACACTTCTTTAGGCTATAGAAGTCTTTTAAATAATTATTATCTAGACAGGAATATTATCTTGAATACTAGAATATTAAATTAAGAAAATGTAACTTTGATTTAATATATGCTTTACTATTTATGCAGAGTAAGACAAGCCACACTTCTTTAGGCTATAGAAGTCTTTTAAATAATTAATATCTAATCAGAAATATTACCTTGAATAACTGAATATTAAGGTAAGTAAATGTAACTTTGAATTAATATAATGCTTGAATATTTACTCAGAGTAAGAAAAGCCAGACTTCCACGTATACACATCAGTAAAAATAAACCTGAACACTGAATGTGTTACGTAAGAAATGCAAGACTACCAAGGCAAGGGAGTTCATGACCTCAAGAAGAATGACAAGGACGACTCTGAATGCAAGATTACGTGAAGTTAACATACGAAATATACTTGGACTACAATAGGCTCAATCCTTACTGAAATACATAAATGTCACTATATTTATCACTCATTCCTAATTCTCATAGTTTAGAAGGTTTCAGCTTATATATGTTAAATGATGATTTAGCATAAATACCAGCCATGGAACCAGTTCTGCAAAAATTTCATTACTCGTAACTACAGCATATTCGCATCAGATTGCTTATGCATCAACTTATTTATTGCTTAGTCTGAACATAGTTAAATATATTGGTGTCTTGGTTACACAGTCTATATCAGTTACATAGAATGAGGACATACCCGGCAAAGAATGCAAAAATGGGTAACTTCAAATCACTCATAGTTTCCGTTGAAACCATAACTACAGAATTTCATACAACATTAAAAGCAATCTATATCTTCCGTAGAGAATTTATCAGCGAAGCTAGAATTTACTATATGAAGAAAACCATGACCAAAAACTCACCCCAGAAATTCCCTGGCGAATCGGAGAGTGGAGAATATCGTTGCAAAAACACTACATGTTCACTACACTGCATTCAACAACTGCCGACCTCCATTATACTCAACCCCCGAGGAAAACTACGGCGCGATAGCCACGCCACCAAACGGGAGAAATCATAAGCTTGAAGGCTAACGTCATAGGAAAGTACTACTGAATACAATTTTCTTACTAAAGCTAATAAATTGAACTCTTTAATAAAACCGGAAGTGACTATTAAATGGATAATAGAATTTTAGCGCGACAACAACATTACAACCTTAGGTAAGCTGAGGCTTTTTTTTCAGTCGAAAATAATAGTGACAATATCGTCCTTATTTTCACGAAGCATTCCATAGAATGCTCTGGTTCTCAATTTGTGAGTCCTGTTACGTGCCATAAGTGCACTTTTCTTACCATGATCGCATTCCCTATTAATCTTGTTCTTGGAATTCTATGCATTTTGAACATGCATCAGTTCTTGGGCTTCCAAACCGTAGATTGTATTTTCTACTAAATATATTTCTCAAATATCCTGAACGGACACAAAGTTTTACATCAGTAGATTCATTACAATATCCTCCACATTTTACTGATATTTAGAGTTGAAGGTATACCTGGGCCGTCGTAAGGTTGCACTTTCAATTCTACAAGTTAAGTTGCCAGTATCAAAGATTGACAAATGAACTACTCGACTTCGTTGCGTACTGACAAGGAGGTGCCGATCGGCATTATTCGGCTGTATTCGGCCTTGAACATTCGAAACTATGTCTAATCCCTCAATTATCATTTTTCAGTTCTTCCATTCAGTATTTTTTTATATTTATGTAATGTAATATTATTCCGTACCCATAGTTTCACCAAAAAAAACCGTATCGTTTCTTTACACAAAGATTTATCCTGTTATGTGTGGAACATCGTGCACCTTCACACGATAAATATTCACTTTATTGCTTCGTGGTATCATAGCTCAGTGGTTATGGTGCTGGATAGTTATGCAGAAAGTTAGGGTTCGATCCTAGGCAGGGTACTATTTTTTTTCATACTATTTTCAAACGCAAATACAGTTTATGATTTTTAATTTTTAAAATTAGCTGTCTTATATTTTGTTGTATAATATAATTTGTAGCGTATAAAACCTTATTATCAGTAGTGAAACCCTCGGCGAATTAAAAGATCGCCTTAAGCGGCGGAACCTATTAAAATTCTTTTCAGGTAGAGGGACAAGATGTTCCTCTTTTCGCACGATTCTCCTTCTTTACTTCCTCTGCCCATTACCTTAGGTCCTATAGGTAGAGGAAGTGTTGTTTTCGATCCCTAAAGTCCGACTTTAGTTTTTTACATAAATACACGTTTTGAGGCCCTCTTAATTAAAACAAAATACTATTTTTGGAAACATGACTGTGTGTGTATCTCAGTGTGTGTGTGTGTATGTCTGTGAACATCCTAGCTCAGAACGGAAAATTGTATGAAAACTACATTTTGTTTTTGGGTTAGGTACTTTTCTCAGGATGTGACACGAAGATTGGCGACGAAATTCTATTATTTTAAGGGAACTTTACTTGAAGAATATTTAGGTTTTCGCGATTTTCTCGAATACTGCTGTAACGATTTTGTTTAAATTTTGTAGATGGGATGCTTATGCTATGAGTTAAAACTTTTATTTTAAACATTTTTCAAATAAATCTCTTTAGGGTATTTATAATCCGTCCACTCTTTGTAGAAACTCAGATTCGCGAGTGAACAATAAGGCCTTGCATGACTTGTGGCTCAGATTTAGTGCCTGTACTAATATTTATAGGATGATGGTAGTAACAACGTAACGATTGGGCCATGCTTATTTTGGATATTCTGGTTACCCTAGCACAATGATATGTTTATATCTGAATGCGTGAATTAATTGTTGTCTACTGATATAATTGCAACAAACAAATTTCCGATTTGTATGAATACGCACTCCCGCAATGCGGACCCTGATTCAAACGTGAAAGAGATATAAGATAAAAGAGGATATAAAGAGAAAATATAGCATTTTTCGTATCTAGGGTAAAATAAGTTATGTGTTGTATTAGTGAGATTTTAACTCTTGTAATGCAGTACGCAATCCCAGGAATCATAGTCCTTGTGAGGAATTCCAATTGCTTATTCGACCATCCTGCAATGCAAAATATTTAACAAAAGTGATTTCAATTATTTATCAGACAAATACATCACTCATGGCCGTCCTTCACATTTTTTGGTCAATCTGCGGGAAAAATTCTGACGTCACCACTGTTACAAATTAACAAACTTTTATTACATAACAACAGTGTGTTCCTGAAAATAACTCATGGCAATTTTGTCAAGACGAATATGGTGTCTTCAAGATTTGTTGAATAGATCGTCAGAATTATCAGAAGTTGAGAGTGATACTTCAAAGTTTTGTAACTTTTATCCAAATATATCAGTTGTGACTTGTCCAATGAGTGTGTACATTTAAAAATGTCTGAGCTTAAAATATATTTAAAAAAACCTGAAATGCATATTTATTTGAAGGACAATAATTTAGAAAAACAAACTTGAAAAACTGGAAAAAATATTTAAATTGTTACTAGAATATTTTTTACTTTACCACAAACTAACTGTACTGCTTAAGGAATGTTTTCAAGAGCCTAAAATATTATGTAATCGGCCCTCCTTAATAAGTTGAACTTATTAGATTGCATGGTATGAAATTAAGAAAGTGGGTGGTATGAAATTATAATATTCCAGAGTAACCAACTTTGATTGCTTCACATGGAAAAACTCTTTTTGTTAAAAATATTTACATATGATTATGAAATAGACTCAGTTTGATAAAAATGTTAAAATTCACTAAGCCCTTTTAAATGTGAAAGTTCTCAGAAATTGTAGAAAATCTGTATGGCTGGCTCCACAGGGCGTAATTCTTTATCATAAATCTAGCATCTATTATTATTATTATTTGACAAATTTTAACGATTGTCTAAAAAATAGTGTACGATACACGTGAAAAAATTATTTTATTTTGCTCGTAGGATTGCTGCATTCGCTCTTAAGGGCTCGTTTCGCAAACATAGCAAACTCACAATTAAAAATCTCGTTTTAACATTTGGATCATTAATTATTTTGTTCTAAAATATTTGTTTTAATATATGGTACCTGTAATACATATGTTTTATAATTACAAAATAACCTAGACTATATTAAATATTTTTGAAAGTTTCAAAGATCGATTATATTACATAATATTGTCAGAGGTTTTAGGTAATTGTTTTGCAAATGAAACTGCAATAGCAATCATGCATTTTTCTCCAAAACAAAATTACTTTTATTTTTTAATAAATGTTGTGAAGCCTGGGATTACTTGCAATAATAAAACGCTATCGGGATACTATTGGTTTATACTTCGGTAAAACTCAAACTTAACACTAAAACAGTAACTTGGGGTAGGTGGTAAAAGTAAAAAATTAAACGGGCTATTAAAAAAGTCTTGCCCAAGGTGCAAAGTACGTGAAATCTGGATCTGCATTTATAGATTTGACAAAAAGTATAAGGCAGGTAATTTTAAAAATTAAAAATTAAACACTGCATTTAAATCTTAAAAATATAGTGAATAAATATAAAAAAAAAAAAATTACAGCATAGGGTGGGATTTGAACCTAGGACCCCTAGCTCCACGACCTAGCATCTTAACCATTACACCACTTATAACTTTGTCAAGGAACGAGAATAATAGGGATGTAAACCTTTTTCCGATACCATTAGCCTTTGTATATGAACAATACGATTTTTTATTAATAGTGTATTTGTGTTTGTATTTGTATAAATACTATTAATACTGAGACGCAATACATTAATTACGGAAAAATGAGATAGAATCCCCTATTTCAAGTATGCAATGTTCGAAGCCGAATGGCTTCTGTCTGTCAGTGAATAGAATTGCAGTGCAGTGCAGCCAACGTAAATATGCATATAGTTGAAACTGGAAAGTGCAATGTTACAGCGGCCCAGGTATAGGTATTTCCTAATGGATGTTTTATTTCTACAATAATGAATCTCCATACACTGGAACTTATTTATGAATGGACATACTGATTCCTTCTTATCAGCAAACTTCACGCTCACTTTATCACTTCCCTTTCTTTCTTCTGGAGCTCCACCCGTCGTAACAAATTTCTTCATTACGTACTCCACTCTGTGTTTAGAGACAGATATCATTGTGGTTAAACTCCTAACACTAAATTTTGTTTGGAATTGCTTTTTTTTCTTCTTACTTTCCATTTTTAGGGCGATGTCTAACCGTCTGAACTGCACAATAGTATTTCAGTAAAACTGGATCTTTATTGTTCGTACTATAGAAAATGCTATGGATAGTTTATATATATTTCATTGTTAGTTTGCCGCATTGAAATGCCTTTGTGTTGTGTTTACATGCAGGGTCAACTGGCACAGATTTAGGAGAATACCTGAAAATTAAAAAAAGGAATGTAATACTCGTATATCTTAAATTCTGTATAAACAACATAATGGATTGGAGTACACTCTGAACTGAAACTAACCTTAGCTGCTTCGCAACATTTCGCTTCCAGTTCTCTGGTTGTGAGGGCTTCCTTCTCGGTGATATCGGGGACACTAATAACTCCATTCTTTAAACACGTTACATTCTTCACACAAATCTTCATATCACACATGAATCACACAAAATACTCAAGCATAAATACCAATTAAGACAGGACCAATTGAGTGAGTCACGTGGTACAAATACCTCGCTGCGATTGCTGGGTTGGAGGTTGCCGTTCTTGCCGTGGGACACGGCAGATTGTATTTAACCCTCCGGCAGGCGCGCTGTTTTAAAAAGTACAACAGCAGCAGTTTTTGTGCATTATCGATGCCTTAGCCTTGAGCTATTGCACCAGCCCCATAATTTATTCCATTGTTGATGCTTACTCTACAATGTTTCTATGGCTCCAGCTTCCTTGTTTAGCTTTTTCAGTTTATTTTCTGAACGTTAAGCGACGAGGTGTTGAATGTTGTAAAAAATATAACGCGCTCCTGCTCTTGTCACATTTGCATGTCTAGTTCAAGCAGCCAATATGCAGAGAAATACGTCTTCGTGAAGTTGCCTCTGACTTTGTGAAGGAAACTAATATTTGTAAATTATTCGTGCATCGTTCAAGAATGTGAAAAATATAGCCAATGGTCATCAGTGGCGGACGCAGAAATTTTTTTCGGGGGGGGGATTTGAATAGGTAGAAAGAATTCTAAAAAAAATTAATCAACTTACCTATACAATTAGTCTATGAAACTGGCCACTTAGAGTACTTTTTTCAAATTTCGGGGGGGGGGGATGTAACCCCCCTATCCCCCCCTGCGTCCGCCACTGATGGTCATCATCTTGTAATCCTTGAAATGGAGTATGAGGCACACATTTTATCTTCAATATAAACTCCGTTTTTTGTCAAGTTCTGATCAATGTCGTCACAAGAAAGAAAAGTGTTATGAAAGATCTAAAGTGCAACTCAAATCACTGCCAGCCGATCTCACGTGTTTCTTATGCAGTTCTGAGCTGAATCATCGACTTATGAAGATCAGATCCTTGAACTTCCGGAAAAGAAGCACGAGACCTGTATCTCCGTGGAAGTCATAAAAATTCATCCACTTAAATTAAATGTGATAGATGCCAAAACTTTTTGTGAAAAGCACGCTAAATTGCAAATTTGTGAAAGCTGTTACTGTTACGTCATGTAATACCTTCTTTCTTGCTTGCCATAAATTTACTTCAGATGGCTTTGATTTTTTCATTTGTCTTTATAGGCTTACATTTCAATCATTTCTAAGTATGTCTTGACAATTGTTGCTTTTAACCTCAATACCAAAATTATTTTATTTTATTTCTAAATACTTGCACATTTTAATATTTCTTTGTTTATTTTTTATTTTCTCTTGCAATTACATATTTAGTATAGTGTTTTTTTCATGTATTGATTGATTATTTTAATATTAAGATCAAGTTATTGTCTTGGGTTGGAGATTTTTTAATTATTTCAACCTTCTGTTGTTTTTTAATAACATTTTTTTCTTCTTAAAAAATGGACAACAAAATGTATGTTCTTTTTCTCCTATTCAAGAGCAATGGGCTCTTTTCAACCTACAAGCTTCCTAGCATCACAAAACAATGCTAAATTCGGGCGAAAAGCCTTTTATCTTCAACTTTATTGTGGATTAAGTGATTCAACTAACTTCAAGATCGCATTCAACGCAATTTAAGGATCTTAAGGACTCCTTTACGAAGTTTAATAGTGCTTCACCAATTCTCTGGACATTGGTAATTTCAAAGGGAAATCATTCAATCCGTGAGTAACATCATAAACCACATACCTAAGGTACGTTCCAAGGACCTTGGATTAGTTTGGCTTCGATGAGACAGGCAATCCTAAGGAATTTATGTAACGGCGATTTATAAATAAATATAGACATTTTATCGTTTAGAAAGCAAGGTGTAAATCGTTTATTTTAAACCACTGCTTTGAACTTCTTGTGTTGTGAATAGTTAAACTCATCATTTGCATAAGCCATTAAATATACAATTTTTCCTAGCTGTTGAAGTGACATTTCAGCAAGCTCTTATTTATTTCTAGTCCTCCGATTGAATACAGTCTGTCAATACATTTAAATGTGTATCTGGATAGAGCAATAACTTCAAGATTCACGAAGAACATTTTCATCTCAAATCGCATGTTTATGTTAACCAAGCAGCATTATCACTCTATGTGCATATAAACAAACTGTTATACTTTTCTTTGTGGTTGGAAAAGCAATAGAATTTGTGTTTCGAACTGCAAATCATTCAATCCAATTTATTTTCGACATGTTATCGCCGGGAATCGCACCCTAAATTATTCCAAGGTCCGCTATTCGCACCAGAGGCCGGGTCGCCTGGCGGTAACATGTTGTTGCTGGGCCGCAACTAACTTAGCCTCAGCTTCCTGCTGGGCCGCAACTAACTTAGCCTCAGCTTCCTGCTGGGCCGCAACTAACTTAGCCTCAGCTTCCTGCTGGGCCGCAACTGATTTAGCCTCAGCTTCCTGCTGGGCTTGCCTTTGGAAAATTAAATTATCTAGGTGAGAGAGGGCTTGGAAAACGGTTTCTTCGACTTCCTCCCTATAAGCCATTTCGGCATCAGTTACGAAAGTGAACATTTCAGAATACCTGGACAAAATGGTATCATGAACAACTAAAACAGCTGAAATTTTTGTTATAGCATGAGATAACAGTGGACATGTACTGTTTTCTTCAATATATTAACCAATTTATAAAGCATAGGCTTCTTATTATATTAAAATGTCCATGTTGTAAATTTTACAATGCAACAAAATTAGGCGCGTCTGCAGGAAGGTTAAAAACACAATTATGTAGGGAGAAAGTCGGATTTGCGACACATACATTTAACATGTAGTAGGAAATAAATTCAACCTTAATTATTCATTATCGTCTCATTTTTTAAAAGTGGAGATTGCCGGGTATGCTAATATACCCATCAATTGTATTATAGGGGTGTGAGACACGGTCCCTTATTCTTCGGGAAGAAGATAATCTAGGTGTTCGAAAACAAATTGACAAGGTGTTTAGGAAAATATTCGAACCTAACAGAGATGAAAACGGGGACCGGAGAAAACTTGTACTCTTCACCGAATACAATAAGGGTAATTAAAATACGGAGAGTGAAGTGGATTGGACGCGTTGCGCGCATGGGGGAAGGAAGATATATCTCAACAATATTGACTGGGAGACACGATCACTTGGAAGACCTAGACCAGGTGGGAGGATAATATTAGAATAGATTTAAGGGAAGTGGGATTTACAAGGGATAGTTCGCTGGAGTACAGAACAGGGTTGTTTGTCGGACTCATGTAAGCGCGGCAATGAACCTCCGGGTTCAATAAAATATTTTTTCCTTCTTCCAATTTAAGAAACACGTGTCAGAGGAAGGGCATTCAGAGGTGGGAGTTCAATTCAAGCCATCTTCCCTTCCCGCCAACATACGACTGCCCTGAAGATTGGCGTACAAATGAATCATCACCCCTTCGAATGACAATATTTCGATATAGACTAATCCATGCTATTGGTAATTTCTCTGAAAGGGACCAGAAAGAAAGAAATTCACTGTAATATTCCCTTAGCTTGCTTAGGAATTGTCTACTTCCATTTAACCATTAATTGTAGTGGTAGACGAAACATGATATAGAATCAGAAGGAATAGACAAAATAAAGAAATAATAAAAGAAAAGAAAAAGGACATACAAATGTAGACATTGAGAAAAAGCTTAAAATCAAGGACACATAGAAAGAGAAGACAATTTTATTGTAGTCCTACAACAGAATGACTAATTAATTAATAGCAATACCAGTATTACATCTCTTCACAATTAATTATCAAAGAATCAACTTAAATCCCTCAATAGTGCAATTGACATAGCCTAACTCGCCGTAGAGTAAATGATCCAGTAAAACCACTATAAGTATTAAATCAAGCTATATTCCAAACAAATGCAAGAAATAACTACGGAAAACAATAAAGATTGTTTATTCAGTACTGACTCCATCATCTTGATCTGTAATGGAATGAGTTTCAACCGTGTAGTGACCTAGTCTCAGGCAAAACAGGCACTACTCTCGACTAAGTGATGTGGTGGACATGAAGGCTGTGATTTTCCAGCTGGCGGTGTTCTCATCCCTGTGATCGCATTATCCAGATACCTCATTACCCGTTCAATCAGCTTACACATGTTTACCTGACCACCACTCAGACAGCCATCAGCTCTTATTATGTGTCTTACTTAGCAAATGTTTTTAATCTGCTTCCATCGCAGAACCACACTGCTTTCGGGATGTACACAAATCAATATCGTATATTCTGTTCTTGTGTTTTATGGTTGTATCCGTTCTTTGAAGTGGTGCTCCAGTTTATAAGTTTTTGTTTCAAAAAGATTTTGCATCGTCAGGGAGAATGACTCGTGCCCATATTATAAGTTTATAACAATCATTAACTGACCTCTTAAATATTTATTAACTGATCACCATAGCAAAATAAATCTAAACTTGCCATACGCATAAGCTATAGAAAATAAGAGAAGCATTGGAGATTGTTAAACATTTCACCTTTAAATTAGTTAATTACTGTGTACATATAATTTAACATCAAGTATTCACATTTATTTATTTTTGGAAAGCCGGGGGTTCATTGTGAGTTCTGTTTCGGGGTTTTCTATTCTCGAAAATGCTAATTCCTGATTGGAAAAGACACAACACCAAATGTTTAGTGTTCGATGTTTTGAATGTGTGTGATGCCACATGATGATGTCCTACCTCATGGTAACATACAACATAGAATCCTTCCATCTTATTTATTAGTTTATTAACATTTAACATTTTCACATAATTTAACAGTATAGTTTATAAATAACGTGCTATCCATGATAAGTTATAAAAATTAATTCTGTAAAATTAATTATTTGTTATGGTTCGCATTAAAAATTTTATTTCGATCCCAACTTTCTTTTTTACCAGATTCAGAACGTTCTTCGATAGCAAATTGCACTAAAAATTTAATAGGAAGCTCAGTGTATACACTTGGATTGCGTAAACTCACAGATTAGGTAATGTCACGAGTTCCACATCACGAGCTGCATTTATAATGACTATTTAACGAACAATATGTGATAAATAATGAACAAAATGTATTGAAAATGAATTATTTAAATAACCTTTTAGATTGAGACTATTTACTATTAATCGTATTCATGGCGTAATCAATGTGGCTGTTTCCTCTGAACAAAAAAAAACTATAAATTATCATCCATTTATGCAAGTGTTCTTTGCTGAAATGTAATAATGAAGATTTTTGCCTAAAACATAATAAATTAAATGTAATGTCGTTATACTTCCTATAATCCGCATATTAGAAGGCATATTAGCTGAGCCAATGAGTGCATTAAAATGACGATTTTCTAATAGTATTTTTGAAGGACTTAAAAATAGGAAACTCAGTTGCCCACGCTTGAGCAGTGGGCGTCCGAACTAGGTAATAGAACTTCTAAACAAGCCTACTATTTTAAATTCGTAATTTTAATGTACTCATTGGCTCAGCTTATATGCCTCCTAAAACCGTACAGACTAGCGATGCGTAGCGGTAAGTATTGTTTCTTGAAAGTTATAATTATTACTAGAGGGCGGATCTATATGCTCAAAAACTTCAATATATGCATGCACTTAAGCAATAAAAAGATGGAAAATATGCCCTAAAAAGTGGAAAATATGCACTAAAAATGAACTTATTTCTGTAAAAATTAATTTCATAATAGAGTTTTCTAAAAAAATTATCGCTAACTTTTTATTTCCTATCAAATAATAATTCATGCACACAATATATCAAAATTACACTTCACTTTATCAGCTCATCACGACCTCTCAGTTGTTCTTGTGACACTAAATAAATATATATTTTTAAATATTTTCTTCGAGGAGGGATTTCATGATTTTGTATGAAGTAACAGGGCAGAACTGTAGACAGTGTCATTCACAGAATAACCCGTGAATTGTTCCTCCGACTCTTCTATAAGCAAGCTGCTTACATTCCGAAGAAACTCTAGTCCTGAATTTCTGTCTTCAATTTTTTCCTTCAAATGAGAAGGTACCTTAAGGAGTCATGCGGACTTTTCAAAATTTCTCCACGACAACATTTGTTTGCATTCCCCAGCATTTTCCAAGCGGACCGACAGCCTTTCAAACTATTAGATCCCAGAGGACTTCTCTCGGGAAATAAACGTAACAAAATTCACCTGGGTAGCAGAAACCTTCACTTGGAGGCCCTGGACGAGTTTCTGAATTCATCAATGTAATTACCGATGGATACATTTGCTGAAACACCAATTGTTTTCACATATTTTCTGTTGGATTTAAGATTACTGATGAACTAAAGAACGACCTGATGGACTGACCGTTGTATTCCTAGGCTGCCAATATTTCAACACGAATTCTTCTGCTATTGGGCATTGGGACACCTGCGTTGTAAGAAGGAGTGTAATTCTTCCAGCACTGAAAATGAGTGAGAAAACTATACTGATGTAGTAGCTTTTATATACCTTGATACTGATGAACTTAACTGGTGGTAAGATATCTGAATAGCACCATAAGCTATCATATTTTGTTAATACTGAATGTGATTTTACGTTAGTGTAGTCCTACAATATTGTTTAGTAGCCTAGACAAGTGCATATCATCTGTGCTTCATCGTGTGGTACCGGTACTATTCAATTTAAACATTTATTGTATTTTGAATTTATTGTGTGTTTAAATTGTTGCAGACGATGGGCCATATTATATCATAATGAATGGTGATGTAGCCCAGACCAGCCTTCTGCAAGCAGATACATCTGTTCCTGCCTCTTGCAGCCCTGTCGAAGCAGGTGCATCGGAAGTGGACAAGTTCAAGTGGACCCACCAATCCACCGAGCTTTTGGCCGATTTGCGCTTATCTATGGAGAGAGAATTCAACCGACCTGTATGCCGGAAGAAGTTGTTGGCTAAAATCGCAAGAAAAATGTTGGAGGTTGGAGAGTACAATGTATCGGCATAGGCATGCGACAACTTATAAAAACAATAAAAAAATCTCTGCAAAGTGGGGAAGGGGCCATATCGTGGGAAATTCGATAAATTCAACAGCGAAAGCATGCATCACTCCACCCCCAGAAAACCTGGGTTGCATAGAGGAGAGGGTCGAAATGTGTGATAACGGCGTTATAACCATTTCCGATGAACTGATGGAGAGCCCTCCTGCAAAAAAATAAGAAAAATGAGTTGGCACTCAAGGAGTATCTATATACAAAATTTCATAGAGACGAAAAGGAGAGAGAGAGAGGAGAAGAAGCAGCTTCAGCTTCGAAAATTAGTGCTGAAAGAAAAAGAAATAGAAGTCGTAAACACTTTGGCTGCAGTCATTGGAGGCAGAAAGTGATCTTTCACAGATTTGTATTTTAAGAAAACTATGGTTGTGTTTCATTGCTGTGTGTGCGCATTTGATTTGTAAATATAATATAGGTACACACAACCACATACAAGTTGTTTCATTTCAAATTAAGACGATTTTATTTTGCACACTTTTCAAGATAGGCCTACAATAACTGAAATTTGGAGTTAGCAATCTCCTATATTCCACCCTTCACAAGAATTATTTGTAACTGGGCAAGGTGGTAGAGATGGTAGCATCTTAGACTTGCATTCGGGAGATCCCAAGTTCAAATCCTGTGGATAGTCAATTTGACTTCGGTTTTTTCATGGCTTTCCCAGTCCTGAAGTCAAATGCCAAACTGTAAATTCTAAATCCATTAAAATTTAATATCAGCACCGTAGGCCTATACATACAAAGCTTGAACTCCTAATATTAGTAACTTGAAAAGTCTATTGGGCTTATACATTTAAGATACTATGGTTTCATGTGAATTCAAATATATTTTGAATTGCTTACCCTATTGAAACCATCGTGAAAATTATAATTTAAATAGATTTGAGTCTCAAAAAGTAAATTCCAGTGATTTCAGTAATTCGCTAAGTACACACTTCATCGTTTCTCAAGTGTGCGGCTAGTGCATTCTGCGTATTCTCTTGTTCATTACCATAACAAAAATTGAATGAAAAATGGATCGTTTTCAATAAACACAGATCAATTTGAGCATGACAAAGTACTGATCTATATAGGATAGGTAAACTGATTTAGGATAATAGTAAACAAAGTTGGCAAAAACGCAAGTGAAACTTATGAATGTAATTGGATTAACTTACTAGAAATACAAACGTAGATGATTAAAACAAATGAGGGCGTTAAAGCCAAAGTGGCGTAAGTCATGTTTTAAAAGTTGTTAACCTAAGTAGGCCCTACTGCAATGCAAGGTTGCGGTATAGATATGTTAGCAGGAAGAGTCGTGTAAGTCCTATTTTATTTATACACAATATATATATATACGTAAGTGGGAGGACAATATTAGGAGAGATTATTATAATGCATCTCACAAAACCTTCTGTTTCTCTAAATGCATAAAACATTATTTACACCACTTAGGCAATGTAATGTAATGTGAGTGTTTATTAGAGTAATTAACTTTTTACAAATTCCAATGCAAACAATCGCATGAGTCCGCATGGACCGTACATGCTTACACAAAAACACACAAAAAAGAACAAATAATATTAATTCAAAATAACACAAACTAAATCTATTCCTCACCCTCCACACCCGCTCTCCAATCTGTCGCTTTTTCAAACCTGAGCTGTCTCGCCTTCATTAAAATCTTCCCAATGCCTTCCTCAACGTTTTTGCCCGCCAGTAACTCCAAACATTTTCGTTGCTCCCTATTTGATTCCATAAAAGATACTGGTAAATATTTTTCCCTCCAATTTTCCAAACCTTCACAATTCGCCAAAATATGAAACCATGATTCTTCCCCCTTACATAATGGACAAACTCTCATTCCGTTTTCATCTGTGATCTTAATCATTCGCCACGCACAGAGTCTAATCCAAGGGAGCTCCAGTTTACTGACTTTGGATCCTTTTCCTATGTATTGCTCCTTCCCCCACTCCAATTTTAACCGCGATTGTAATTCAAGTGAAACCATAGTCTCACATTGCACATTTGTCTGTTATCTATCAATATACTTCAAACGGTTTTTAACCTTCCTCCAAAAACTTCTCCTATTTCCCTGCCCATCCATCCAAACGTATCCCATCCCAATTGTTTCTAATCCCTTTTTTAATTTGGAATCCCACGTATTTCCTCCTATCCTTAGCTGTTCTTAATAACATATTGCTCTAATTAGAGACTGATCCCCCACCATAAGTTGTAACCAATATTTCACCGCCCGACTTTTACACTCTATAGTCTCACTATGCGCTCCAAACTCTCAGAATGCCACAGTTTGCGGTGTCCCTCCCTACCCCCAAAATTCCTTTAAAAAAACGCGTCCTGGCCTGATCTAGATTCCCTGTTTCTTCCCAACCCCATATCTCAGCCCCATAAGTCATCGTCGATCTCACTATTGCCCCGTACAGAGTTTCCATAACACCTATTGGCATGTCTGGAATTTTGCTATATATCCGAAGAGTCTCAGCTGATTTTAGTCCCGCTTTATGTTTCGTCACCTCAATGTGCTTTGCCCATCGTCCTTTCTTAGTAAGCGTCAATCCTAAATACACGAAGTTCTTCACGTTATCCAAAGATTGTCCCACATACGTCCATGTATGTTCCCTGCTATAAACTGATCCGTTCATAAAGGTCATAGTATTAGTCTTTTTTGTATTAACGGTAAGTGACCATTCCTCGCAGTAAGTTTGAAGCATGCCTAGTCCCAGTTGTAGACCGTTAATCGTCGTTGAACATAACACCATGTCATCCGGGTATAAAAGCACAGGAACATGTACATTCCCCACTTCAGGTGCTTCCATATGTGTCTGTTCCATTACATCAACAATATCGTCTATAAACATAGTAAATAATAAATGAGACAAAATACAACCCTGCCTCACCCCCATCTCGCTGACAAAACTCTCCGATGTCCTTGTACTGTCGTACTTTACACAAAATTCCACATTTGTATAAATCGCCTGCAATGCTACAATCATCTTCCCCGACATCCCTTTCACCCACAATTTATGCCATAACGCCTCACGATTAATTGAGTCAAACGCCTTCTTCAGATCTACAAAAGCACAATGCAGTTTTCCACTTTAGCTTTAACCCCCTCAAATATAAAATAAAGGTTAACTACACAATATCATTTTCACAAATTGTATTCATCTATCACAAATGATAATTAATGCTGTAATAAAGCATGTTGGATCAAAATACTGAAATAGCCTTCCAATAAATAGCGTCCTGATCATAACACATCTAAATAACAGCCTATGAGGGTACATTCTGAAAAAGTGGCTGCAAACTGTTATTAAACAAACTACTAAAAAATGCTGCAAAAGTTATATTTGTACCTGTAGATTGTGTGTTTAATAAATCTATATGTATATTATGAAAGATCCAGACACACATCCAATTGTGCCATTACAATTTCTGTAAATATGTAGCCTATGACCCACTTGTACAGTTACAGTATACAGCATGTATTATAAATTTAAATGCAAAAACAAACACTGCAATACTGATCTGGTGAAGTAAATGTCCATGCTATGAATCTCGGTTGCACTACTCGTTTACAGAGTACGCATAATTTGTTTCCTTATTTCTTCAGCAGTTGAATCCACCACCACTGCAGTGCTGTCATCTTCATTATCACCAGCATCACCATCACAATCAACGCAGCCATTTTCAGCGGGAATGTCAATATCACCCTCTTTCAACAATTGATTGTGCAGAATTCAACATGAGAATATTACATACATTGTATACTCTAAATTGAGTACATTTAGGTATTTAAGTCTGCGAAAAATACCCTTCAGCCTTCCATAGTCTTGTTCTATTACCACTCTAGTGTTCTATTACCACTTTACTTCTTTTGGCTTTGTTCCAAATGGTCATTATCATTAAATGGTACCATGATGAATAGTCACCCAACAAATAACATTTTGGTGGCAAAATTTATCTCAAATTTTCATCTAGTCTTTTAAAAATTGGGGAATTTTTTCACATTACGACATCGTGACCTGATCCTGGTCACCCATAGTAAATGTAAATAAACTCCAACCTGGAGTTACAAATGTACCACTACTAGGCCTATTTGGTTGAAATTAAGATTTTTTTTTAATTGTACGCATTGATATTTATGTTATGGTATTATTTCGACAGGACGAAGCACCATGCCATTATTCAACAATTGTGCGGGATTTGCTATCCAAGACGTTGGATTGGCCGTGGAAGACCTCATTCGTGGGCGGCACATTCATCTGACTTAATACCCTTAGATTTTTTGCCTTGGGATCCATTAATTTTGAAATGTACTGAAATATTAAAATTAGAGATGTACCTGATCTCAGAACCCTATTACTCAAGCGAGTCAAAAGATAACACCTAAAATGCTTGAAAGTGTGTTCCGTGAAACAACTGATCGCTTTTGAGCTCTAAGAAAGAATCTTTATTTATTTTATTTAATGTTAATTGGTGGTTTGTTATAATCTCTACAAAGTTCACCAAAAGCCAATGTAAAACTTTTTATATGACTTTACTAAATTCACGTGTTCTACTTTTTTCCAGGATAATAAATGTGTCAGTAGGCAACCCTGTTGTGGCTAACAGAATACTGGGAGACGATTTGTTGCTACTGAGAAAATCTGTGCTCAAATATTTTGCAAATGGCACGACTTCAGTCATGCCTCTAGCCATGCCACTGCAAAGAACACCAGATTGGAACTCTGGGCACATCGTCAGTAAGCGACTGTTCCCCATCCATGGCACTGGGAACGATGTAGTCAGCAAGAATATCACGATGGTGCTCGAAAACCTCCTCAAAGACTATGAAAGTAGTCAACTGCCTACCCATGGGAAAGGTAAGTTTCAGGATCTCTGCACACATCTTCAGCACGGTTTTGTTCCCTTTGATGGCTTCATCAACGTTAGTTGCTCGAGAATTGTATTCTGCCCTTAACGTCAGGAAGCGATTGTTAATGGTACTGGAATGAAATGGTGAACTAGAAAATCCCCATAGTCCTAGGGAATATTCTTAACGATTATTATGTCTATAATGTCTGTGATAAATTGTACGTTACTGCTTAAGCCTACGTAGCAGTAGTCAATATTATAGCAAAAGATTTGCTCGGGAGCAATAAAGTGCCTTATTATTGGCAGGACAGGATATACAATCAGCGCGGCATAGTTGTGCTGTGAGTAACTGCGTAAGGATAATAATTCACCCTTCAAAACATTTGCGGTTTGTTAGGCTACATACTGCACAGGTTACTCAGGTGAATTAAATCCAACTTTTTATTTTAAAGGATTTTTTTTTCTTAATGAGGCATACAAAAATCTAGAAAGGAACACATGCTAGCATGTACTAATTCTAAAAACAGTGTTATATAGTTTTAGGTATAATGTGTTGAAAATTTTAGGCCTATTTATTTCCAAAATGAACATGAACTTAATCGTTATTGAAGCCAGTATAATGAAACAACAGACGAACAACTGGTTCGCCATATTCTACTATCTTTGATCTGTGGTGTGCACTACCACTGACCTCTATTATACCTGGACTTCGCACTACAGACATTCCCTTGTACTAAGAAGTGAGGACACTTTTTCGACTAGTCTCGCCCAGAAACTTTGGCAAGAAACTATTTGTCTGCTCAGTACGAAACGTCAAATCGGCTTTCTTGTATGGAAGCATCACAAGTTTGGTTTGGCAATAAATTAGGATGTTGTTGACGAATGCTTGTAAGACAGTTCTTCTTTCATACAATATAAAAATAATGTATTAATATTAACAACATTTAAAGTAGGCCTATATCATTATTATAATTAATACGAATGTTTTTACCCGTTACTTCTGCCATTTTCATAATGTAGGCCTAACCGAAAAATTGAATGTATTCAATTCAACACTTATTACATTAAATTAATATTACGTTGAAATCTTTAGAAATTTAAATATATTGTTCTACTTCAAAATCGTTATTATTCATTTTAAATGAATTTTATTGTGATAATAACGTTAAATATCGTATTTATTAATTAATCCTTAATCCAGGTGGTAGCAATTTTTAAGATAGATCTATATCATAATTCAGAGTATTTATTCTCCCATCGGATGCACAGGTAGGATGGCAATGCATGTAAAATCAATCAAGTGTAATCTATTTAATAAGTAGATTTAAAAAGTGTGTATCTTCAGATTATGTATAGACTGCCTATTATGCATTTTTTCAGAGCATAATAAGGTATGATCTAGCATAATAAGGCATGATCTAGTAGTATGGGGAAATGGATTAGGAATTAATCAAGTATAAGTTATCCAGAAAAAAGCAGTTAGAATATAACCAATTCTAAAAAAATTAGAGCATTTTTGTCTTGCCATTAGTATGAAATAACATAAAAAACTATCAAACACGAAGTCAAGTGCATACATATCAGACCAGAAAACAAAATAATTGATCTGGTTAGGTGTAGGCAAAACAAAACAAATGGATATCATAACATTATTGGGACAACATTATATAACAAATTACCATATAAACTTCAAGAAATGTCCCCAGATTTATTTTCAGAAAAACTGTATTCCTGGCTTCAAAAAATCGTTTTATAATGTTCAAAGATACTTAGAATCAGATATACAAATAGAATAGAGCAATTTAGTGTAATTACATGTATATGGGGTACGCCGTAGCGTAGTGGTTGAGGCGCTGCGCTACGAACCGAAAGGTCACGGGTTCGATCCCCGATGAGGTCGTTGGAATTTCTCAATTGGCCTAATCCTTATGGTGGCACTGGCCCTAGGGTCGACTCAGCCTCTAACAGATTGAGTACCAGGAGCAATCCTGGGGGTAAAGGCGGTCGGTGCGTAAGACTGACAACCTTACCACCTTCAAGTGCCGAATGTCTAAATACTGGGAGCCTCAACCTCCTGGAACCCTCTGGGCCTCCGTGGCCTTATAGGGAACACTTTACTTTACTTTACTTTACTTTTAATTACATGTGTAATCAGTATGTATATTTTGTTCATTTAGTGTCTCTTAGGTTATGTCATTAGTATAACTTAGAATAATAATTTTTACTAATGTAATTAAGTTTATAAGATTTTAAATAATCATAGGCCTACATTAGATTACTGAAGATATGTATGTATGTAAACAGCTAACGTGACCGATTTCGGTTGGTAGGCCTACTGCCTAAGGGTCTTATAAAATATATCAAATATCAAATACATTTCAAATTTTAAACGTTTCAACGTAAAATTAATTTAATGTAACTCATGACAGTGAAACGGATAATTATGAAAAATATCACAGTTAGCTGGCAAGGAATAAAATAGTTTAAAACCCAAGAATCCGGGCCCTAATAATAAGTGTTGTATTGAATACATGTGGTTTTGTCCATTAGACCTACATAATTATATGAAAACAGAAGTCACGGGTAAATCCATTAGTATTAATACAAATATTAATTATTTGGAGTTAAAGGTAAGGTAATGTTCACTCTATTGTGATAAACTTCCAGGCACATATGCCTACTTGACGTTTCATATTGAGCAGACAAATAGTGTGGCAAATTTTCCAGGCGGAACTAGTCGAAACAGGCTTTCTGTGCTGCAGTGCGAACTCAGCTCTACGTGCACTTCCGAAGATTATTCTTCTTCTTCAATGTAATTGTCTCGGCCAGAGTTAAATCATGTAGCCAGTGTGATATACCTTATATATAGAGATGCACAATACATGAGTAGCTTGTTTGTAAACAGATGCATACGAACTAGTATTTATGAAAAGCTTGTGAAAATATGAGTGATAATCCCGAGGAAATTTCAATCCAAGCCAGAAACATTGCTGCTGCCAGTAAAATCTCGGCAGCCATAGACTATGAGAAGGAATATATTAATGCAATTAAATGCTTATCTCTTCCTTTTTTGGAAATCAGCACGTTATTAAATGTATTTACTTTTGTTAAAACAGTTTATTAAGAGGCGAAACCAGTCGTATTTTATCCTTTTTCATCTATTTTTACCTACTTTCAATTAATTTTTATTACGTACTAGCTTAAAAGGCCCGGCGTCGCTCGGGTTTTGTATTTTGTAAATGCGAAAATAACTTATGAAGGACTTTCGATTTTCAAACTCTAGGTCTTTAAGGTCTTTATATAGGTATTAAGAATTTGAAATGGGGAAGAACGACTTATCACACACAAACTATTCCCTCAGAAAACGCTAGATAGGCTATAGCTTATTATAGCTTATAGCAGATCCCCACGGCTTCTCCCAAGATAATAAATCGAAAGATTAACAATTAAGAGCAAAATAATTAAAATATTATGTTTATTAACACTTTGCACGCGAAACATTCATAGGTGTAAACTAAACGATTGATAGGCCTAATTAATGAAACAGCTATAAATCCGGCTTTGAAGTGAATTTCACGATTAGAAAATAAATGGAAAAGTGCAGTATTCGAAAGATTATGAGAATTGAAATCGATTAAACTTACGATAAAAAAAAAGTGCGTAAATGTATTTGACAGACAGACATAGTACATTAGTTTTTATTTATATAGGTGAAGAATGGAATAAGCCTACTGAGGCCGTGATTTCTATATTCATTTGTCCAGGCTTATAATCTACTCTTATACAATTCAACGGCCCTAAATAGCGTGCTTGCTCGCCCGCTTCGTGAGACATCGGGTATACTCGGCGATGTTCGTCTCTCGCAGTGTAAACTTTCATGACGACTACAAAATTAGGAAGGAAAACCGTTTCTTTATTATATAAGGCCTAAGTGAAATGAACACAATGAACAAATATTCTAATTTTATTTTTACTTACAATTTTCATAGCTCTGAACCACAAACATTTTTAATAATCTACCAGTGTAATTTTCTTAAAAATCCTGGAGTCAATGAATAATGGCGGGCGAAGCCGGGGGCAACAGCTGTAAAATATTGATGGTTTTATCTCTTGAAATATCGCTGATAATAATAATCCAAACAAACCATTCCTTCCCTTGAAACATTATATAATTTCTGAAAATTACACTGAATGGATTAAATAAAATTCACATCATATTCATGTCAATAAACAGCTGAGAAACAATACGTATTGTGTGTTCACAGGTTCTTTTGGAACTGCACAATCGATTCTGAAATAGTTTTCCCAGGGGGCGCTTTCATGTCGTGGAATGTACTCTAAAGCAGGAATTTTAGCTGTTTCATTCATTATTAATGGCTTAGTTTATGAATTATTCGCATGCAAGTGTTAATAAATATAATGCTTTAATAATTATTATACTCTTAATTTTTAATTTTTAAAAGAATTATCGTGGCGAAGCCACGGGCACCTCCTAGTTCCGTTACATTTCAGGCAGATTTAACGACCCTACATAAGATATTTTAATTACGATTAGGCCTACATTATAAAAACGTTGTAGCCAGGACCCCGAAATAAGCAACTTCCCCGTAATTTTCTGTAAACTATATTCCATGTCAAATAAAATATGTTTAACATTACCTTATCGACATCTATAGCTTTTATAATAACCTGAGATATCCATTGCCATCCATAGCGATCGCGACGATATTATTTCCAATGTATGACAAAAATAGACAAAGCCTTCTGCAATTGATTTGACAACTGAAATGAATAACTGAAAACTTATGCTTCGAAAGCGTAAAAAATGCACGTTTTCTTGCCGTTTTTCACTCATAACTCGCGAACGAAGGTAAAATTAAAAATGTAGTATGACAGAAACCTTCCCGGGAATGTACCCAACAACTTCCCAAAGTTTCATGGCGATCGGATGAATGGTGTAGTAATGCATAAAGGACACACACACACACACATACATTCATTTATATATATATATAGATAAGACACGCCAGCCATATTATGGTTCTGAGCGAAGCAGGATACCAACTGTCCTCGTATAATGCCGCAGCAGGCGAGATGCCTTGTACCCAAGATCAGTAAACTATACAGGTTGCGTATTCCGGGATAGACCAATCGCAGCACTTGAGTGTGTGACGTCACAAGATTCCAGATCTCGCAATTTTCAGTTTTTACTCAGTCTAGAAAATCTTACACCGCGTGATTAAACTCGTAACCTTTAATTAACCCGTGGTCGGATTCCTGTGAAATTTATACAGAAATAATCTACACACATCAGCCCTACTGATGGTTAAAACAGAGCCTTAAAAAAGCGGACACAAATGTTTTTATTTCATTTTATAAACATCACCCGTTACACAAAATTCATGGATGGAGAAGCAAATTTCACTATGCGACAATTTTTTGTATTTTTGTGTCCCGAAAAAACTTCAAGGGAGAAAGTTTTAGTGAAATAATTGAATTTTAATACAAATGAAGTTCCAGCCCCATATCTCGAATGGTTTACGAGTAATTGAGTGGTAATTATTCCAGGCGCTTCAGTGTCGGAGTGATTTGTGACGACCGTGAAATGTTCAGGAAGAAGCATATTTGACTATGCGACAATTTTTTTATTTCTGTGACCAGAAAATGATTCAAGCATGTGAGCTTATTTTATTTCTGTGACCAGAAAATGATTCAAGCATGTGAGCTTTAGGGAAATATTTGAATTTTATTATACATCAAGTACCACGTTTATATTTTGAATGGTTTACGAGTAATAGAGTGGTAATTACTCAAGGCGATAAAGCTATCGGAACGGTACAGAGGTCTTTTTTATTCTATAAAATAGGCCTACTAGCAATTACGTAAAAATCCTTAAATATTTTAATCGTGGACTCAATAATAAAGGATATTAACTGGATACTTGTACCCATACTGAAAGATTGACCCGCTGGGGAAAAAGAATGAATTAAACTTTTTCCTAATCTTGTAAATCTGCACTACTGTTATTTAGATATTTGTTGAATTATTTATTTTATTTTTTTATCCTTTGTGCTAGTAACTTTTATTTCTAATTACCTTATCAAATGCCTTATTAGTTTAATATCTTGTTACGCCCTTTTCATATTTTAATATAATTTATCAACATGAAAACGTATTACAGTTAAAATTGAATTGCCGAGGCTTTAAGAGCATGCTATCGGGTTATAGTTAGGGCAAGACGATGATACTTTTTAATGAAAAATTCATGGAAAAATCCTTTGAAATATTGTGTGATTTATGTAGAATGCATTGCGAAGCAATTTGTGTCCTTTTTTTATGTTGAGACGTCGATTTTAAAGATCCTGCGCCTCTTTTCGTTGGGCTGCTCATGAAAGTTTCCCTGCCCTGCAATTCACAAACCATCCCTTAGTTTATTAGGTCTATATTATCTCTGTCGTCACATAATTTGTATACAGATGTACACTTTTGGCCGTGTTTCACCAATCATTACCTACATAACTTACCCCATATAACCCGGAGAAAATTATTATTAATATAAATGTATTGCTTTGATTACAATATTAACACAAATTAATACTCTACAATAGTCTACGCAATGTAATAATAACATTAGTACTGTACATGTTAATATTGATACATA
Source organism: Ectobius pallidus (assembly GCA_964059195.1). Lineage (NCBI taxonomy): Eukaryota > Metazoa > Arthropoda > Insecta > Blattodea > Ectobiidae > Ectobius > Ectobius pallidus. The sequence goes on along the minus strand of CAXKWD010000006.1, from coordinate 26,442,474 downwards.
AAAATTCCCGTAGTTGTTTTGTACCCTTATTATAAGGTACAATTTCTATACAAATATAGGATAAGTTACATTCTTTAACAAATTTTCATCAAATTATACTAACATAACCTCTAGAATGAGGAATATTTTCTAGGCAACAAAATATTAGAACAAATCACCCTTTAGCTGTTATATAGGCCTACCTGTATTATATAATTTCTATTCAAATCTAGATCCTTTGGGAGATTTTTACAAGACTTTAAAGACAAATGCTGTAGAATCAGAAGAACATTTTAAGTAACAATCTACAAAATTACTGTTACACACTGCCACAGCACATATCTGGCCCGGCATAATGGTTCAGTTAATTGCACTTTCTAAAGCACCTTCCATTTGTATTATTAAAAACAGTATGTACTGGTAATATCTATCCTAAAAGACTGCGGTCAAGCGGCCGAGATCAGTAGGTAGAAGCTTTGTCAGCAGCACCATGCTCTCTACTGTCGTGCTTGAAGCGTCAAATCATTCTGACACCTTGAAGCGCCCGGAATAATTACCACTCAATTACTCGTAAACCATTCGAGATATGGGGCTGGAACTTCATTTGTATTAAAATTCAATTATTTCACTAAAACTTTCTCGCTTGAAGTTTTTTCGGGACACAAAAATACAAAAAACTGTCGCATAGTGAAATTTGCTTCTCCCTCCATGAATTTTGTGTAACGGGTGATGTTTATAAAATGAAATAAAAACATTTGTGTCCGCTTTTTTAAGGCTCTGTTTTAACCATCAGTAGGGCTGATGTGTGTAGATTATTTCTGTATACATTTCACAGGAATCCGACCACGGGTTAATTAAAGGTTACGAGTTTAATCACGCGGTGTAAGATTTTCTAGACTGAGTAAAAACTGAAAATTGCGAGATCTGGAATCTTGTGACGTCACACACTCGCCTGCTCGCCGCAACCCCCTGTCCTATAAACTCGCCGGAATACGCTACCTCTGTAGTTTACAAGCCTTGCCTTGTACCCACCTCTGCATTAAGACAAGTCTGCAGACAATCTAAATAATGCATATTACTAACCACATAGTTAAGCGCGCGAAGCGGAGGCGGCAGCCGTAGCGAAGGTTTCGCTGTTTGTTTGTAGGTTTCGAAAATGTGCTATACATATCTTCGAGGTTTATCGTATTGGTCAACCTGATACTCAGAATTCTAAGTCAAGTCGGTAACATGGCCGTCAGTTTTATGTTATTATCATGAATTACGTATTTTAAGGTAAGAGAATTACAAGATGTATTCTTATATATTAACAAATTTTGCAGCAAATTATAACAATCTTGCACCTAGGGACACATTTTTAACGTTGTTTCGTTTCGTAAGAAATAAAATTGTAATGTCGAGGAGATAGGGCTCTGCCCGCAATGTTTCTCTTGTGAACCAAGATGTGAAAAGTTGTTGGCTTATATTTGTTGTTATATGAGGGACGTTCCGAAAGTAAGTTTCGTCATTTTTTAAAACGGAAACCTTATTGCCAAAAAAAATCCATGGCATTATGAACATACACCTTGCACTATGTTTCGACATAGTCGCCACCGACGTAAGGACATTTTTCGTAGCGTGCAATCAGTTTGAAGAAACCACTCTGGTAAAACTCGTTGCCCTGCGATGCAAGGAATTGTCTCATAGCCTGCCCCACCTCAGCATTGTTTTGGAAGTGACGTCGCGAGAGTGCGGCTTTCAATGCAGGGAACAGATGAAAGTTCGATGAAGGCTTTAGGCCGGTTGATCCAATCTCTCTCATCCGAAACGATGACAAAATGTGGACCAAAAAGGACGAGGAATTTTCATTATCATACTCGAATAACCTCGGGCACGCCGGTCTGCTGCTACTCTCTCTTCTTCGGCGCTCTATGCATGCGTAATTCCTCCTCCCCTGACGCTCCTTCCGTCTATGAGTCAGCAACGGGTGTGGATTCTTATGGCGATTGTTTGTTTCAACAGCTGTACCATCTCCACTTTAAAAAAATGACGAAACTTACTCTCGGAACATCCCTCGTATGATGTGTTTTACGAAAAACCCTGGTAAAGTGACTGATTATCATAAAGAAATATGTTGACTTAAATTTGTTGTTTTATGGCCAAAAATATGCTTAAATCCATGTTAAAGTCGGTGTGACTGGTCAATGCCATCTGGATTTTGTTTATAGATTGCCATGACGACTATAGCGTCCTAGGCCGATAAAACTGCTTGCAGTTTTATGCAATTTTTGCAGCCTAGGTTGTTAAAATGCAATTTTTCTGCGTGTTACCAGTCCGAAAAACAGCTGTTTTAGAGCGCCTGTAGTTAAGATACATGAAAGTAAAAAGCAAAAATAATAGAAGAGAGAATTTTTTCATTTAACGTAAACTCATATATTATTTTTGGGAATTATTTTATTTGTTCTCTTTACAAATTCTCCATATTGGTGAAAAAGTAGTTATATCCATAATGTTCTGTCGGTGCAAAAATAAAAGTCGTTGTGTTAATTACAGATGCAGACAGGCTAGAATATTGTAAGCCATTGTTTATCAGGTTATGGTATTGGTGTTGTTCCCCCTTCTTCGTCGACTTTCTCCTCTATTTATATTACCTCATTTATCGACGTAGTCTTCTCTTCTTCTCTCTCGTCACTGGACCCTCGTTGGAAGCTGCTACATACCCAGAGGAATACTTGTGTCCATGAAGGAGGGAACAGTCACGAACAATGCAAATTACAATAAAAACTCTGCCACCCTTTAGTTTGCTACAAAAATATATTCGAGAAACGAAATATAATCAATCTAAATAATCCACTCGCTCATTGCCCTTCATACCCACTAGACATACGTTAATAATTATAAATATTGCACTCATCCCAATTCTGCATTCCATCCATATTCATCATACCAGTGAGCATATAAATACACTCACAAAATATATCATGAAGGCTTAACATGCCATACTTGTCGATGGAAAGCCTTCTTTACTACATTTTCATCCGACGAAGAGAATCCGGTTGAGACGCATATACCAAATAATTACCTAATATGAATGTGCAATCACTTTAACACAATAAAATCAAATTACAAGTAGACGGCCAAGCTTATGACATTTACGATTCCAAAATTAATTCATGTCAAATTCTAAACTTCCAATATGGCGGCATAGGTATGACCTAAGCTACCATTTTAAGCACACTATTTCAGTCGAATACCTTTCCATCCGGCCAAACAAATTACTTACATTGCTTCTATGCGCCCGTCTACACACACTTGTACAATAATCGCTTAAAATGCTTATTGAATTCAGTTAAAGACCTAAATCCAAGGGAGCAGCTTATATCACCTGAGGTACGTTACCATGACCAATACATAATTTACTAAGACAACGTTAAATAAACGAACTGTAGGTATTCAGAGGATGGATGGAGACAACTTTTAATTTTTTGTAAAACCATCGGAAAAAGTTATGAATGCCAACAATTCCTCGGCCCTTTCACGTCCAAGTAATACCTTCGTTTCCGGAGAGGGGTTGGAAGGCCTACTGCTAAAAGTTGTAAGATATCATGACAGATTTTCTGGTGAAGTAAATACGTAGGCTATTCTGATAGAATCTGATAGAATATGAAGAAAGATATTCAAAACCTGGCTTATATTTTTAATACTTATCCAGATGCTAACGACATTAAGTCCAAAGGTGAAAATTTAAATCTAAAACCATTAGACGCCGGAGAATCATTAAAATTAAAAATTATTTGATCGGTGGTTGAAAACATATACAGAAAATATGTAGTTGTAAATCACGCTATAATATTTAAAATATGGTTTCCATGGGAGTGCAACTTGTATAAAGTCGTATCCATGAAAATGCAATTTATACAAATCAGCAATACTTTATTAAACTTCACGGCTGCTGGCTATTGCTAGTCCGGGAGTTGGTCACTCCATAGGTGGTGGATAATGGAGCAATCTTAGATAGATATATAAGCATTCATGAACCATAGAATTATTGTCTCTGTTGGACATTACATGAAAATATTATAGTTGCATAGTTAATTCCTCATTATATATATATATATAAAAGAGCTAGACCCATTCTTGGTCATGTAGGCCTAATTTTTCTAGGTTGCAGCATATTCACATCCCTTGCTTTTCAGATTAGTACATATGTTCCTGTATTTCATATTTATTATTATTCTATTTAAACTCTACGCTTTGGCATCTCTTCCCTTTGCATAGCAATATTTCTGTTCGTCCTATTATCATTTATGTATATACATATATAGATATTCGTTGGCCTGTTTCTGTAAATTAGTTTTCACCATTTATACAGATTTCCAATATTGTATATTACATTAATTCATCTGCTCTCTGCCCTTTTTCTATCATTAAATATTTATTGCCTTGCCTTTTAGCCTCATTCTAAATTAATTTGAGCCTAACGGTAACTGATTTGCATTTTCCCCTTTTTTATTCTTCTGGTTAGTTTTTTTTTTTTATTTTACAGTTCTGGTATTGCATATTTTGCTTGTGTATTTATATCTCTCAGTAAATACCTTTTCTCCATTTAAATTTTTCTAGTTTGTTCTTGTTAATTAAATACACTTATAGAACTTATTCTGCTTATTCTCTTGTATTAAATTTTCTCCTTTTCTATTCGAGTCTTATTACTTATAATTATTTTGAATCTTTTTCGTTTGATACTTGCTCATTCAGCTATCTGCTTTTTTGGTATTAGCCTGACATATTCAGTTAGAAACTCATCGTTACCTTTCACATCATTTACATTTGCCAAAGGTTATTATTCGATGTTTACCTAGCTAGCCAATGAGTTAGGTTAGGTTAGCTCTCATCCATTATTTTGGAATTGCACTTGTAGGAATTGTGGAATAGGATGTGGAATTTAATCCTTCATTGGGAATAATTTTTAGAGAGTCTATGTTAGTTATTCATATCTATGTTATATTTGTATATAGCACTTAAATTTATATTATCACAGTTACTTCTTCTTCTTCTTTTTCGTGGTTTTACCTCTCCCTTTTAGGATTTAAGCGACCCAAGCCGCCCGGGCCTTATAGGGCCGCGACCTGTCGGGAGAGGGATTACCTTTGGATCACATACATACCTTTTTGACCAGACAAGGACATGGAGGGCCTCCCCGGATGAGTGATCAGCCCAATGCCGGGGCCACCTCCGAGTCAACACGAACACATAGGACGATACACACCATTCACACACACACACTCACTCAGAACAAGGCGAGGATGAGGATGAAGATGATAATGACGGCCAGATGATATCCGGGGACCACAAGGGCCTAAAGTTACCTGACATTTGTCTCATAGCTGAGGGAAAACCCCGGAAAAAACCTCACCTAGGTAACTTGTCCCGACCAGGAATCGAACCCGGGCCCGCTGCGTGAGAGGATTGGACGCATCCCCTGAGCCACAGCGGTGGACATCACAGTTACTATTAACTGTTATTCAGTTTTACTGTCCTTTATGATAGTTGTTGATGCTTATTTATTAAACTTGTTACTGCCATTTTGAATTATTGCCTGTTTTCTATGCTGCATTACTATCCTGCCTCCTATATTGCCCTGTTCTGAGAGAAATCGTTCTGCGCCCTCATGGGATTGTCCACTCGCTCCTGTTGAGTTTTTGAAATCAAACTTTCTGAAAAGAAATAAGAGTTGTAGTCAGCATCTAGATTGATATATAAATATTTATATTCCAAACTACATTTATTATATTTAACCAATTTTAATCTGAGATATTAAATTATAGTATCTACTTATTCAAGGTTATAAAATTATACTTCTCTAGTTTCTCTGTATTAGCAACATTACAGGGTATAAATATAAAACTATATAACTAAACCATTTTAGCGTTGCATACGGAATAAAAATATTAAAGTTTGAACTTTTTGGAATTTTCCCATCGGTTACAAGTTAAAATGTATGTCTGTCAAATATCAGGTTCTTTGCTCATTTGGAAGTGAGCAAACATTAATGGTGTATTTTATGGAGTAAATTTAAACTGGTATTAAAGGATGAAATAGCGAGGATGATCTAAATATCCAATTCGGCATTTGCCTTTACGACTGGGTAAACCATGAAAAAAACCCGTGTCAAGTTATTTGATCACTGATTGAGAATGTAAACAGAAAATACGTAATTGTAAATCACGCTATGATATTATAATAGGTTTCCATGGAAATGCAATTAATTTTATTCACAGTCGTGTCCATGAGAATTCAATTTATACAAACCAGCAATACTTTATTAAACTCCACAGCTGCTGGCTACTGTCAGTCCGGGACTTGACGACTCCATACGTGTTGGATAATGGAACAATCTTACAATGAGGTTAGGAGCAAACTTCCCCCAACTAAAACATAGGAAAACGTAACATAACAAAGAAAACCTGTGTTTATCATAAATACATTTGCAAATCGTTTATATTCTTATTAAGTAGCTTTAGGTGTTAAAATATATAATCTATTCTACTTCCAGATAAAACTTTTTCACTTATAACGACTTGTTCCACAAAAGCAAGAGGTATCGAGCGTCCCCCCGTTTAGTTCAGACTACAGCCTGTGACTGACGCGTATAGTGGAGGCTAGACCTATGTAGACAGTCGGGATGCTTTGAGGATTAAGCCATTATCTGGCACTTAAGGAGTGGTCTGGTACTGACTGAAGGCACTCGTCTGGTGCCCACGTGGAGTCATAGCTTAAATGTCAAAAATTCAGAAATGAGCACTGATTGGTTGCACACGAAATTCTATTGGCTGTCAGGCAAGTTCAACGCCAAGAAAACATGCTGAAAATCCAGAATATACAACTCTATTGTCCAAGACACCCTCATTTCAAGTTATTTACTGCGGATTGTAAGGGTCTGTCGGCATTGCCTTGAAGAAAGTTGTATATGTAGAAGTTGCCTCCGCTATACCTGCTGTATTCTGTGCCAACTTAAAACAGCCCTACTATAATACACTTGTACGTGGTATGGCCACCAGTCCACCGAGACTCCTGTTAAGAGTTCTTATTCTGAAGGGACTCCATACACATTCAAGAGTGAAATATTTTAATTTTTTGTTTTCCTTTTGTTAGTTTTATATTATCTTGTAATTTTATATCAGTGAAAGAATTTTTAAGGTATCTACAAGGTATGCAGCTTAATACCTTTTTTGAATTAACCCGTAATTTCACGAATCTCTTTATAGCGCTTTTCTCAAAATTATGTATTAAACACTGTTTAAATTTATCGTTACCGGTACATAAAAATCCTTCCTCTTACAGTAGCCGATACAATTTTGCTACAGCTTGTTATAATTCCTTTTTATTTCACTTTTTAAAACTATTAAAACTACTAATTCAATGCCGGGCCCAATGACGTTTTACGATATGTAAAATGAATTGAATTGGGAGAAATTTTTGAATTATATAATATTTCCTGAATTATAATATATTTCTGGGAGCCTGCCGGCAGCATAAGCTTTCCTACAAACGGGAGGGGTTAAATTAAGAAAATGGATATGAATATGAATATGGAAGACTTCATTAATAAAACTACAGAATCTATAGTCACAAAACAGTTTAGATAAAAGATGTAGCGCACGATATAAATGATATAAATACAGTAAAACCTCTATATAACGACCATCGCCGGTTCCACGAAAAAGTGGTCTTTAAGAGGGGTGGTCTCTTAATAGGGGGAATGCACTTGTATGTCTTGAAACTGAAAATACAAGGGCGCAGATTACATACACCCGAATAAATACGATACAATACAGTAGGTGTATTATGTAACACACAGTTCATTATTACTTACTTTTACTGTATTTCAAATTGCAGCACAACAATAAGACACTTTAATCTATGCAGGCCAAGAACACCGAGCCTCTATTTACAGTATAACGGGGTAATGTTTTATATTTTGCTTGGAGGACAATGAAAGGGACTCGTCCATCAGGTTTCTTAGAATCGAGCATTTCAGAAACCCCCTCATGTCCACTGAATAAACGTTTTCATAAGAAATAGAATTACCCCTCCGAGTCACTGCGATCATGTAGATAATAAAGGCATGAATTCTTAAGGGTACTGAAACAAGCAGGTCAAAGGTAGGAGATTGGAATGTGTCCTGTTCACGCCGTGCGCTGTACAGTACTTGTACGCTGTCTACTGTAAAGTATTTCCCAGAAGGCGAAGGAGAAAACAGCCCAAAGCATTGTTCAACCATATTGACATTTCTGTCCATCACTCTTGTAAAAGTACTGTATTGAAAATTGAAGAGACGTCTTGCAGTGCCCACATCAGTATTTCTGTTCAAATGATGATTAATGCCTACCATTTGAGTAAATATTTTTTTTATGATTTTGGTCGTTATAGAGGAGTTTAACGAAAATGAAACTCCGGTCGTTGGTCGGGGAGAGAGGTGGTCGTTTAATAGGGGTAGAAATAACATTGGCCTTATGGGTTTTACTGTCGGTTCCTAGAAAAATTGGTCTTTAAAGGAGGTGGTCGCTAAAGAGGGGTGGTCTTTAAGACAGGTTTTACTGTATAAGTGGAGGCTAGACCTATATAGACAGTCGGGACGCTTTGAGGATTAAGCCATTGTCTGGCACTTAAGGAGTGGTATATGGCAGTGGCGGCTCGTGGCCGGAAAATTAGGTGAAGAGAAAAAAAATGCCACATGCTTATGTTAATAATGGAATTCACCCAATAGCGGCTCGTGGCTCAAAACGAGGGTGTGCTGCAAATACCATTTCATACAGCAAACTTAAAATATTTTTAAAAATTATTAGTAGGCCTATCTAAACTGCACGTCTCTTAATCCATCTCTGGGAATTCTCACGCGATTTTCTCTACCCAAATTATTTTTTTGCTAATTTCTCTCGTCTCGTCGAACGTTGTGTGAGTTGTGTGACGAGAGAAAATAGCACAAAAAAATCTGATGTGAAAGTCACATAACTTCCTCTGCCCAAATAATTCACATATCCTTGTACAGAATCGCAAGACACAATTTTACGCTAATTACACTGTTCTACAAGGGTCATTTTTCTTATATGAAAATATGTGTTTCTAAAGGATTTCCATATGGTGCATTAAAATCTGAAAACAGAAATTCGCTATCAGGCACAGTTTTTAAGTGATACGAGAATATACGTCTCATTTAACTGACATTTTAAGTTTGTAATAAAGTTGGTGAACTTTGCTTAACAACAGTTAATTTTGTCCTTCATTTATTTTCATTTTGTAGCATTCCTGTTGCTAGTAAAATTTTATGTTAATGTATTAATTTCAAATGTATATTTCTCTTCTAGAAAATGCCAAATCGTAGAACGTGTAGAAATACGCCTGTTAACTTCTGCTATATCTGCGGAGGGTTCACGTTTGCTAGGCATAGGAAGAAGATTTCGCCCATTGTAAAGAAGGCCTACAAATATTATTTTGGAATAGAACTTGGGGATCAGCAGAAGGACTGGGCACCACATATTTGTTGTGCAACTTGCTATGTTAAATTGTTAAACTGGTGGAAAGGTAGAGATAACTCCACATTGTTTGCAGTGCCAATGGTATGGAGGGAACAAAAGGACCACATTACAGACTGTTACTTTTGTTTGACAGATGTTCATGGTTTTACAAATCGGAAATCTAAGAGACACATAGTGTACCCCAATTTGCCTTCTGCAATCAGACCAATCCCACACTCCGAAACTCTTCCAGTACCTAGAAGACCAATAAATGAAGACAGTGAAACACATAGTGCAGAAAGTGTGAGTGAAGCATTGACATCATCTCCTGAAAAAAATACCCATCTTATCAGTCCACAAGCACTTCAACTCCACGTTTCTTGACACAAGCATATCTTAACGACCTAGTTCGTGATTTAGGCCTAAGTAAACAAAAAACAGAACTGTTGGGTTCGAGATTGCAAGAATGCAATTTATTGCAACCAGATACGAAAATTACTGAGTTTAGACATAGGGAACGCATTTTTCTTCCCTATTTTGCAAATGACAAATTGATGACATTCTGCAATGATGTTTGTGGACTAATGAATACTTTGAACTTCAAATACGAGCCACAGGAGTGGAGACTTTTTATAGATGCCTCAAAATACAGTCTAAAGGGAGTTCTCTTCCACAATGGGAACATAATGCCTTCTGTCCCAGTTGCCTATGCAAGTATGACTAAAGAATCATATGATATTTTGAAAAATATGCTGAGATTAATAAAATATAATGAGCACAAGTGGAAAATATGTGGTGATTTGAAAATAGTTGCCATGATATTAGGTATGCAACAAGGCTACACCAAATATGGATGTTTTCTGTGCGAGTGGGATAGTCACGATAGAAATTCCCATTATAAAAGAAAGATTTGGCCTGAATGTAAGTGGAAAGTTGTAGAAAAAAATTTACTGAATGAGAAATTGGTAGCCAGTGAAGATGTTCTGCTGTCCCCTCTTCACATCAAGCTAGACCTTATTAAACAATTTGTTAAGGCCATGGACACATCTGGAAGAGGATTTATGTGCCTTTCAAAAAAGTTTCCTTGTCTTTCTGCAGCAAAAATAAAAGAGGGCATGTTTGTGGGTCCCCAAATTAGAGAACTTCAAAAGGACTCAGATTTTGAACAATGCCTTGCTCCAAAAGAAAGAAGAGCGTGGTCTTGTTTCAAGAATGTAACGCAAAATTTTCTGGGAAGAAAAAGAGCTAACAACTTCGAACAACTGGTTCAACAAATGGTAAATGCATATAGGGATCTAGGATGTCACATGTCTTTAAAAGTGCATTTCATAGATTCACATCTACATTATTTTCCTGAGAGCTGCAGTGATGTCTCCGACGAACATGGTGAAAGATTTCATAAAGATATAATGTCCATGGAAAAGCGGTATGAAGGGAAATGGATACCTGCGATGCTTGCTGACTACAGCTGGAACATTATCAGAGACTACAAAATTGAACACAAGAGAAAAAACAAGACTTTTAAATTCTTGGAGAAAAGTGTATTTTTTCATATTTTCTAAACTTAAATAAGTCTTTCCACATAATATAATTATTATATTAAGGCTTGTGTATATTTCTTTTGTTTTATAGTGCATAACACGTTTGTAAATAATTTTGCAAGTGACTAAAATATTTATAGTTACATGTTTTGCCTACATAAATACGTAGGGTGGAAACGAAAATTATTTAAAACATGAAATTGCATATAACTTGAAAACTATGCGTGACACAGAGAAACTAATTACAGATTTGAATTCAGGAGGTGAATTTCCATGTTAATCAAGAATGTTATACCCAGAAAAATGAATTTCATTTTTATTTGTAGAACAGTGTTATCCTATAAATACCTCTTCTTTCAACGATGCGACTAAAAGCACAGGCTATATAACAAACTTAAAAAAAGAACAAGTGACTGCAGACGTTTATTGAACTTTCCGCCGTAAAGAATAATTTCCGAAATTTATCGAATATTTCCTTCAGATACTTCTTTACTCTATGCATGGCCAACAATACATTTTTATCACTTCACATTCTTATAGAATAAGAGGCCATGAAAGAGCGCATATTCAGTTGTTCATCACGCAAGACAAACTTTCTACAAATAGTGGGTGAACAGTGGGTGGCTTGTAACTACCCTTCAGAGAATTTTTTCGAAAAAAAGTTTCAAATATAAGTTTTAGCTCTCAGTAAAAGGAACGCATGTGCAAATTTTAAAGAAAATCGTTAGAGCCGTTTTTGAGAAAATCGCGAAAAACGAAAATTTCTTCATGTAAAGTCCCCTTAAAAATAAGGGAAACTTATCGCCAATCTTCGGCTCACATCTTCAGAAGGTACCTTACCCAAATACGAAATTTTGATTTCATACGATTTTCCGTTTTGGAGCTAGCTTGTTCACAGACTTTTCACACACACAGACAGACACACTGACACACAGACATGTTTCCAAAAATAGCATTTTTGGATTCAGGGGGCCTCAAAACGTGCATTTATATCAAAAACTCAACTTCGAATTTGGGGGTCGAAAACAATCCTCTATGGTACGGGCAGAGGAAGTAAAAATAATAATAATAACAATAATAATGATAATAATAATAATGATGATGATAATGATAATAATAATAATAATAATAATAATAATAATAATAATAATAATAATAATAATAATAATAATAATAATAATAATAATTAGGGCAGGGAAAACCGCGTGAGAGTTCCCCGGAAATGGAATAAGAGACGAGAAAATAGTATTTTTAATTATCGAGGTAGAGGAAGTCGCTTAGTGTTCCCAGTGCGACAGAATTCTTAATCGGGGTTGTGGAATCCGTGTTTTTCTGAATTTAACACATTCGAATTTGGCGGCGTCAGACCATCAGACGGTGGAAGATCTAACGTGCCCACCTCTTTCTCCGAGCTAACAGTGTGAGCTGCTGAACAAGAGGGACGGCTTCGTGGGTAGTCTGTTCTCGTCACCTAGCGGACGTGGGATAAGCGAGAAAACTGCTGCTTGCCATCCTTAGTGGATCCTTAGCTAATTTTAGTGGAACAGACTACCCAAGCATCTGGGAATATTCAGCTTCAATGCTAGGAGGACTTGGGAGCTCACTGCCTCCTAGCGTTGACACCAGTAGTGGAGGGAAATTCAAAATTGTAGAAATACATTATAGTAAGAACAAACATTCGTGATATGGAAAATAAACTTAAAAAATACGTATTGTAAAGGAAAAATACTGGTGAAGTGCTACTTCACCTACTTCCCCTGAATAGCCGCCACTGGTATATGGTACTGACTGAAGGCACTCGTCTGGTGCCCACGTGGAGTCATGGCTTAAATGTCAAAAATTCAGAAATGAGCTTTGATTGGTTGCACACGAAATTCTATTGGCTGTCAGGCAAGTTCAACGCCAAGAAAACATGCTGAAAATCCAGAATATACAACTCTATTGTCCAAGACACCCTCATTTCAAGTTATTTACTGCGGATTATAAGGGTCTGTCGGCATTGCCTTGAAGAAAGTTGTATATGTAGAAGTTGCCTCCACTTTAGCTGAAAGTTACTCACTCCACTACCCCCCACTGGCAGAGTGGTAGAGAAAGTTGTGGGGTAATACAGAAATTTGTTGTCCAAGTATTTCCAGATGTCATTCAGTTGTCGTTTTAAAAGCAGACGTGGCGGCTTGTTATTGTGAAGAGTGTTGTACTAAATATTTATTTATTTTATACTAGCTGAAAAGGCCCGACGTCGCCCGGGCTTTGTATTTTTTAATTTGAAATTAACTTATGGAGAACTTTCTATTTTGAAACTCTAGGTCCTTATATAATATGTATGTAGAACTTGAAATGAAGAAAAAGATTTATCACACTCAAACTATTCCATCAGAAAACGCTAGATATAGCTTTTTATGGTTCATAGAGGATGTCGAATGCTGCATTCCGTTGCTTCTACACATCATGCTTGGGAGGGGTTGAAATAAGAAGAAACATAAATTACAAAAGATTGTACTGACTTGACGGAAAATTTTACTTCTCATTCTCATGTTACCATACAATCGTTTCGGGGCTGAAATAAAAGAGAAATGAGAAACTTTCATACTTTCCTCCCCTAAAACCCGGGACATAATATACTGCGAGCATAGGACTCAAAATGTTCCATCCCATGCTTAGGGCCTATGATAAACATCCCTATTTCTCAACTAATACAAAGCCTACAGCTATGAATAACGTATCAGCGGAAAGGATTATTTACAGACTTCTGATATAGCATACTCACACACTTAAGTTGTCCCTGAAATACGACCTCTTATTCTACATCAAAATGTGAAGTGAGAAAATATTTCTTATGTCCAAGGTTGAGAAAGTTATGTGACTGCATCACAATGCGCTTTATTTTCGTGGATTTTATACTTCAAGAATTATTTTTACAAATGTATTACATCGATAGCATCAAAATTCGTTAAAGTCCAAGTCGTTATGTAGAGTCCAAAGCCCCATATGAACTGTGTAAACAATAAACTTTTGTCTTGACAACTGAATGGGATTTCATTTTTTTAGTATAATATTCTCACAAATTATATAATTTTCAAGGGAAGGAGTGATTTTCTTCAATTTTAATGTTGACCGCGTTACTTCCCGGGCTTAACTGGGTATGTGTGCAAAATTTCGTGTAATTTGGTAAAGAAATGTAGATTTGTATAGGGAACAAACATAAACATACACACTTTCGATTTTATATATTAGATTTCCAAAATGTATTATAATATTCATCTTTATTCGATTTAGCTTTTATTGCGTTTTTTATTTCATTGACATTCGTAATAATCGTGTTTGGTGTTGGTAAACGAGGAAAACCCTTACAATCAGATGTATGCAATATACATAAATTCTTTGAAGAAGAGTTGGACGCTCTTAAAAACGGAAGGCCGACCATATCAGTGACAAATGTTATTGACAGAACTTCTGCTGCTACTGGTGTTTCTTGGAGAACAGTGTACCGAATATTAGACGAGAAAATAAAATCGGTGGAAAATGGAAATGTTCTACGCACACCTGGAAAAAAGCGACCTGATAGGACTCCTGTGAAGTCTACAATTGATCCATTCAATGCTGCTGCCATACGCCGTGCGATATATGATTAAAACTCATCACGCTTTCTACCGGCATTGGAAAAAATACGCGTAGCACTAACACAAGGAAATCTGTTTAATGGAAGTAAATGGGCGCTGCATAACAATTAAAATTCCGATATGTAAGAAATGGCCAGGGACAAAAAATGTTAATGGAAAGATCTGATGTCGTTGTCAAACGGTTCAAATACTTACGGGAACTGAAAGTCTTACGCAATTCTAACCGTCCGATTATTTATTTAGACGAAACGTAGGTTAATATAAACCACACCAAAGGCAAGGTTTGGATGTGTGAAAACTAGGGCTGAAAATCGATTAAAATTTCTAATCGAGTTAACGCTTGACTTTAATCGATTAATCGACTGATTAATCGACAAATAGGTCGGTATTTTAGACGAAACCAAAGTGTACATTTAATATTGTTTTACACGTTTAATAACTACTACACTACAGATAATCAGAAGAAATCCTGAATTAATGAATACCATTATAAGTTAACTAGTGAAAAAATATATACAAAACTTACATATCCGGTTACTTTTTCAGTCAAGACTTGAGACATACGAGTTTGTTGATATTTGAATGTTCAAGAGACGATCGTAGCTTGTTTACAATAATACCGGAAGCACTAAAAACTCTCTCACTCGGCACTGAGACAAAAGTTTGGTCATTTGACCCATTTCTCGAAACACGTTTTTCAGAATTCGACTAAACCGATTAATAGGAAAATGTAATTGATCGACGATTAAATATTTAATCGATTAATCAGCTCAATTAATCGATTAATCGGTACAGCCCTAGTGAAAACCCTGATGGCGAACTTGAACCACCTCTGCGAGTGCCCTTAGGAAAAGGACAAAGACTTATAGTGGCTCATGCGGGATCTGAATCTGGTTTTATCCCCAATGCTCTATTATGTTTCAAGTCTAAATCCACCAAGGATTTCCATGAAAAGATGGATGCAACCGTTTTTAAGAACTGGTTTGTTCAAAATTTAATTCCTAATATTCCTCCAAATTCTGTAATAGTAATGGATAACGCTAGCTACCATTCGAAAGAACTAAACAAACCTCCAACATCCTCCACGTTAAAGGCAGACATGCAAAAATGGTTAAGTGAACGAGATATCAATTTTGATCCCATGTCAACAAAACCAGTACTGTACAGGGGCGGATCCAGCGAGACATTTTGGGGGGGGGGGGGACCAAAGTAGAGAGGGAAGTTTTTACTCATAAAAATCAATTATTCCCAGTACACAATTGAAAACAAAATGAACATTTCAGCATTTTCTTACAAAGGTATTTCAAAATAATGAATGTCGTTGCTTTAATTTAAGTATTTGGGTTATGTTCTAATCAATTTTGAATAATTTTTGCTTAATGTTACAAATTTTGGGGGGGTGGAAATTTCCCCCATTCCCCCCCCCCCGTGGATCCGGCCCTGGTACTGTATGACATAATTAAATCAGTAAAAGATAAGCACAGGCATTACGAGATAGATACGATAGAGCAACAACATGGGCACACTGTTGTACGTCTACCGCCATACCATTGTGACTTAAACCCTATTGAACTAATATGGGCACAGGTTAAGGGTCACGTGGCAAAAACGAATATTAATTTTAGAATTAGTGACGTAGAAAAACTGTTCAGGGATGCAGTGGAAAAAGTTAATTCAGTGCAGTGGAAAAATGCGTGTGATCATGTAAAAACAATTGAGGAATTTTATTGGGTCAAAGACGGTCTTGTGGACGAGGTGTTGGACAAATTCGTTATAAATTTAGACGATTCAGATTCAGACGATGATGAAAGTGACGTAGGATCAGAAGATGAAAATAATCTAGACTTCTCAACTTCACTGACCACCACTGCTTCTTGTAGTTATACACGGATGGTGTTTCGCCCCTTCCACCCTCGCCATAGTGGCAGCAGCACATTTTTGGAGCGAGTAACCTTTTACAGTAGTATCTGTTTCTATCTCTTTCTTTCCAATACCTGACTTCTGCCAAACATTTTCTGTCTCTTTATTCTGAACTGTGCCATCTTAAGACAGACCTACTATAGTGAAATCCCTGTCGAGTAATGCATTTGGAGGCTTATTATCCCATGATCGTTCGTGAAACAGCTCACGGTCCGCCACGTTAATGTGAGGAAAGAAACGGGTCCTAGGCTAGAAATAGGGAGAATTAGGCCTACTCTAACTATTAGATGTAAACTTCGTTATTTCTAAACGAGCTAACCTATAGACTATTAATTACAGAATGATTAATCCAGGAAAATTCCTTGCGGGCACTATTTGCATTGCCAATACTGACTCACACAACTCACTCCCATACAAGCTGAGTTTGAACCTGATGAACTGTAGTCATTGGTAGTGCACAAAATGTGCATTGAACAACATCGAAATGACGCTGAATTTTTCGGAAGTTTGAAAGTTTTCTGTTTAATTTGATTAATTAAAATTAGTTATACATAACATTATTAAAATAATGGGGCATGCTCAAAATAACCTCACGTCACATGTGCACAATTGAATTTTAAACACGCTCTATCTCATGACTGTAGACCTGGGATTTCAGGCTCTAAAAAAATAGTTTTAGGCACCTAACATAGGCTTTCGAAACAAGTAAATAGGCTCTTAAAAGAGAAAATAGGAACTTAAAATATGATTTTAAAATGTGTAATAGACTTTAAAATATTACAATATGCTCTTAAACTGTAAGAAGCGTGGTATACCTATTCTTAACAGAAATAACTGCAAAATTAAGACAGAATTTAAAAAAGTTTATCAAAAACAGTTTTGGAAAAAATGAAAAATTAAACACTACAGGCTTTCAAGGGCGTTGGCTTAAAATCAGTAACGGCTGCTGCCAAGCTCATGGCCTGCAGTTATTGGGTGGTCGCGTGGTCAACACGACACATCCCTCAGCCGTATTGCGCTGCCTCCGTGACCGCTGCTCACTGTAGCTTCCCAGTTGTCTTCACAACATTGGGTCAACGCCGTTCCAGATCTCAGATCTTTCTAAATTACTGCCGGTACTGAAAATCCAATCCATGCCACCTGGACGAGGTCTCTAAAATTAATTAGATGAGCCAATAGCAAAACCTTTGTTTTATATTAATATGAAAAAATGCACATACCTATTTGTTGCATTACTGACAGAAAATGATCTTGCCATCAAAAGTCATTCCTGGAAATTGTATAAGCCATTGTTGTACAAGCGAACTCTTAAGTGATTTTGTTTTAGGCATCACGAACTATATTCACTTAAACAGATGGTCTTTTACTGGCGACTTGACACAGTATGTCTCTTCTTACTATATACCTGCTACTTGTTTTTATTAGTTAATCTTTCCCCTCCCCCGCCAGTCAGCATTCCCTTTGGCGACGATTGTTTGGGAAAATCAAGTGACTGTGAAAACCCCACCTTCTGCTGTTCTGCTCTTCATTCAGGGATGTCCAGTAAACGATTGTAAAAGTTACAGAAGTAGAATTTTATTTTAAATGTACAAAATAGGCATTTTAGACATTAAAAGAGTAAAAATAGGCACCAAAGGTCCAAATAGGCATTTTAGGTCACTATAAAACTCTATAAATGTAAGTGATTTATCATGAAACGTCAACATATTTACAAATTTTCATGTTATTTCATAAGGAACAAAATAGGCATTTGCCTTAAAATCTCAGGTCTACAGTCATGAGGTAGGCCTACCGGTACGTGGAGTACAATTATTTAGGTTTCTTATTCAGAAGCGTTGAGGGAGATGTGAATTTGACCGTCTACATTTCCCTTACCGCCTCTTCAAGACTAGGTAACATCAAAATGTATTCCAAAATCAGATATCTTTCACAATCGTAATCTGGAATCACATCTGATCAGATACTGCCACCAGAGAAGGCATAAACCGTACGATCAGAATCAATAGTATTAGCTCATGTCGGAGGTGATAAACAGATCAGTATCTAGTTCTGATTGATGATATGAGGAGGCTTAATTCAAATTGATTGTCCTTCATTCTAGTTCACTGGCAACATGTATCTAACAAAAAACAACATTTTTTCTGTGAATGATTAATACAGCCCGATGCGTTTATGCTTTAGAATCTACTATCGCTATTGAATCGACAAATCAATAAGGTTACTTGTAGCATGCTAAATATTATAGCAATTTGTTTTGTGTCGAACTCATGTATTCACAATTTTCAAGATTGTAAAGTCGGTCTCTTGCCACTTATTTTAATGATGCCTTGAGATTTGTTTCATCCATCAGATAGGATTTTAAAGTTGGACCTACATGTGACGTACAAGTTTGGAGAGAGAGAGAGAGAGAGAGAGAGAGAGAGAGAGAGAGAGAGAGAGAGAGATTTTCTCAAAATCGACACTAACGATTTTGTTCAAATTTTGTACACAGCTGAAATGTAGTAGGAGCCCAAGTGTACACATTAATTGAGAATATATTTTTTCCTATAATTTCTTTGAAACTAGTCATCCAGTCACCAAACTCAAATTTTTAAAACTCAAATAATCAGTTTTGAATAAGGCTTAGAAACTAAATGTGTAATCCTGCATTGCGGCCGCTTACTTTCTGTTGCAATATGGAGAGTAGAGAAGTTAATTGATTATTTCACATAAGATTTCTGATAGGCCTACTTCCTTCATCGCCACCGTAGGTACTACAGGTAGAGGAAGTATTGTGTTCAACTCCGAAATCCGATGTCGCGTTTTCAACATTAAAATGCTTTTCGAAGCCCCTGAAACATGTTCTGTACGTGCGTTTGTGATCAGCATAGCTCGAGAACGAAAAATCGTATGTAATCAACTAATCATAATGTTATATTTGGATTATATTTGGATATCTTCTGGGGACATGACACGAAGATTAACGACGTCTTTCTTTTATTTTTAATAGTACTTTACATTTAAAAAATTTATTTATTCTCAATTTTCTCTGGGAAAAAAATCTCTAACGGTTTCACTTAAACGTTGTACGGCCGGCTGCAAGAAGGATGTGCCGACTCTTGAACTTTCCTTCGTTAGAAAATAAAGTTCTATGGAGAGATTCACAAGTTGAAACAAACTTACAATCATTGCTATGATATTCGTTCCTTGACAGAACTTCTGTACAGAAGGTTGTGGGTTCATTTCACTTAAATAAGTTAATAAACAATGTTACGCTAGTTTGAATTTTCTGAAAAGATCCAGATATAAATAATCATATTTTAAATTTTCTTTTGTACACAAAAACAAACAAATGTCTTAAGCAAGACGAAAGAAAACGCTATTGTTCGGATTAGTACCTTGTTCGCTTGCTAGACATGTGACCAGAAACCGTAATTGAAATAACTAAATTAGAGATCAGCTATTTAACAAATGCAGTCTTTTCGCTTGCTAGTATAATAACAATAATACATGGTTACATAATGCAAGATTGGTTCCAATGGACTCAAAGATTTTCTTATTTAATTCTAAAAATAACCTAGTCACCTAGTGTATTCAGAATCGACTCAACTTTCGACTTTATAACAAATATCAGGTTCTTAAACAAAATTCAACCAATTTCAATAATAAAAATGGTGAAACATGGCATTCGTAATATAACATTTCAGTCTGCGAGAGGCATTGTTGTATATAATTCCAAACATAATATTACAAATTTTTTAGTGTATGGTGAAACGTAGCATTTATAACTATTTATAACATAGTCTGCAAGAAGCTTTATTATGCACATTACAAGCATAAGGAAAAATTCAATTGGTTAGAGTGCATAATTAAAAAAAGGAGGTAAATCTTTCTGAAGTGGACAAAAGGAAATAATACTGAATGATTTTAAAGAATTGCACTTGCAATTGAGGAAACTGACAACGGAATTCACCGGTTTATCTACCAGAAGTAGGCCTGTTTGGAAAGTGCGTAGTGAGTAGAGATTCTATTGTAGTGAGAACTCCTCCAAGAAAGGTTCTAAAGCCTGGACATGCTGCAGTATGTATAAAACATTTTTCAGATGAGGATATAATCAAATATCAGAAATATATAAACTCTGAAGGTGTTGTCGAGGATCTACTTTTAACAAATCCTAAATTGGTGGATGATGCTGTGCGTCGAATATTCGAAAATGTACCTTCATATCTCAGTAGACCTGTCCCACTGAAGAGGAAAGGCCCAGATGAAAGACTACATAGACGAAGAAAGTTGAAGACTTCTTAAATAGGGACAGCATAAGCAATTTTGGATAATTTGTAAGTTAATTTCCCAGCCACATAGATAAGTTAGTATGGGAATCAAAGGTCGTGAATGATAATGCTTAATTTTACATTTTAAATGTTCATTATTGTGAGTTTGTGAATGAACGTTTAGGAATAATTTGCAGCCATAATACACTCCGAATGCGGTGACTCCCACATATCTGAAGGAATTCGTATAGTTTTCAGTGTCTCCTCATTGTACGTTATGATGTCGCGTTTTTTAAGTGAAACTTCTTTAGCCGCGGTAGGGGTAAATCGAGAGCTCATGTATGGCTCAAAAATCTTCACGAAATTAATGTAACGCTGAAAATCGTCACGAAATTAATGAGGTGTGACGGAACGGACTGCACAGAAAATAATCAACTCAATGATTAGACTTATCGAAAATTTAAAAAAAAATCCAAAATTACAAAGTCCAAAATACAAAATTTAAAAAATCTAAAAAACCAAAATAAAAAATCTAAAATCCAAAATTAAAAAATCCAAAAAATTTAAAAATTCAAAGACCCAAAATTTTTAAAATCCAATGTTAAAAAATCCAAAATTCCAAAATAAAAAATTCAAAGACCCAAAATTAGAAAGTCCAAAAATCCAAAATTAAAAAAAATTAAAATTAAAAAATCCAAAAAAGCAAAATTTAAAAAATAAAAAAATTCAAAATTCAAGAATTCAAAATTTAAAAAATATAAAATCTAAAGTTAAAAAATCCAAATTTCAAAAATTTAACAAATAAAAAAATTCAAAAATCTTAAATTTTAAGAAATAAAAAATCCAAATTTTAAAAATCCAAAATTTAAAAATAAAAAATTTAAAAAATTCAAAGATCTAAAATTTAAAAAATCCAAAATTTAACAGTTAAAAATTTGAAAATTTAAAATGTAAAAGATCATAACTTAAAAAATCCAAAATCCAAAAGTAAAAGAAGTCCGAAAACCCAATATTAAAAAGTCCAACATTCCAAATTTGAAAAAATCCAATAATCCAAAATTGAAAAAATCCGAAAATTAAAACAAGTTTCACTTCTGTTGCGTGGCGTACCACGCACACTTTTTTTCTTAATTTATTGGTAATAACCTCACTTATCCTGTTAGGCCTAAGAGCTCTGTAGGGACACATTTTTAATGATGTTCCGTTTAAAACTGTATGGCTAAGGGCTGGTCCCCTGATTTTCTTCTGTATATTCACCATAATAAATTTCTTTGGTCAGATTGCTATTAAAATTTTAGCATTATTTTCTTTGTATGGGTCACGGCTCCTCTGTTTTGGGTAAATGGGACAGTAATGCACCACAACCTGCAGAAAACTGACTGAACTGGCTGAACTGAAATGTAATCGGACATTAAAAGTAAGATTCAGTGGACAGTAATTTGATATGTTTTGTTATCAATGAAAAATGGGTTTCCAGAAATCTCAGAGAAACATGTTACTGCAATTCTCCGCATCTTATTTATGTGAACAATCATTGTAAAATTAAGGAAAAAATAAGTTTCTGCTCTTAGAAGGAGTGTTCTAGTCTAGATCTCTTCGATCTTTTAAATTGAATAAATTCGCCTCATAACTTCTCACATGCATAATGAAGAATACAAACTCGAGAATTATTAAGCACAAAAACTTAAGTTGTTATGCGTTTATAATTGTGTAGAGAAAGTTTTGTCACTGGAACATAATTACCTTTTATGTTTTACAAGATAATTAATTGTCTGTATAACTATTCATTTTTAAAGTAGATAGTACTTGGGATGCTTTAATCAATGTACCAAAAGAAAATTAGGTTAAAGTTTGCATTTAATAACAAGTTTTTAAAAATATTGTTGCACAAATTTTGCAACACACTTTATTTTCATTTCAATATCCCAGTCATAGGCGAGTATAGTATTTCACACAATCCTAGAAATCTTAATGAATTTCATTTTTGTTAAATGAGGGTAGAATAGAGAAAAATATAGATTTTAAAAACCACCTTATACCCTCATTAATTTTGTAAAAATGAAAGACTTCCCTGTGTGCTTAATAGGGAACTACACTGTGTATGGTCACTTCTTTTATGTATAGGGCTACATTAATTAACAAAATATTCCAAGTATCTACATACATTTTATGTGTTTTAATTTTTTAAATGTGAAAAGAAGGCCTACCTCGAATACCAGGGTTTTTAACAATTTATGTATAAAATAAGTTTTGGGAAGTTTAATTTATTTTACAACTGTAATTAATAATATTTTTATGGACTATAGTTGTATTTTATACATAAAGTGTAAATAAATGGAATAATGGGGGAACCGAGTGACCATTTTGCATAATGAATCCCAGCATCATCCTACCTTCAATCCTGCAGGGGAATTTGTACAACATTGAGGGCAGTAATTGCAAGTGACAACTGCTCAGAAAACCAAGATGGGCATTCTACTCTCTGACAACTGATGTACACGGCACACTTTATTAATTCTCAATCCATTTTAATTGTGTAAGTAGTAATGCAAATTAAAAATTGTTTGCTACCCAATGAGTTGGAGAGGCAACTGTCAGGGAATCATATATAGTAGAGTTTTTCAATACATACTGCACCACCTCCTCCAGTCGAGTTACCACGTCGAAATATTCACCTTGACTTCCTTTCTCTGCTACCAGGTCCATTCCCAGAGGATCTAAAGAAGGGTGACTAAAAGGAAGACCGGAGAAAGAGGCAACATATTTAACGAAAGGCTTCGAAACAAGTTTCAATGCCTTTCGCATATAATATGTTCTCCAAACAAGTCAGAAAACATAAGTGGAAGCTTTTTAAAAAGAGAAAGGGTTTATTTTACAAATCGGCTGAAGGCCATTAATACATACATTAAATAAAACTTCAAAATTAAGAATAACCCTTTTGAATAAAACATAAATTCATCGAATATTAGTTCCTGCAAAGATGTTACACAGAAAATTTCATAATAGAAAAAAAATATATCATATTAGCACATAACAAATGTGATTATAAATATCCAAGTCGATGAGTTGCAATGCTATTTAACATGAAATTTTACTTTATAAACACTCTTGACTTACTTTTCAGAAAGAACCAAAAACAGCTTCTCCATCCACGGAGTTGTGGTTGAAGAAGGCTCACTCTCCTCGTGCAATGGACATGGACACTAAGTTTGGGAATGATAAAACTTCACAAGAAAATCAGAGGTTAACAAGCTGAAGGCTACCGATTGAGATCTTAATTAAAGGCATTACGATCTCGGAAACGCACAGACATGATGTAGAAACAGATCTAGAAAACATCGTCTAGCCAACTTAAAGTTCAAGTCAGAATGGCCTAATTCAAGATTAACACTTCATACTTCAGAAGAAAAACACCGGTAAAATATATAAAAGACATAGTACATACCTCTGAATAGAGATTCCTAATCGAGACTGAAGTTACTTCCCACTAAACCAAAGTGTAGCCAGTCGATGTCCATTGTCCGATGGATAGAAACAGAAAGAGGACGAGACACCATTGTGCTCGTTATTTTATACATTACCAAGCCGTTTGTTACGTCAAGGCTAGCTAACAATATGGAAACACTACACAATCTCGGGAAAACCAAAGTCTCCCTAAGGCACAAGTAATAATCGAAAAATGAGGTAACAGAAACGACAACAATTTGTCAGTTCGTGGCTGACTACATTATACAAAGCCTAGGTGACGCAACACGGTGCGTTAACAATTTGTAAGTTCAGGGCCGACTATAATATGTTTACAATATAACAAGTGGAAGAACAAAGCCTCCTACATAATGATTTCTTCTCCAAATTTATTAAGTGCCAGTATGGTACTTTATGAGATTGTGTGGGGGACGAAAAATGTCTGTCCGTCTGTCTGTCTGTCCGTCCGTGTGTCTGTACGCGCTCTAACTCAAATACGCTTTTTCGGATTTTCATGAAACTTGGAAAACACATTTATAATGTCAATGGGAAGAACCCTATTGATATTGAACCAAATCGGTTCACCGGTACCGGAGTAATGCCCAATTTAGTGCCTATTTTAATAGATTATGGCGCCTTTCTAATAGAAAGGCGCCATAATTCAAATACGCTGTATCGGATTTCCATTAAACTTGGTATACGCATTTATGACATCCATGAAAAGTACTCTGTTAAATTTGAACCTAATCTGTTGACCGGTACCGGAGTAAAACCCAATTTAGTGTATATTTTAAAGGCGCAATAGCTCAAATACGCCTTATAGGATATTTATGAAACTTCGTATACGCATTTATACTATCCATGGAAAGACGTCTGTTGATGTTCAACCAAATCGGTTGGCCAGTACCGGAATAATGCCCAATTTATTGCCTTTTATGTTAATATATGAGAAGTCGCGATAACTCAAATATGCTTTATTGGATTTTCCTGAAACTTTGTATACCCATTTATAATGTACATGGGAAGACGTCTACCGATATTGGACCAAATCGGTTGTCCGGTACCGGAGTAAAACCCAATTTAGTGTCTATTTTAAAAACGCGGTAACTCAAATACGCTTTACCGGATTTTTATGGAATTTGGTATACACATTTATAGTGTTCATGGGAAGAGGTCTACTGACACTGGATGAAATCGGTTCACCTGTTTCGGAGTAAAGCTCAATTTGGTGCCTATTTTATGATAATATACGTATTCGAAAGAATTTATATAAAAAAAAAGCAAATCATTTATCATGACAACATAGTCAATTGTTTTACTGTGATATTTTACGGCTTTGGAAATTAAAATAGAGATAGCTATGACCAAAAACACTATTGTTTTACATGCGCTTATAACTTACAACTAGACCGTTAAACTGACCCAGGTGACCGAGATGGTAACGTTTTGGCCTCACGTTATGGAGTTCCATGGTTCAAATCCCGAAACCAGCCAATTTCACTTTCTTTTTCGTATTTTTATGTGAGTGTGCGATTGTCAAGATATCAAAAATCTGTACAGTTCAGCTGATGCTGGAAGATTTTAATCTGATTAAAAAGAAAACTAGACCTTTGTTCTTCCCTAAAGCCCTGCTTAATGAATAAATCTGGAGCTTAACTTGTAAATCAATTAAAAAAACATATTCTGCATATCATAATTGCAGTCATAACTGATTAAAAAAAACATACTGGCACTTTTTTACATCAGTTTACCTGATTTTATTTTAAATAAATTTCGTGCGCTTAGTGATTAAAAACTGATTAAAAATAAAATATTGGCGCAATACCCATGTGGCTTCAAAGAAATAAACCATTAAGTTGGCGTTTCTTTGTGTTAATTGATCTGACTAAATCGCTCTTGGTTTCTGCTTTAAAAAAAAAAAAGTTGCAATATTCTTTCATTGTTATCATTGACCTCAACTCTTCCCTCACTTTAATCAATTCACACGTGTTATTATTCCCTGTAACTTGATCATGCAACCCCAGAGTTGACGAGTAGCTGTTAAAGCCATGACAGGACATTCTCAGAATTTGATTGGCTGGGGGTAATTAGCTGATTGGTGCAGTAAAAATAAAGAACATGGGTTGAGCTGTCGACAAACTTTTCTTCCTAACAAAAGAAGCCACCTGGCCATGCAGTGAATAACTGGACTATACAGGAGGTTGAGGGTTCAAATATTCTGAGACTGATAAATCAGAGAATGGATTTTTCCTCACTCACAAAAGCAAAGGAAATACCACTTACACTGAAAGTTCCCTCTGCAATGTCTTAAATGTCTGTGATCTTGCTAATTTCGTAGAATGCAATCATGTTTATGATGTCACCGATGAATGATCTAATTGACATCAGATGTCTTGAAAATGAATCTTCACTATCTCCCTTTATCTTTTATTTCATCAATCCTCTTCCTCTTATTTCACTCTGACACCTTTTTTCATTATATATTTTTCTACTACTTCTACCACCTATACTACTACAAGTGTTCTGAAGCGCTAACTTAAAAATATTGTTGGTGGGAGGGGCAAGAATTGTACTTTCAGCAGTTATACATAGGCCTTATATGAAAAAACTTAAAAGTTGGAAAGGTTTGAAAGTACCTTGCCCCTCCCCCAAGTCAGCGCCTATGCAAGTATTACATAACATTTTATTAAACTTACCTTGCATAGGTCAGAATTCCAACCACAAGCCTTCTGATTGTTAGTCCAATGCTCTATCCACTGAGCTAACAGCTCATTGAGAAATGAACAACAAAATGAACCGACAATGTGCATAGACCTAAAGCAGTTCACAACTTGATTCATATATGTCACTGACTTGAATTATCGTCGATTACATGATATAAATTTACAAGATCCCTTTTCTGAAAAGAATTGTTCCCTTTCTATTATTAGAGGGGCCAGCCCCACAGTCCCCTCAACCTCCTTATGTAGATATATTAACGAAAATATTTAGACGTAACATAGTCTGACATTTTGATTTAATCAAGAAGAAGTGTGGGCCTGATATCATTCATTGGATTTAAACTATTATTAAAAATTACTAATCCTCCAAAATGTGTAAGTAAATTTTTAAATGAACTATACATACTTCTTAATGAGTTACAAAGTTTTAAAATATTATTTCAGTCTGATAAACTTTTCATTATAAGCAGTTGGTGAAGCCATATCTATAGGTTGGCATGCTATGATCACATTCTACGAACTTACCACATTTAATAATGTGCATGAGCTCTCTATTGGGAAATAAAATGGAAAGAGGAAAGAAAGAAACATCATCTATACAGATTAAGGAAATACACTGTCTTATTTCTTTTCAGGTGAACCCACAATTGTAAGGACAAACATGCTCATCAGAAGTATGGGGCCCATTTCTGAACTCGACATGGTAAATAGTAGCCTATAAATTGGATGAATTTAATTGCAAACAGTGCTAATTAATGGCAGTTAAGATAAATTTTATAAGGAATCTTGGTCATACTTAGCATGTAAATGAACAATTGAAACTGATTATAGAATGTAGGTCTATATTATCTTTATTGTTATGTGTTCAAAATTCAATATTAACTATCCTCTTTACAGTCTTAAATGGCAATCTATTCCCTGAGGGAATAAAAAATTATTTTAATCCCTCATAGATTTAATATTGGAAATACTGTAAGCTAACGTTACCTCTTCTGTAATTCCTTTCAGTTTTCCATTTGTAAAATACATTCAATTTTTTGTTTCATATTACATACCGATACTAGAACTTTTCTAGAAGTAAATATTATTTACTGCTTCTTTTAATGTCATCTCTTGACTAAAATCAATCCCATCAATTTTCCATCAAACAAAATACAATGTTTATCAATCAGGAAACAGTCAATTACTCTGTCACCTGAGGGAACTAAGGACAAATTAAAAGTTGCATATGTTTCACTGTAAAGTTCTTTTGCAAAAACACATGAACAACAAAGAGATAAACCACTAGGTCTATATGAATTTAGATTCAAAAGTGGTAGAAACAAAAATCATTAATACTAAATAGAAAAAATATTAAGTTTTGAGGCATTAGCTAATATTCTGACAAATAGACACAACGAATGACCCTGACGTCATGAAGACTGAGGAAACTAATAAAGTTGCCTCATGGGCTACTAGGCTTGAAGTTGAGTTGAAAAGTCAGAAATTTGGTTTTTCCAGGCTGAGACCCAATTCCTTACTGCCAGAATAAACACTGAGATGACAAAATTTAATCATCTTTTCGCTCAATTGAAGACATGCCTGGAAAAACGGGTTAACCCACATTCTCATAAAATAAAGAAAATTAGTATTTCATGAATAAATGGACGGCTCAGTGCCAGAGGTGACTAAGCACCATTTGACAAGCTATGAGAAAATGAAGGTTAAAGTAAACAGTAAATTTAAAATTATAACAGTTTTCAAAAACATTTATTTCAGTATCTGGACCATGAGGAAAGTTCTCTCTTTCATAATGGCAAAGCATTCACTTCTTACTTTTATGCTAGTATGTGTACACACACTTGCAAGAATCATGATTGTACATAGTCATGTTTGGCGCAATACCGCCTTTAATAAAGTGGCACATATGCAATAGTTAGTCATGTTTGACTCTCAGAACATGAAAGATCAGAACATGAAAGAAAAACAAAACATGGTAGCAATATTATAAAAATAGTGAATGAAAATAAAATCAGGTGTTCACAATGAAACCATTTTAAAGCAATCTGCTTCAAGATAAAATTAAAATGTCACACTTCTTTTAAAAAGAAAGAAAGAAAGAAAGAAAAAAAAAAAAGCTTTGCACAACTAGATTATCGTATAATAATTTTCAGAACAATAAAGCATTCATATTTTTACAGGCATATTCAAAAATAATTGAATTGAATAATATGAATTTCAAAATGTGTAGAAATTCTTAAACTACATGTCAGCACACCCTGGAGACAACTATGCTGTGATTTCTTCATCCTGTTCCGATGACTCCGCTGTTGCAAGGTTTCTGTAGAACTGATGATGGACAGGAGGGATATACTTTAACAATCCCAATAAGTCATTCTTTTTTGCTGAGGTGATATTGTGCCCTTGAGGATACAATAAGGGGATTGTGCTCCTAAACCCACTTGGGCGACCAACTTTTCTCTTTCGCAGATCAACAGTCGTCGGAATGAGTTCCTGAAAATTGTAAAATGCAGTGAACCGTAGTGGGCTGTCTTTATGGAGAACAATGTGCCTAAAATGAAACCACTGTACTTTTGTTCCTTCCATAGATGTTTTTCTGTTAGTAACCTCGTTCTGGATTTCTTTACATGAGTGCTTTACTGCTGTCCATGTGAGTGACGTGGAAATGTGGCTTTTTCTTTTTTGCTGATGCAATCACAGACAACCAGTTTTCTGGTGTGTACACATCAGGGTGATATCTTTTTGCTCTTTCAATGATTGCAAAATCACAGGAATTAAATACCTAATGTTCTATTTATAATATGTATTATTTGGTGTATTATTTGTGGATTATTGTATTATTTTATATTGTATTGTGTTGATTATCTAGATTTACACTGTCCCATATCAATGTATATTGATCTCACAGGACGTAAATAAATTCAAATTCAAATTCAATGTATTTCTCATTTCCGGCTACTAGAAAAGATGGCTCTGCAGTCGCTCAAGCATGTTCATGTGCAGAGTGGTTTACAACTACATTAGCAGGCGTGTGTTAAAATATAAAATATGTTTCAGTGTTAACTCTTTATACACACATGCCAAAAATTTTTGCTCATATGCCGCATTCACGGCCTACCATCACACGCCCTTTAGACAGCTCGCCATCTTGCCAAGTCCTACCATTGCCAACCTGTGGCGACCAAAGACACTGCCATATAGCCAATAGTGCACGAAAGTAACAACACTCATATATGGATAAAAGACTTTGGAATATGAATTTGATAACTCTATTTAAAACTTCACCATGATGCAAAAAGTGATTTTGAATTAATGTGGAACCTAAAGTAGTTCAAACAAAGGATGCCAATATTAGATGAGCTATCCCTGTTTGTATGAGATTAGCTTTGTGAATTACTTTCTGTTTACTCCGAGATATTTTGGCTTGAAAATCACAGAAAAATAGCACATTCATGTATATAGCATTTGCAATCTCAAACCATTCTGGCAATATTGTCATATTTCCCATTTCAGTTAGAAAATTCAGTAAACCTCAGCAATTCTGAAGGTAACATGAAGATCGCCAGAAACAGTGTCAGCAATATAAGCTATGCTTGCTAGTATTCAAAACATATTCCCTACATTTCCTGGCCACTCTCGCCAAGTATATTGCCACCGTAAATTTCTGTAAAAATATTGCTTGTCTAAATGCATCTTTAATAAAATCAGGTAAACTGATATAACAAAGTGCCAGTATGCTTTTTTAATCAGTTATAATTGCAGTTATGATATACAGAAAATATATATATTTTTTTAATAGATCTCCGAGTTAAACTCCAGATTGATTCATTAAGCAGGGCTTACGGAAGAACAAAGGTCTAAAGTTTGATTCTTAACCTTAATTCATATTGGTATACACTGATATACTAATTCTTAAAATATGTAAACATTTTACAAAATGCATTGACAATGAAATAGTACAGTAAGCCAATAAGAAGAGGATAGTTCCACCTAGCGGTATGCAGTTTTGTTCTGAGTATAGGCTTATGCAATTTTAACGCAACGCAATAACTTTAAAGCTAGTTTCTGTTCGTGAAATAACATTTATAGGCTTATGTTATCATTCTTTAGGATTATGTTGTAGGTCAATGAAAGACAATGAATTTACAGTTTTTTTAAAAGAAAAATGTAATACTTATTTAAGCACATTGACAAAATAGAACACAAGAATGGAATAGGCTCAATTTAACACAATTGATAATAAAAAATAAAAAAAAATTTGCTTTAGGGTGGACTCGAACGTGATATCTCTCGAATACTAGACAAGCATCTTACCCCAAGACCAAACCACACTGCAAATGTTCAGTGTCCAATACCAGAGAATACTACCTCGTCGTAGCTCACAGAAAAGAAAAATCACCGTATATCGAAATTAGGCTATGTTTCAAGCTTGCTAGTTTCCTTATGTTACATTATTGTATTATTTCATTCATAGGTAAAATAATATTCTAGATATCCGTGTGATAAGTGCTGATATGTCTCTAGCTGAAGCAAACGTAATACCAACGTATGCATATTCTCAGAGCTTAATGTTTTTATTTATTAAGAGGTCAGGAATTATTAATCTGACATAGGCTGAAGTAAAATTCAATGCTTTAATTTAATTGTAATCAATTTTAGCAAAATAATTAGTCATTATACAACAGCATTTCATCTATAATCGAACATATGGGAACATTTGTTTTTCATGTAGATGTCAACTGTCCATGGCAACTGAAAGAGGCTTTATACGAGCGCGCTGATTGGTTGGCCGCGAGTCTTCAAAATGCTTCGAATTGAACAAAATATTATTCTAAATGTGACTGTTAATTACTCTTTATTTCGGTACTGCTCAACCGATTAGGTCCAAATTCAATAGGCTTATTGCTATTATCGTTATAAATGAGTATACGAAGTTTCATGAAAATCCGATAAAGCGCATTTGAGTTACCGCGCCTTTTCTTATGTGATACCATAAAAAGGCACTAAATTGGGTATTATTCCGGTACCGGCCAACCAATTTGGCCCAATATCAACAGACGTCTTCCCATGGACATTATAAATAGGTATTCCAAGTTTTATGAAAATCCGATAAAGCATTTGCGAGTTATGGCACCTTTAAAATAGACACTAAATTGGGTTTTACTACGGTACCGGTAAACCGATTTGCTCCAATTTCAATAGGGTTCTTCCCATTGACATTATAAACGCGTATACCAAGTTTCATCAAAATTCGATAAAGCGTATTTGAGTTAGAGCGCGTACAGACACACGGACGGACGGACGGACAGACAGACGGACAGACATTTTTCGTCCCCCACACAATCTCATAAAGTACCATACTGGCACTTAATAATCCAACCATACCTAATAGCTGACAACTAACTGAAACCTAAGCTATAGACAGAAACAAAACAAGAATGCTGATATTGCAATCTTTCATGATACAATGACACTGGATATCTTCTCTTTACCTTCTGACATATTTCACAGCAAACAGCAGAACTAGAAGATTATTCATTTCAATCATTGTTGTGTAATGTTAATCATGAGTTTACAATATGGAGGTGCATATATATCTGCAAGCTGAATGGTTCACAAGCTGCTCATGAATCGATCATTGAAATTATTTTCATAGGGAACCTCTAGCAATCTATGACCCAATGTGAATTAGAAATCCTTTGTGTTCATCAGAAAAACTAACAGGAAGCATTATCAGTGAGTGTGGTTCACTTTCAAAACACCATTTCAATCTAGTGAACTGTAGGCCCATGAACAGTTTGTGAATGGTTCGGCTTGCAGATGTATAAGCACCTTAAGCCTGAGACCTACGAAAAAGAGGCCATATTCATCTAGTATGTCAGTTACTAATATTTGCTATCATAAAATAGTTTAGAGGGGAGTCTGATACACAAGAGCCTATGGGTGGGAAATTTCCCCACCTATAATAACAACAAAAATAAATTTAACAAAACTCTTTACCAATATATTCTTCCATGTAGATCATTTTTTTGCTTCAGGATTATTCAATGGATTGCTACTTCCGCCAGTACTGGAGGGACTCCAGGTTAAGTTTCATGGGTCCCATCAAAAACTTGAGTCTCAGTATCAAAATGCTGGAGAGGATATGGCGTCCTGACACTTATTTTTATAATGGCAAGAATTCTTACGTCCACACTATTACTGTGCCTAACAAACTTCTCCGGATTACTCAGGATGGTGATATCCTGTACTCAATGAGGTTTGTACACAATAATTCAATTCATAGTTTTTCACTGCTACGGTAGGCCGAAACACTGTTTATGTGGATTACAACTATGTAGGTTTCACTTCTTGCACTCAGTATGCTTGTATCTTCATGGATTCTGGATTCAGAGCAATTTGAGTTAGAAAGTGGGATTTTTACTACTTACTGGTACTAGGCCCTATATAACTGACTGATTTTGACTATTCTGTAACATATTTATGGAGAGTCACGAAATTTAATCAATTTTCTCTCCATGTAGCCATAAACTTTCAAGATTAAGATGTACAAAATAAGTCTCAGGGTCTCAATAATGCCTGAATTGAAATTTTCTACTTCTACATTGCCAGCTTTAACTACAGCCATCATCAGTATGCAACTCTATTGTTTTACAGAAGTATATTACTTATATGATTGTACACTATTACTGTTGCTGTACTTCTTTTTCTTGTTGTTGTTGTTATTATTATTATTCTTATTCTTATTCTTCTTCTTCTTCTTCTTCTTCTTCTTCTTATTATTATTATTATTATTATTATTATTATTATTATTATTGTTATTGTTAAATAATACAATTAACAATGTTCTAAAAGGCGATTATATTGTTCATTGGATCATAGGTGAACTATGCAATGAGTAATAAATTACTTAATAAAAACATAATAATTTGCATAGATCTCCAAACACTGACCAAATGAGCATAGTTGTGGTAGACAAATGAAACATATTTTATTAGATATATAAGTTTAGTACGTAAATTATGTTAAGTAAGTTCTCATCAAGGTACTTTTTTTACAAGCTAATAAACAATCAAGCTACTACCAGAAATGTGTTTAAGGAAAATAATAACCTATGAAAATTATTTAATATTATTGGAATAAATGACATGGCTTTAATGAAAATACATTGCAACAGGTTACATAAGCTTATTTTTAACAAACAAACAAACAAAAACTAAAAAGTGATGTTTTTATCAACTAATTTCAATTAATAACAACCCATTAACTATCCTTTGCTAAATAGATATTTATTATATACTAGCGTAAAAGGCCCGGCGTCGCCCGGGTTTTCATTTTGTTATTTGAAATTAACTTCTGAAGGACTTTCGATTTTCAAATTCTAGGGTCTTGCATAACATGTACGTAGAACTTGAAATGAGGAAGAACGACTTATCACACTCAAAGTATTCCCTCTGAAAACGCTAGTCATAGCTTTTTTTTTTGGCTCACAGAGGATGTCGAATGTTGCATTCCGTTGCTTCTACACACCATGCCTGGGAGGGGTTGAAATAAGAAGGAACATAAATTCCGATTACATAAGATTGTATTGTCTTTATGGAAATTTTTATTTCTCACTCTTATGTTACCATTGAACCGTTTCGGAGCTGAAATTAAAAAAAAAAATGCAATATCACTTTCATACTTTCCTCCCACAAAACCTGGGACATAATATACTGCGGGCATAGGACTGAAAATGTTCCACCCTATTTTGTCTTCTTTACAGCTATGAGTGACATATCAGTGGATAGGATTTTTTACAGACTTCTGATGTACGTACTCACTGGCACACACTTAAGCTGTCCCTGCAATACGACCGCTTATTCTACATCAAAATGTGAAGTGAGGAAATATTTTCCATGTCGAGGGTAGAGAAAGTTATGTGACTGCTTCACATTGTGCTTTATTTTCTTGGATTTCATTCTTCAAGAATTATTTTCACAAATGTATTAATTACATCGATAGCATCAAAATTTGATACAGCCCAGTTTTATGTAATTCCTAAAGCCCTATGTGAACACTCTAAACAATACACTGTTGTCATTATAACTGAATTGCATTTCATTTTTCAGTATAATATATTCAGAAATTGTATACATTTTAAAGGGAAGGAGTGGTCTGTTTGAATTTTAGTGTTCACCGCGTTACTTCCCGGGCTTAACTGGGTATGTGTGCAAAATGTCGTGCAAATTGGTCAAGAAATGTTATCTAAATCACTATGCGGCTTTATTGGATGAGTTTTCACTAAATCGGAGTCTCTGTATTCCATACCCACTTTCCAGTCACATTCCAGATCGGTGAATTCCAATGTCAATTTTACAATGTCCTCTATTGCAAGTCTGGGATATTTTTTAAGAAATCCACTAAACACATTCAATATTATTTCCTTTTGTCCACTTCGCAAAGACTTGCCTCTCTTAATTTTAATTATGCCACTCAGACCGGGTTGAATTTCAGTCATTATGATTAATGCTTCTCGAAGACTGGGTTATAAATTATAAGTGCCACATTTCGCTATCCACTGAAATTTATGTTTTTGTTTGTTTGTTTTATTATGAAAACATGTGAAAGCGGAACTCTCAAACTGTGAATATGTCACACTTCTTTTGTCACACTTCAATTTTTTTATGTAAACAATTGGCAGCAGAACTCTCTAACTTTGTCTAACTTTGCCTCATTTCATCACATTTCCGACTTTCCCCGTGGATTATCCAAAAATTTTCTTTCATACAAACCTTCTCCAGACAATTACGATCACAACAAAACAAAAACCAGCCAAATCGGTCGAGCCGTTCTCAAGTGATGCGGCAACAACCCTTTTGAAAATTCATTTTTATTAATATAGATTATTGTTTTTCAAGCTTCCAACCGGGTGAGTTAAAGGAACCAATCCTCCAACTCACCTGGTTGTAATATATTCTCAACACCGGGAAAGCCTCAAGTCTCACTCAGATATTTATTTATTTCCATCCGTTCCATGAGACCTCCGTGCTCTTTTAGCTTTAAATATTTTATCAATATCTGGTACTA